>CALNHX010000001.1:965471-1480899 GCA_940337035.1 Agriotes lineatus | reverse complement strand
TGGGCAGCAACTGGGAAATTAGGGTTTGTTCTGAAAGACCCGACTATACCAATCACCCTAAAAATGGAAGTGTTTAATACGTGCATTCTCCTGGTAATGAGTTATGGTATGGAGACCATGTCACTAACTGTCAGCTCAGCAAACACACTCAGAGCCACCCAAAGGGCTATTGAGCGTATCATGCTGGGAATAAGTCACAGAGACCACGTCAGAAATGATGAAATTAGAAGGCGAACGAAGTGTGAAGACGTCATAGGAAGAATAGCAAGATTAAAGCGGAGCTGGGCAGGACATGCAGCAAGACAGAAGACGACACGATCAACAAAACATATTTTGCAATGGAGACCAAGGCTACACAAACGCAGTATAGGACGAACACAAAGACGACTGACTGACGACATCACAGAAAGAGCTGGAAAAAACTGGAAACGTGTGGCACAAGATAAGAAAGAGTGGAAACAGAGAGGGGTGACCTACATCCAGGAGTGGATAAGAAAGGACTGTTAAAAAAGAATAATGAATGTTATAAGAAAATTTGAATTCCTACAGGGTGGAAAACCTCATATGTTGTGTCACTATCTATAAATGATAACAAAGAAAAGCGGATGATCGAGTGATCAATATGCCCGACTCTCATATAGCCGGACTACGTTCGATTCCTATTAACTACAAAAGGATTTTAAAAATCGCCACTCCAATTGCCACGCTAATACGTGTAGTAGTCGTTAAACCCTAATAAGGAAGCTCTTCCTCAGTTTCGATGAGCAAGCTTGCCATCTACTCTTCTTACTAGCCGAGAGGGTGCAGCTAGAATTTTGTGGAATTAAACAATCCACTGGCCTGATATAAGAAGATGAAGAACATAGCTGACATGTAGGATTCTAGAGGGTTACGATTTAATAGCACTAAGTATAAGCATTGAATTGAGGATCCGTTAAAACATTTACGATAATGTATCCAAATACAAGTAACGAGAAGCTTTAGTAATAATAGGTGTGGCATAATGTTCCAGAAGATTTGCTTAGGTGCGTTATTGATGCTGAACGGTCTCTCGCGCAAGAAGGTGTTGAGTGCGATGGTGCATACACTATGAAAGGACTATGGGCCAGATGTCGGTCTCTGTACACCAGCGAGAGCACTAAGACTAGACCAGACACATGATCTAGCGTCACCACGAACGTTAAACGTTAAACGCAATTCGTATCGAGATCTGATTTAGGTGTACGGGGTATTTTACCCCCACAAATAAGACACATTGCGATATCCTAAGATCGAAATATTTCGCATATTATGGACTGATAGACTGGCAAAAGTTAGCATCAGGAAAAAAAAACTTTACAGGCTATTAAAAGAAAATAAACTGTAAATGTATAATTCGACCAAAAAAGTCGAATCTCCATTCTTTAACAATTAAGTTTATCTTCATATAAAAGTAGTAAATCCGTATAATAATAGTAATTTACTTCTAGGTCTACCTAGATAATCACTTTTTTAACTTTTCTCTGAGAAATTATGAGGACAACGGCTTATTTAGAAAAAAATTTATTCTTTGTAGATGCCGGATGCTTCATACGCGTAACGCATTCCAACAACTGCGTAAGTCAAAGATATATAATTAAATCAAGTAATAATTAATTCAATGATATAATGAAAAATATTAATTCGTACAAACAGTTGTGCTTAAAGTAATAGGCTTGAGGTTGGACACCTTGCACGCGTATGATCTAAATTTCCGGTTTCTTCATCCTGTAATCGATGAAGTCACCCTACGATCCAAAATTGTAAGCATTGAAATTAGTAACTCAAGAGGCGCTGTATCACAGCCGCAGTCTGATTGCTTGGACCTAACGTAAAGTGGCCCCAATTCAGTGCTAGATAGCTTCTCTCGGCAGTTACCTCCTTTGCCGCTCTAAGCCCGCTCCATCCCATAAACTATCGAAAAGTTGGGCCACTTCTCTTTTTTGTCAATCCCTGTTTTCCGTAAGTGTCAGGAGTAATTTTATTTCGTCACTATTTTCCCCCATTGCCTATACATACCTTTTCTGTCTTCTTTCACTGCTATTGTATCCTGTAGCATCATCTCCCTTTCTTTTTCATTACATCTCTTATGCCGAACCTTAAATCGAGCATAACATAGATAAAAAGGGGGGAAGCTGAAGGTAATTAGGGATCAATTACCTTAGACATATAATTTGTTTACTAGAAATTAAAAACTTGCTATGTTCGATTTTGAAACCGGTCAACCGGCATATACTTTCCATCATTTTCGCCATTTCGTAGTTTATCCCTTCGCCCTATTTCATTAATTTTTGTTTATATTACCACTTTTACTACTCCATTCATAACCATTTTGCTCATACGTTATTACTAATTCTGTCTCTTCTACCAGATCCGGTAATATTACGCTATAGTTTCATTTGTTTGCCTTTGACGTTTGATATATCAACTGTTACTACCCAGTTTCTACTTCATCTGCAAGTGTTGTTCATGTGTACGCTAGGTATGTGTCGCAGCCTTTTTGTGATAAGACTAACCTTTAAGTATTCTCAGATGCTCATTTTATGTTTACAGCACACACCAGCAAAGGTGCAACTAGCCTAATCAAGCTAGAATGACACACATCATCCGATAATCTTTAAAGACTAACCTTATTGAAGCAGAGTTTTGCATATAGGCTTGAGGAATGATCAGTGTTTTCGCCATAAGGTACCGTTTGACATAAAGGCTATCTTAATTGGAAAAAGGCTGTGACATTATGTACTTGCAACTTTGCTTTATTCTTTATTCTAGTTTTACCTATTAATTACTGTTGCTCATTGTATATTAATAGATTGGTCGGTCTTATTAATCCTCCCGCAGATGTTCTAATTTCTTACAAACTAAACTAATTCTGTGATTTTTCTAAACTATAGATTTTATAGTATCTGGTCGGATTATTAACGATTAGCAGGAATTCATAATTACTTTACCAATGTATTTGCACAGATAAACAGCAGATGAAGAATATTTCCTAAACAGGAGGTATATATGCATATTTAATAATACCAATTCAATAATTAACCAAATTGATAGCGTGCGTTATATAGAGCTCACAATACATACAAGTTATTCATTGTAGAAGAGGATTTAGATTTCCCAGTAAAATATTGATCACACGTCGAATGTTTTGAATACAATTATCCGTGGCTGAGCGTGCAAAACTGTTTTCTTGCCAATATATCAGATATTACCACCTTCTATGAAAAAATGGAGGCATAGTAATTATTCATACTAACAAGTTATTAAATAGCTTCCGTTTTCGCCACGTAATCTGAATTTTACTATACATATAGCACATATAAATGTTTTTAAATGTTGTCATTAGGTATCAACGACCATCAACAATATCACACAAATCCTTGTTATGGTTCACACGACGTAAAGCACATAAATCTGTATAATGCTGGATATTCATCTAGAAATACGGAGGTTTAAGCCGAAACATAATTTTAGTATTGACAATTCAAATAACCACGAAAGCCTCAGACAATATATTATAGTAAAAAATTGTATTTTTATTTTTTAACAAACCTATCCCACAAACCCCATAACCCATCTTATAAAGGAAAAACTCCACGCAATCCAAACAGCCGGCAAAGAAGTAAAGTTTATATGGATCCCGTCCCACATTGGCATAGCCGGAAACGAGGCTGCAGACAAGGCGGCAAGAAAAGCAATTAGTGATCCAGATGTCCAAAAGGTAACTAGAGTCGTACTATCAGACTATATAGCATCCTTAAAATGCAAGATCACAACGACATGGCAGAATAAGTGGAACCGATCCCAGTCCAAACTATGCGAAATAAAGAAATCTGTTAAACGGTGGTCACAAAACAAGCTCAACAGAAGTGAACAAGTGTTAATCACCAGATTAAGAATCGGACACACCACATTCTCGCATGGCCACCTTATGTCGCGAAGCGAACCACCGCTCTGCGATGTGTGCAACACCTCAGTGTCCGTGAAACACGTGCTTGTCGAGTGTCCAAAACATAGGAGCGCGAGACAAAGGTTTAACATCTTAGGAGACGTCGCAGTTATTTTAGGTGAAAAGTGCAACATAAAAAACCTTATTTCATACCTCAAAGAGACTAAATACCTAAATAAAATTTAAGACAACAAAATGTACTCGCAAATTCTGTACCGTATCAATGTTGTATTGCATATAATCTTATACCCAACTTGTTAAATAGCCATTGTTACTACAAAAAGCGCTAATAACCCTCGAGGTTGATGCGCATTGTATTAAATAAATAAAAAAAAAAAAAATATTTTTTAACGTATTATTTTTACCATTCTGTTACCCTGCTTAAAGCAACAAAATATCTTCTTCATGAGACTACGTAAACTTTAATTTTTTGTACCAACAAACAAATAAAAGATTTAAACGTTTCTCACGGGGTTTGACAATAGAAATTGCATCGTGACTTCCTTCAATTTCTAATTAATTTGAAATTTAATTAAACATGAACTCTAAGATGTTAATTTACAAAAGTTCACCCACTTTAAAATACCATGGTGTGAACATCGTCACAACCGTAACTTCGTGTCAGAAAATTTGCTAACTTTAACTCAAAGGATCCCAAAATGGCTAACTTCTAGCTGTTTTGTCGCCCTTTCATTCTGCAATTCTGCCCTTTAACTGAAAACTACACCTCAGCTGTTTGGCTCTGGTTCCGCGAAGAATGGCACGACTCGTGGTACAGTCTTTTACTTATTCGACGTAGTTAAACTTTAGTTATGCCCTCTACACTTCAAAGTAGAAGAGGGATAGATTATATATATATATATTTTTAAGTGGCCGCCGCAACATAACTTAATATCCTCTGAATATATCACTTGAAACCTGCTTCTTGCTTATTGTGACCACTACCTTAGTTAGTAACAACACAGGTAAATAACGTTGATAGTAATATGCTTTTGTTGTTATTTTATTATATGGAAATATTGAGTTATTGGTAACAGTTGCAGCTGGGGATTACTTTACTAAAGCAAAAGTTTTTGCGGCAGTCATAGCTACCGCCAGCCTAGGCTTTACATTTATTAATTCCCCTTCGAAATTAAATTGCACTCCTATTTATAGACTAAATCAAATCAGATGCCGTTACCTAGCAATATCATTGAACTTGTCATTTGCTATATTTAATTGGCGTAAATGAAGCGACCTTCTCCTTAACTTCTTGCCCTTAACTATTATTAAAATATAAAAAATTTCTAAATTATGGTATAATTGTGAACACACGTCGTATAAGTAAAATCTGTACAACACTTTAAAATATCCTCGATTTAAGCTTGCACTTGACACCTCATATCTATCATTTGAAATTATTTTTGTTGATTCTCTTCAATATTCGTTTATAACACTAATTAAATATTATTAACATAAATACCACCCTACTACCAGCATATAGCTTCAATTACACATGCATCTAAGCTAATCTACTTATCATATACGCCTAAATCAGTGTGGAACGTCATTTTTTGCAGTGTTAAGGCTCAAATCTGGTTTATGTATTATTACATTTGCTACACACGGGAATTTTATTCGCACGTAAAAACAAAAATTATAAATACTTTACAGCAGGGTGGTACAGGAATCGTCTAGGCGTGTAGCAAACGTTTGCCAAGTTAGGTCCTGAGCAGGATGGGGTGGGTTGTCCGGAAGCGCCACTGGTTTGAGACGGTCCAAACCAGAAAACCTACAGATGGCCGTGTAAATTCCTAAACCACTAGCTGTTTCACAAAAAAAAAAAAAAAAAAAATAAAAGTCAGCAAAACACCAAGACTCGAAATAACCTAGTTATTTATTTCAGTTTGTACACCTTCGAAATTCTGTGTCATACTTGGAAAAAGGCAACACAATTCTGTGATGATAGTATGTAAATGGAATAGTTTGTAAATGTAATTTTAGTGGTATGTAATGTACAAGATTTTATATTAATAAAGTCTAAAATGTGACTACGATAATCGCAATTCGTTCGAGTACCCGTGTATCAACTACGATAGTGACTTAAATATAATTAAAAACAGCGATACCGGAATGCGGGAGAATAGTAAGTTCTATATCGCTTGATTAATTAGGTAAATACTCTATCTAGTCGCGAACCTCTTCGAATTGGTACCATTTCGCCTAGGGGAGTGCTAATACACATAACATGGTGTATTTACGGTGCTCATATTATGTTAAATGTTAAATTGATGCTCCCGGAGACCCTCGCCAATAATGGTTTAAATTTTGAAACACTGACAAGTACTCTTGAATGCAACCAAAGCAGTACTACCAAACGCAAAGATATTAAATGCATAGAATGACATTATCCTATGACACAAAAGTAATTGCACGTGATGTACAACGAAGCTATACAATATTTCGCATGTAAAACGACATGAATTTCGCTAGCATATACCTAGGTAAGTACAATACATAAAGTAAAGATCATAGTGCCATAACGAACGATATTTTTAGTTCAATAAACACCAAAAGGTAGATAACACTAGGTGTTGCAGATACCTGGATCGTGCACAGAAGGATCGCTACATCAACAGCTATGGGGGATAGCTATTAAGATGTCCACCAGCTTGAATAACCTCCAAAGAGTCAGGGCTTCATCTAACTTTGCAGGTGAGAAACGCAGTCGAGTGCAGTCACCATGGGGAGAAGCCTTGCATGCGAACTATCACATGTGCTGAGGGGCTCGGATTGGAACGGAATTGTTGCTCCAGGTGCCTTAGTCAAGCAACACCAATGCCACAGGCATAATGGATCCCGAAAAATCGGAGAACGATACAGCAAACTAGGACGAGGAGGCCAGAGTTGTAATGCGGCCTCGAGTAAGTAAATTGCAGAAATATATATTTATCCCAATACAATCGGATTCATTTTAGCAATATAACACCCATTTCGTATTTCTGGATGGCGGATTCCTCAAAGAAATATGGAAACTACATAATCCACTTAAGTGAAAATTTCCAAAGATCACATGCAGCTCCAAAAAGGAAAACTTAAAAATGGTCGCCGGAAATCGTACTATCAAAACAATTTTCAAAATTGTTACTCAAAATTCCCTAGACAAGGATTTTTCAAAAGTCCCAAAAATTGCAAAAATGAGTATGCAACCAAAGCTACACCTAACGTATGCAGGTGAATCTAACTATATGAATGCATTTAAGATAAGAAATTATCCAAACAATCCTTAACTGTATCTAAATGTAAAATTACACGTAACAGACTCTCCCCTCACTTAAAAATAGGTAAATTCCCTGAATTTACCGACGTAGAACCTATGCCTGCACCATAATGAAGCTTCGAAATTTTACAGGTACACGAAAAGAACTATTGCGGATACCCAGCACATTCAAGCCAATGTCAACGAATTTAGAAGCGGATACGTAGCCAAAAAAAAAAAAGTACGTTAATGTCGGAAGACGAAAGGAAATAGGGGAATCACACAGGGTCTTAAAAGATTGATGGTTGAGAAAAGGAGTGAAGGGATAAACAGCTCTCCACATGAATGTCATGCAGAAAAGGAGATCGGAACATCCGTCGCTGCTGGGTGGTAAAGGCGCGCCGGTGGATGAACCGATCCAGGCCCAAGTCTACACAACACCCACCGAGACACTGTCCACCAAGAAGAGGAAAATGAAAGGTGAGAGTGGTGAAAAAAGGGGTAAGGGATTAAGGAGCTCTAGAAAAGAAGATAGCGGACGACACAGAAGAAGGATAGGAAGGATTGTCCGTTGTCACGTCAGTCAGTCATCGTAGGGTGGAATTAAGTGAACTACCAGAAATTTCAAAATTGGAAAAAGGCCGAAAAACGTTTGAAGTCATCACAGACAATGGGTACCAGGCGCGGGACCCCGTAGGATGCACCGCGATCATAGGCAACCATCCTCTGCGATGACAAAAAAAAAACCCTACACCCTACTAGTCAAGGAAAGTGTGCAGCCCAGGATCGACTACACACTGAAACACCATCCACAGTGACCAGATGGCGGAACACCGGAAATGAGACTGCAAAAATGTCTCACTCCTGTATGATGGAACGTCACTGTCCCACAAGGAGGGGGAAAGAACGAGATGATAAAGTTCCCCAACAGCGAGTCCTCCCTTCAAGCAGCCCAACCATCCACCCAAAGGTTCAACAAAAGACCCTTGGTCCCTAAAGCCTAACCTAACATTCAAAATCCTAATGCCAAACTCGAATGCAAAGTCCAATGCTAAGTTTGTCTTCGTTACGACAATCCAACAGAATCTAGTTTTCTTCATCTGGCGGGTGTTGCTTTATGTCTTTGACATGCCATGTGCCGCGAAATGTCCCATCTTCATCTTGAAGCTCGTACGTAACAGGTGATAATTTCCTTCGTACAGTCAAAGGCCCAATAAATTTTGGAGCGAGCTTTGCGGTGAAGTGTTTGGTGGCGTCGGACAACACAAAATTGCGTCGGTAAACTCTGTCGCCCACATTATATGTCACTTCTCTGCGTCGTAGGTCATATCGTTGTTTAGATCTGGCATGAGCATTCAAAAGTCTCTTATGTATATCTTGATGTAGCTTGTCTAACTCTTTAAGTTTATCAGATGTCTCACATTTATCTGTTTCAGCCTTTACACCTGATTTAAAATAATCACCCCTAGGAACATGTTCACGTGCAAAGTTGGCAAAGAATGGAGTCACTTTAGTGACTTCATGAACCGAGCTCCTGATAGCGCAGCCCACTTTAGGCAAAAGTTGTTCCCATTTCTTGTGGTTATCTGCAACATATGAAGCCAACATAGTTTTGATGACACGATTAACTCTTTCTACGAAGTTAGCTTGAGGATGATACGCAGGAGTGAAAATAATTTTCACATGGTAGCTGTCACATAACTGCATAAATTCTCGTGAACGGAACTGCACACCATTATCGCATACTAAGTACTGAGGACATCCAAAGAATAGAAAAACATTTTCCTCAACTAATCTGGTTACAGCGGCAGCTGTAGCTTGACGGAGTGGAAACAGTAGCACAAACTTGGTAAGTTGGTCTGAAATAACCAAAATGTAACTGTAGCCTCTGGATGATCTAGGTAAGGGACCACAGATATCTACTGCAATCATCTGCCAAGGTTTTGTGACATTCGGGCGCTGTCCCATAAGACCAGCTGGACGATTCTGTTCAGGTTTCATGGCAGCGCAGATCTTACACCTTCGAATGTAGTTGACTACATCGGATCGCATTTTCGGCCAGTAGAAGCGATTCTTCAGGCGTTCGTAGGTTTTGAAGATGCCTGCATGGCATGCCGTTAATGCGTCATGATGTTCGTGGATGAGTTCTTGACGTTTTTCTTTTGGTACCACTTCTTTCCATGTTTCGTTATCGTCTCTTAGCTGCGGGTAGGTACATTTGAGATATTTATAGATTTTATTATCTTCGACTCGCCACTGTGGGAATTGCAATGGTTTTGACATAATTTTTGTTCTCAGATTCCGATACCAATGATCTCGAATGGGTGCTGGTTCTTCGATGGTTAACACCACATAATCCGATCTGGAAACAGGCTTTGACGGCAAAAATTGCTTGAAATTATTGACCGGCTTCTTCCTTGTTTTAGAGCACCGGGTCCGGTCGCCTACCGTGCTCCTCGCTCGTTTCCCGAGCATCTCTTACAAGTGCGGCTGGTTACTCCTACTTGCCCGCATCCATAACAGTACATCCGTTTAGGAGCAGTACACTGCATGGCTCGATGTCCTGACTTGGAACAATTCCAACAAGTAAGTGTTGCAATAGCAGTTGGGGCTTCTGTAATTTTATTACTAGTCTTCCCTCTGGCTAGGTGGTTCTGGGAAGTGTTTGTTGGAAGCTCTATTTCGCTGAAGTCAATCAGAGGCTTTTCTTCGACTGCACAAATCGGTGGCTTTCCAGCACGCTTGCAGTAAGCTAACTCTGGTTCAAGTAAGTATGAGTTAGGCGTAGGAGGTGCTTTAAAATTAGTCGAAGCTATTTTGGCATCTTCTAAAGTCATACAAGTTTGAGTAAGTTCAGTGATAGTATAAACCGGGTGTAATGCTAATTGCATAGCATAATATGGCTGTAAGTTCTTTTTAATTATTGCCAATCTTGTAGTTTCAGATGGAAGTTGAGGCAGCCTGCTGAATAAGTTGTCCATGGTTGCTATATAAACAACCACTTTTTCGGATGGGTGTTGTGTGCTGCTTCGAATTTCGTCCCAAAGGCGGATCTCGTAATCGTGAGGGAGAAAGTTTGCTTTCAACTTGCGAATCAAGTCGTCCCAATCGATGATAGTACGCTTCACTGCTCGGTACCATATCAGTGCGTCTCCAGTGAAAATTTCTACTGCTGACTGAAGCAATTGAGCTTTTTAAATTCCACGTGCTTCTCTTAGCTCTTCTACACGCACTAAGAAGCTTGTTAAACTGGACGATTCACCATCATAATGAATGTTCCACTTGCTGATTGGAATAAAGTTGCTGTACACAGGTCGAGAACACTCTGAATGTCTCCGACTTTCAGTGGTAGGTATATGTAAATTTCCAGCTTGTCTATCTAAGCTTGTTGTAGGTCTCACAATCTCGCTCAGTTCCATGGACTTCAGTTTTTGCTGTAAGTTGCTGTCGTGATGGGAAACTTCAGCGTTACGCTCTGGCGTTGACTCATGGAAGCTCACTCGACGTTTCGATGGTTCAAATTGTGTTGGGAATATCGACATCTCATGATCAATGAGTTGCCCGATGGCAGTTGCATTTTCTTCTGCACCTGTAGTTGCCAAGGATGTGGTAACTGGAAGTAGTAAATTAGGCTCATCTAGAATAGATTGTTGTTGAGACTGAACTGTTGCTTGCTCATGTATAGTTTGTTCGTGGTAACCTAAATAAGCTTGATCGATAGCTATAGATAACTGACCTAATTGGGTAGACAGTATTTGCTGATGCTGTTGTTGCATGTTGTTTTCGGCATTAATTCGACGTAAGCGACCTAAAACATGGTACATTCTTGCCCTAATGCGTTGTACTTTATTATCTTTGGACATTAAAATGTTCTAATGCCTCTTGCAGTTCGTGAAGTTTTGTAGCACAAATCTTTAGTTCTTCATCAGTCTCGAAATAAATTCCTGTTGTCACGTCTAGCGTTCCTAACTGCTGTCTATGCATAGCGTCTCGCAAAATTGATCTCTTCTCGGTTACGTTCGAACCCACTGGACATCCACGAATTAGCAATTCATACGTTAGCTCGTCCGCCAATAATCTTCCAACATCCATTGTAATTGTCGTAACTAAACAATCCTATACCTATACTAAAAATACTAAACTTTACTAATAAGAGCACAAAAGAAAAACAAAAATAGCCCTTCAGTACTAATAATACTAATACCTACTAATATGTCCAAAAATGTACCTAATCTAAACACAGATTTCTAAATTCTAACAAATTTCCTCAAAATATGCAACAAAATGGCTATAATCAAATAATTACCGATACGACAAGGAACCAATTGATACTAATCAAATACTCTATACTGCACTAAATGCCAAACTACTTAACCAAAGGCTCCACGTCAGAGGCGCCAAATTTATTACATTTGCTACACACGGGAATTTATTCGCACGTAAAAAAAAAATTATAAATACTTCACAGCAGGGTGGTACAGGAATCGTCTAGTCGTGTAGCAAACGTTTGCCAAGCTAGGTCCTGAGCAGGATGGGGTGGGTTGTCCGGAAGCGCCACTGGTTTGAGACGGTCCAAACCAGAAAACCTACAGGTGGCCGTGTAAATTCCTAAACCACTAGCTGTTTCACAAAAAAAAAAAAATAAAAGACAGAAAACACCAAGACTCGAAATAACCTAGTTATTTATTTACAGTTTGTACACATTCAAAATTCTGTGTCATACTTGGAAAAGGCAACACAATTCTGTGATAATAGTATGTAAATGGAATAGTTTGTAAATGTAATCTTAGTGGTATGTAATGTACAAGATTTTATGTTAATAAAGTCGAAAAGGTAACTACGATAATCGCAATTCGTTCGAGTACCCGTGTATCAACTACGATAGTGACTTAAATATAATTAAAAACAGCGATACCGGAATGCGGGAGAATAGCAAGTTCTAAATCGCTTGATTAATTAAGTAAATAATCTATCTAGTCGCGAACCTCTTCGAATTGGTACCATTTCGCCTAGGGGAGTGCTAATACACATAACATGGTGTATTTACGGTGCTCATATTATGTTAAATGTCAAATTGATGCTCCCGGAGACCTCGCCATAGTTTAACTTTTCGAACATTGACAAGTACTTGAAACTTGAACGAGACTAAAGCAGTACTACCAACTTAAAGATATTAAATGCATAGAATGACATTATTCTATTCCACAAAAGTAATTGCACGTGATGTACAACGAAGTTATACAATATTCCGCATGTAAAACGGCATGAATTTCGTTAGCATATACCTAGGTAAGTACAATACATAAAGTAAAGATCATAGTGCCATAACGAACGATATTTTCAGTTCAATAAACACCAAAAGGTAGATAACACTAGGTGTTGTAGATACCTGGATTGTGCACAGAAGGGCCGCTACATCAACAGCTATGGAGGATAGCTATTAAGATGTCCACCAGCTTGAATAACCTCCAAAGAGTCAGGGCTTCATCTAACTTTGCGGGTGAGAAGCGTAGTCGAGTGCAGTCACCATGTGGAGAAGCCTTGCATGCGAACTACCACATATGCTGAGGAGCTCGGACTGAACGGAATAGTTGCTCCAGGTGCCTTAGCCAAATAACATCAATGCCACAGGCATAATAGATCCCGAAAAATCGGAGAACGATACAGCAAACTAGGACGAGGAGGCCTAAATACGAGACGTTATCGAAAAATGTTCAACGGCAATCATAAATTAGCATACCAGAGTTGTAATGTGGCCTCGAGTAAGTAAATTGCAGAAATATATATTTATCCCAATACAATCGGATTCATTTTAGCAATATAACACCCATTTCCTATTTCTGGATGGCAGATTCCTCAAAGAAAAATGGAAACTATGTAATCCACTTAAGTGAAAAGATCACATGCAGCTCCAAAAAGGAAAACTTATAAAATGGTCGCCGGAAATCGTACTATCAAAACAATTTTCAAGACTTACTCAAAATTCCCTAAAAATCAAGAATTTTTCAAAAGTCCCAAAAATTGCAAAAATGAGTATGCAACCAAAGCTACACCTAACGTATGCAGGTGAATCTAACTATATGAATGTATTTAAGCTAAGAAATTATCCAAACAATTCTTAACTGTATCTAAATGTAAAATTACAAGTAACAAGTCATAAGTAGTAAGGTTGATCTGGATATAGCAAAAACGGTATACGTTGCTTACTTTAAGAATCTGATGCAATATGGCATAGAATTTTGGGTTAATAACCGAGATCAGATTAAAACCTAGAGACTCATGTTGAACTTATCTTAAGAAGTTAGGAGTATTAACACTCATTAGTTTATATATTTACAGAGTCTCTTTAATGATTATCAAAAACTACCGAAATTGCCTATACATGGTGATTAGGGTGGAGCGATTTTAATCACTTCATTTTTAATTCTAATAGTGGCGAAAAGTTGTTACGAGTGATCAATAATTACCAGGTTTTTGTTTTTAATTCTATTGTTTTCCTTTGCCCTCTACCGCCTTCTAAAGGGGGTGATTTTTTTCCTAATAGCAAAAAAAATATGTTAGCTCAGGTACTTTGGTTTTTAAGTAATAGTAATTTATTATACAAGACGATAAAGTTAAATTTTATCTACGAGTGAATCGTTTAACGTCGAGACGAAGTCGAGACGTTACTGATTCAAGAGTGGATAGAAATAACTTTATCGTCGTGTATAATACAATATTCTTTTCTATAGCAAGAACTTTAACAATTTCAAAAGAAAATAAGGACAGTCAATCACATTTCAAAATGTCAGTAGCTAGATTGGGTTGCTACGATAATACGAAGCTGTCATATTTAATTTAAACAAAAGTTAGAAAATTAAATTACTTTATCTATTCTTGATGTTAAAGTTCTACTTTATCTACCCTTGCTGTTAAAGTAAAACTTGACCTTTTGTTTTGAGTTGATAAAAGCACACTTTAATATGTGCTATAGAAAAAATTTATATTTTCTGCCGTCTACCGGCTTTTGTATATAAAATAATGTATATAAGTGTTTGGTTTTTCTTTTACCTATTATTAAGAAAAAACGTGCAACAGTGGGCTTAAAGAGGCTAGTTCTGGTTACTTTCTTAAAATTATAAGTGTTTTCATTACTAAATCTCAAAACTGTTTGTACCCCACCCTATAGTTTACAAAAATAGTGCTAAAAGCAGCTCTTCCCTTGATTATTATAAAAATTGTAATCATTATCTTCCAGAAACTTGAAAACTGAGTCAGTTATACTTTTCGCAGAACCAGAGGTTGGCGTTGTAGAGCGATCCAGTCTCTTCTATCAGATATACATGTTCTTCCACTATGGTCTTTCGGTGATGTTTGTTTCCAGTTGTCATTTACGTTAAAGTTCATTTTTTTCGTAGAAATATATGCTTTGTACTGACTTTTCCTGAAGCGGTTTTTGCATACTTATCCTTTTTTTAGTTTGGGCTGTTCTTATCTTACTTTGGTCAATAACATTATCTTTGTGGCTTTCTGAGATCAGACCAACGTCTTGTAGAACAGCTGAGGTAATTGCTGCTGCGGCTCTGTCAGATAATCCAAATCTCTCACATACCTGTGCCACCGTGTTTAACTGGATAACATTGTATTCAGGCTTCTCTTTTTGCTTTTGCTCAGAGATATCTTTCGACGTAGATGGAATTTCAGGATTAATGTCTTCTAAATATAATTTATTATTTATCCGCAAACGTCATAAAAGTGACAACTTATGTGTCTTTATTGACAAGGTAAAGGTGACACTTTATCTGATTAAGCAGATAAAATAGCAACTTTTGCGTACTTTATGTGTCTAATCACATAAAATATTTGCTCCCTTCCTTTCTTTCTATGTTTGTTCGCTATCTCCTCCGAAGATACTCGACCGATTAAATTGTATGATGGCTTAAAATTTTGCTAATTTTTAGACTTAGATCGTAGGCCGGTTTTTATTTTCAAAAAGAGTACGAAAAAGTTTTAATTTAATTAAATCCTTTAAGCAGCGGAGTGAAGCACCTGTTGCCGTGGGTTCTGGCGTGACAGCTGCTGTGACCGTGTGCTATTAGCTCGGGTGATTCAGTATGTTCATATATCATTATAGTAGCGCGTAACTTAAACAACCGAGGTTGGCACAGGGGTAGAGTGCTCGCCTGTCACGCGGGTGGCCCGGGTTCGATTCTCTGCCGATGCATCCATTTTTTAAAATTTATATTAATGAAATTTATCTAAATACGTTTGCGGTTAAAATAATATATGTTATTCGGAGTAAAAGTGACTTCATGTAGCTTAGCTGAATTATTTGCCTCAATAACGTTCGGCTAAATAAACTTCAGCTTCGCCACATAAAGTATCACTTTTCCTCCTAATAACATAATATACTATTAAATATTCAGATTCACTAATATCACTGTCTTCTTCATTGTTTATTTTTCTTTTTTCTCCCATTTTTATTTCAGATTGTTTAAGTTTGTAATATTTTTCACCTTTGAGGTTTCTTTCTTCCTTGATTTTTAATTTAGTTATCTCTTTGATGTCAAGTTTTCCTATACACATTTTCCTGACAGTTCTTTGGTCAATCAGAAATTATTGTTCCTGAATTGGTACCTTATTCTCTTTTTCGCATGAACATCTTTCAAAAGTTTCACATTTACAAACACAAATGTCAAAAAGAGTTTTTGCGTTATTCTGAAAGTCCTTAATTACAAAATAATTGTCATTTCGTTTTGAGTTTGGATATCTTATTAACTTTAAATATTTGTCATGGTATGCTCGAATACACTGAAAAACGCGGATGCAAGTAAACAACGGGAATTGCTGCTTTTGTCCATAACATATTTACTTTATCCGCTCCATAGCTCAGTGGTAAGCATTCTGGCTACTGATCTAAGAGTCGAGATTTCGATCCCCGATCCCGGAGAGGTTTTTAAAAATAAAAAAATGCGGATGAAAGCCTCTACAGAATGCCATCATTCGGAAGTAATGTCAAGCCGTGGGTCTCATGTTACTACGATGTGTAGCATGTAAAAGATCCGTTGCTAGGGTTGGAACTCGTTTGTCTCGGCAAAATTCTAAGTAGAACAAAGGTACCTGGTACTCTGCATGCCTAGACCTTGTTCATGGGGTTGGCAAAAAGGGCCTATAAAGGCCTACTTGTTAGACGTAAGTCTCCCCAAAAATAATACATACATACACACATTATCCGCTAATATTTCGCATATTTCAGAAATGTTGGGTTCTTTTTTGAGTCTGGAGGCTTAAGTTCGTAACGCACAAATAAAAAGCACTTTAACACATCTTGGTATGTCGGTAACATCAAACCATTGCAATCTTTCGGAGGACCAAGTATGAGACACGCGACGGATTTTCCCGTATATAACGTCGTTGAACCACTTATTTTTAAAAACTTGTATATACTTGTTACTCAGTTGATAACACTAGAAACACACTATGCTTTACCCGCTACCAGTACAAGACAACTGATTTTCGCCGTGAATCATTGGGACTCGCTGGGACTAGTCAGGTGGTTGTGGCTAGGCGGAGGATGGGCGGAGGGGGGTCATTTATACAAGTAAAGGATATAATAATTTATAATAAGTAAAGGAATTACAATTTTGTTGGAATTCAACTCATATAACGAATATATAGGTATGTATTTATATTCATTAATATTTAACTATCTAACCTTATCTTTAGGAGGTAGAGGGCAGAAGATGTTGGAAAAAAAATAATAATGAGAACGGCAACAATTATGTGGACACCTATAGCAAATATTTGCCACTATTAGGATTAAAATAATTAAAAATTAATTTTCGTCCTTACAGCAACGCTCCAGCCTAATGGTGATACACACGCTGTCCTACACTCTCACGGTTGCAATTAAGGTTACCACCTTATAAAAAAAAACGAAAAGTCGCAAATCACCTTATTACTCTGGCATGAAATTATTTAATAAATTACCCGCAGCAATTAAAGATTCACAAACTAAAACATACTTCAAAAAAAAAATTGAAACCTGGTTATGTGACCAAGAATTTTATACCTTAAATGAATTTGGGTAACATTTGTTTGAACGTTTACTTTTTTTTCTGTATTTCAAAATGTTTATATATTTTGCACACAGTGAGAAATCAACACTATTATTATTATTATTATTATTATTATTATTATTCATGGCTTTCAGATCGTCAAACTTAAAGTTATGAGTAGACCAGATTTTAACGTCTATTGTAGGTAAATTCAAAAGTCACTTAAAGCGACTGGTTGGTATTGATCGTCCATGTCTGGGATGGATAATATTAGAGATATTTTATCACTATATTGTTCTCTGTATGCTTCAACATTTAGATATATATTTATATTCAATACCAATACTGAACATTTTTCCAATTATGGAAAACGTAATTGCTCGACTTTGTCCCGAAGGCAGCACTTGTCAGACGCTCTTTCCACAAGCGCGACCGGCTCAGGGGTGAGCAGTACGATAGTGACGCTCACGTGTAAACAACTGTTTCGTGTTTTTACGTAATAGTAGGGAGGCCAAGTGAATTAATAATTATTTTCGTGGGACTGAGTAGGTTTATACCGACAAGTGGTACCTTCGTAATCGGCGGTGTTTCCTGAGTATGAAAACTCCTGTTGTCGCGTTCTCAGCCTGTGGAATGAGGAGCTATTACGTCACAAAGATGGCGATTCTTGGTACCAAGTTTTAGTAAAGTAAAGCCAGGGTTTAACCCAAACATAAATAAAAAGGTTCTACCCAGCGGCAAACTGTTTAGTACCCTCCTCTTAGTAACTGGTAAAAAGTTGCACAACATGCGCTTCGGGTTTAGGCGGAGGGGGGTGGAAAGGTGGTAAAATGGTAGGTTTCAACAGTTTTTCGCAAATATCTCGTTAACTATGAGGTTTAGCGCAAACTTTATCTTATACAAAATTAATCCAAATTTAATTTTCAATAAAAATGGTCTTATGCATTTTTGCGTTCCGGTCAAGGGTAACGGAGATATGGAGGGGCAAAAATAATGTCATTATTTTCCAGTTAGCTTGGAATATACCTACAAGTGATACTATCGTAATCAGCGGTGTTTCCTCAGTAGAAAAACTACTGTTGTCGCTTTCTCAGCCTGTGGAGTGAGGAGCTATGACGTCACGAAGATGGCGTTTTTTGGGTACCAGGTTTTTCGATTAACTCAGTAACGACTGAACCTTTTTATGCGAATGAGGTGTCGTATAGCAGGTATTTAAATGTCTAACAAAATGTGTCTGATTTTCTTAATTATAAGTCTTATATTTAAAAGGATATTTTTAAAAAAATCACGAATTAACTTTCTTTTAATTTTAAATAACACAGTAAAAAATAACTGGCAAAAAATTGTAGACTACTTAAAATATTGCTGCGTTCATAAACTTAATTATAAATTTTAAATTTCTAGATTCTAATGAAAAATTACAAAGTTGTGGCAAATTTACTGAGATGCGTCTCGTGACACGGCAATAGCCAATTAACGTGGTAATGTGTTCGTATTACTTCCTAGGCCTAGAATAAAGGTCAATTGAAATGCAAAGTTTTTGTTAAGTTTGTTTGCGAAGTAATTGTTACTATGAATAGAACACAATTTATATACGAGGGCGGGATGATAATTAGTTAGCCTCCACATATTTTAAATATATAAATATAAATGTATATTCAAAAATGTCAACTTTGAATTGGCAATACTGATAATATAAAGTCCATCTGTGAAATAGTTTGTTGTTAGCAGCTGTTTAAAGAGAATGTGTTGTATTTTTTTAGCAATGGAAAATACTGGCCATTGTGCGGTTATTTAATGTTTGCCTACAAAAGTCTTGAAAGGTGCAAACTATTTTGAATAGACGAAAACTGTGCTGGGTGAATGTGCTCCATCATATACGACAGAGACAAATTAGATGGTTAAATTTAATACGGCCGCACTAGCGTCCAAGACGAGCACTGCTCTGAATGCTAAAGAAGTGTCACTACAACAGAAATGGTTATCAAAATCCACGATATGGTGTTGAAAGACAAATGACTGAAATTGAGTGAAATAGCTAATGTAGTATACATCTCAAAAGAGCTGGTGTGCGATATTTTAACCCAAGGATTGGGCACGAAAAAGCTGTCCTCATGATGGGTGCCGCGTTTGCTTTTATCAGGAAAATGCACAATCTCACACTTGAGTTACTTCAATGGCCAAATCAACGAATTAAAGCACGATTTGCTTCCGCATTCACCTTATTCACTCTAATTGGCTCCCTCGGATTTCGACTTATTCCCTAAGCTCAAAATTTTCCTCGGTGGATAAAAAATGTCATCTGTTGAAAAGGCCACGGCTACTGCTGGCGCCTATTTTGCAGACATTGAGTAATGCACCTTTCGTTATGGAATCCAAGCCTTCGAGCATCGCCGTTTCTCCGTCCCCAGTGTCCAGGTTCTTCTAATATAGCAATCCTTTTCATTTTTATCTCTAGCTCTCATTGCTTCATCTATCTCATATCTCCAACTTCTCCTAGGCCTTCCTTTTTTCCTTCTTTCTGGAGGTACCCACTATAATTTTGTTCTCATCTGGCTTCGTCCATCCTTTTTGTATGCCCGAACCAAGCCAATTGACGTTTTTCGATTTCTTCTCTGATATTTCCATGCAATTCCGTATATCTTCATTTCTGACTTTTTCTAATCGTGATATTCTACAACTTCTTCTAAGATAATCCATTTCTGTGGCCTTCAATTTATTCTTATTTGCCTTGCTTAAATCTCACACAATTTAAAAAATAATAAAATGAATGTAACTAAATAAAATTGTTACTGTAAGTAAACATCATCTCTTTCATAATTATATTGATTAAAACATCTTACACCAATGTGGCAAACATCTTCCATGCATTTTTGTTTTCTGTTAACACAACCACAACGGGATATTAGACATTTAAATATCTGTCATACGACACCTCATTCGCATAAATAGGTTAAGTAGTTATTGAGTTAATCATTCAAAAGGAAATATAGGCAAAATGAAGATAAAAACGACAAAGGAGGGGAGCAATGTAGATATATTATCAGGTACATACCGGGTGGTTGGTCATACCTCTGAACATAGGCAATTTATATGGCTTATCACAGTTATGCATATTCCTGCTGACCATTTTTCCATAAAAATAGTGAGCAGGAATATGCATAACCGTGATAAGCCATGTAAATTGCCTATGTTCAGAGGTATGACCAACCACCCTGTATACATAGACTTACATACATACATACAAATGTTTCTACGTTATTTATGCGTCACTAAGTACTTTTCATAACGAAACATACTCATTTTCAAGGGAGTACGATGAATTCCAAGCTAACTGGAAAATAATGACATTATTTTTGCCCCCTCCATATCTCCGTTACCCTTGACCGGAACGCAAAAATGTATAAGATCATTTTTATTGAAAATTAAATTTGGATTAATTTTGTATAAGATAAAGTTTGCGCTAAACCTCATAGTTAGCGAGATATTAGCGAAAAACTGTTGAAACCTACCATTTTACCACCTTTTCACCCCTCTCCGCCTAAACCCGAAGCGCATGTTGTGCAACTTTTTACCACTTACTAAGAGGAGGGTACTAAACAGTTTGCCGCTAGGTAGAACCTTTTTTTTTATGTTTGGGTTAAACCCTGGCTTTACTTTACTAAAACTTGGTACCAAGAATCGCCATCTTTGTGACGTCATAGCTCCTCACTCCACAGGCTGAGAACGCGACAACAGGAGTTTTCATACTCAGGAAACACCGCCGATTACGAAGGTACCACTTGTCGGTATAAACCTACTCAGTCCTACGAAAATCTTTATTTGACGAGTTAATTTAGTTTGGCCTCCCTACTATAATCTAAGTTCCTTGTTTTGTTTTAGTTAGTTTTTCTCGTTGACACTATTTTCACAAGTTGCTAAATAAATGTGTTAAGTTGATAATGGTGTGTAATTGAATGTCTCTACAACTTTAATTTACATGCGAAAAATTCTTAAAAAAGAAATTCCAATTTCGATATCAAAAAATAACCAAAAACTATGCAAAGAACCTGATACGCACAACGAAATTTGTAGCTGTATGGCTTTTTATATATTTTTAATGATAAAGTGCGCATACAGTTTATAGATTTTTCGATTCTGAGGTAGCTGTGTTTTACAATTTTTTTGTAGCGCTAGTCGATGCCGCCTGTTCTTTCTTTCTAAAGACACAAGTCGAGATCTTTTAGTGATAAATAGTATACAAGTGGAGATCCGTTTGATCAAGTCGAGATCCAAATTGGATCTCGCCTTGTTTCTATGTGTATCTCGTGTTTTTCCAATTAATCCAAGTGTGGGTAGTGTGCCTGTAAATTTTTGTTCGGATCTCATTTTCACCATTTTTATCAATTTTTATACAGAAATAGTTCAACAAATGCGCTAAAGAGGGCGCTCCATAAGTTATACAGTATTTGACATTTTATGCACAATCTGAGATCCTGCATAGCTGGCAACGTCGCGTCGCTATTTATATCTTGCACGAATGAGCCAAGGCGAGCATTTCCTAGTGATGGGTAAACACGGAATATTTTAAAATATTTAAGTTGCATTTTATTAATGTTTGTTGTTTCAATTTATTTTTATGGGAGACTTTGAGCAACATGTCTACATATACACAAACAAACCAATAGTTTTGTGGAGGTATGTTGATGATGTTTTTGCAATTTGGCCATATAGTATTGATGATATATTTCTTGAACATATTGACAATAAAAAATATCAAATTCACATTAGAAGTATGACAAAACAATCAATCACTTTGTTCTGATACACTAATGACGCCAACAACAAATACTTTTGAAACATCAGCATACCGCAAGAAAACCAACACCAATAGGTTCTTACATTTTAACTCCAACCATCACAAAAACACAAAGACAGATGTTGTAAAAAGCCTTTACGATACAGCCAAAGTTGTTTGATCTAATAATGAAATCTTTAAAATAAAGAAAAAATTTATTACACATGTTTTAAATGATGACGGTTATTCCGAGACTCTTGGTCGGAACATTTTTGATATACGAAACAATAACACGCATGTACAGAAAAATGATACTCCAAAATACAACACTCATACTATACCTTATATTCCAGGCATGTCTGATAAAATTAAACGAATTGGAAATAGATTTAGTTAGGACGGTATTCAGAACTATGAATACCTTACAAAAACGAAACCGTTCAACGAAGAACAACATTCAAAAAAATGCATGTACATATAATAGAACTTTTATTAAATCTTTTTGAAATAAATCCTCGAACACGTCAATTTTTATTTAAATAAGACATATTTTGCTGTAATTGTTACTTTTAGATTGTCTTTTGTTTTTGAGTTATGACGTTAGCGATACTTTGTTTTTAATGGAAACCCTAAATTTTTATGATGGATTTCGACAGAGCATGAAATTCTAAGACTAAATACGCTAAAAAAGTATAAGTACTCTATTTTGAAATTTTCGAGAACATCGTACAGTGACCACATCCCCTCAATACTAAAATTTCAATTCGTTTTTTTTTCACTCAAATATCGCAAAGTTATTTATTTTATTAAGAGCACACATCAAAAACATATAAACAAACTAGGAAGAACTGTCATAATTTTAGGACTAAGTCATTGTTTCATGGCTACTTGATTTTTATTCGGTTTTTGTTTTAATACTTTAAAGCGATTTTCTCGAAAATTTCAGTATTCCGTGTGAATGCAAGAACTACTATATCGGTGATACAGCAAGGTCTTTAGAAGTTAGGATTAAAGAACACCAAAGTTTGATTAAGAAATACCAGATTGACATATCTAAAATAGCAGAACATGCTTGGAATAACAACCACAAAATACATTGGCATAACACAAAGATGTTATTTAAGGAATCGATATTAACTAGACGTGAAATTAAAGAAGCTGCGTATATTTTACTGAACAAAGACGAATACTTGTCCACACACAATCAGTTGATTTAAGTAATGGTTGGCTATCCATTCTTAAAAATGTAATCAAGTAGGCGGCTGTCAGTGTCACACTGTTTTATTGGGGAGGTTAGTCACACTTTGCTAGATCTTCAATAAAATAAGCTAAGCTCTCATAATTAATTTAACAGTTAATTGTTGTAAATGGAAGTAGATTTTTCTTCCGAAACGTTCATGTTCTAATATTGTTATTTTGTGGTGTGGCAAAATACGTAAAAAAGTAGCACTTCTACACATTACCCTTTTTCCGTGACGTCAGAAATAACAATACAGAGCGTTAAAAACGTACGTCTAGTATTAGAGTCAAATTTAAAAAAATCGTATTTAGATCATAGATAGTTGACATCAGAATTTGACATATATGTCATCCACATTGTCAAAGCGGCGGTAAGTTGGCACCATTGCTATTTCTTACTAAGTACTTAAAACTTAGTTTATCGTGTTAGTGTCACTCATAGGAAATATAATCAGATAGAATGGAAACTTCTCAATAAAAGTTGTCATCGTCTTGCGCCGTCTGCCGAGATGTGCGGCAACTAAATGGGAACGCGGGAAATTTAAACCCAGAATATAAATTAGTATTTTATTTACGGTATTGCTAATATGATTGAAATTATTTATATACTTCTTGACGACTATTAAATAATTTATTACCAAGCATATAAACAATTTCAATCATATTAAAATAGCCTAAATAATTAATCAATTAAAATAAAAAGCAGTTTTAACAATAATTGTTACAATAAAATAAGAGTATAAGTTGCTGAAGGTTTTTATTAACTTTTATCTCTTTAGTTTTTTAGAAATAATTATCACAAATATAAAGCTTCAGCAAATATTTTGTACCGCTCGCTGCATTCCAATAATTCGGCACCTCACGTACACGTAAATGATGCATGTCGTCTAGTGGTCTATTTATTTCTTTCAACCACTCCTGCCGTTTCATGCTATTTCTTGGTCCTTAATTTGCAATAACTAATTCATTAAAGAGTATTGCTAAATATTGCAGTTTAAATTACCTTCAGGAACTTGAAACAGCATATACCCTTTTACGCTGTTGTTCAGGCAACCTTTAGCGTAGCAAATACAAACCATAATGCTATATATATACGTTTTGACAAAATTCGTCGGGAGAACTAGGGAATCCGAGATCACAATCATCTCTTCAGGGCATAATTTAGGCAAATAACCTGAAATCGTAAAAAAATACCTTTAATATTTCTTCAGATCTTCAAGTTTCAGGGTCAGTAGACGAAAAACATTTTAAATTGCGGTTAAAAACGATGATCTGCATAACTTACAACCTAGAGAAAGGATTGTGGCATCGCATTCGAAGGATATATTACTAATAAGAAAAATTATTTATGACCTTACTAGTAGCGCTTATGGTAAATTTGACACTGACAAACTCGTTTTTAAACTTGTCAAATGGTGTTTCCCTACCTGTGTTAGCGTAGCTAACGTGATTTAGTGACCTTAATCGAATTTACAGTCGCTTTATATACACTAACGTTAACAGTCTGGTCATATATGGTCACGATTCCCATTGGTGCCGCCATTTTATGTCTTGCGTCATTTTGACAATAAGATTTAGATTTCAAAAATGTCAAAGTCACATTTATTCAAATAGAATAAGTTGACATTCAATCAACAAAAATCGTTCAAAATGCGAGTACATAGTTAAAAACTGATAATAATTTTTAGAAACAACTAGAACTATAATTTATTAACGGTAAGCTGACAAGGTTTAAAGAAATTTATCAATTTCAAAATTTTTTTTCAGATATGAGGTATTGCTGTGCAGTCGGATGCAAACGCAAATATGAAAAATGTGTGCTAACGGAAACTTTCCTCAGGGATAGGGACAGGCGAAACTTATGGACAAAAAAATTAATAGATAAAATTGGTACCCAAATGGAAATTCAAGAATTTGTGAAAAGCATTTTGCAGATTTTATGTGTGAAAAAGCACGAGTTGGTGGTAAAAAAGACTTAAGGATAATGCTGTTCTAACATTATTTACTTTCTCATCGTCTGCTTCGGAGCCTACAGCCATTGAAAATACCAATAACATTAGCCGTCCAAAAACTGATTTTATCGACGTTTAAATTTTAGGTATGGAGTCTTGTGTATTTGAATGCAAAAATAGGTCTGAATATGGTATTAAGATGAAAAGCTTCCCTATAAATAAAAAAGCGAGGCTTGTGGTCAAACAGGTTAATCGAGCATATTAGAATAACATAAAAGGTCTGAATAGAATCTAAATGTAAAAGCAGTTTATATAAATAAAATGCATATTGTTGATGCAAAACATATTGTAACTTTTATTAATCAATTAGAAAAGTTTATTATATCCAAAGTTATCGGTGTTCGTTTAAGAATAGCTGAAACGAAAACGAAAAAGCAAAATACACAACAAAGCAAATACAGTTGTACTTCTGTGGCAATGCACAATGTAGCCTATATAAATTAAGTGGGAAGTTATGAAAAGTAATTTTAAGCGTATTAGACTGTATAACTACACACTGTTTTATTGGTTTTGGGATCACTTTAAGTTCTGTAGATTTATTATTATTTATGTGAGCACTAACTGTAAATAAAATTTATAATAGCTCATTGATACGACATTTTTTGTTTTACTATTTAGTCATATATTTACTTATACTAAGCATTTATTTAATTAAACTATTTTCCAACACTAACCCCGCCACTGCTTTTGACCCGCCACTGGAGGCCGCCATATTCTGCCTTATGTCATAAGTGACATTTCATATGGCCAGACTGTTGTATATAAAGGGACTGTAATCGAATTTTCTTAGAAGCGTCATCTGCTGAGATGTGCGGCAACTAAACTAAATAAAACATTTAGTTGTGGTGTCACTTTCCAGCTCTTAGCTGTCAAACATTTCAGATTTCAAATTAATTAGTGCCAATTTATTTAGAAAGGTTTCTTGTAATGGAATATATTGAAGTTCAGGTGCACAAAACTTACAATGGAGCTTACTGGATTGTCTTTAATTGACCAACTGTTTTGATTTAAACAAATATTTAAACGATAACGTTACTTTCCTTCTTTAACACTTTAGTAATTTAATTACATTTCAGTCTGCAAACCACGTTATTTTAGAAGTACAGTCAAGAATTTATAAAAAAAATAAGACTCTCAGCGCGGAAGTCAAGTAAATGGATTATAGGTTCAAACGTTTCAAATCTGTCACTGTTTGGTCGAATTGTTTAAATAAAATTGTTAAATTCCAACTTTTATTTTAAAGAATTAACAATTATACAGGATTATTTATAAATAAAGATATCAACCAAGAATGTAAAAATCAAGAAACGGGGGCAAGAACTAGTTACTTAAGTCACTGGAAGAGTAAAACTCTGCGTCGTCTGATGAATCGTCTTCATTGATATTGATAATAATAGGATCAATATTAGAAGCGTCGCAAACTTTCATGGTATCCCATGCTTCTTGAATTATTTTTTCAACGTGATTGACGTAGTTCCTCCAGTGGTCAATAGTAACATCAGCCAGTACTTGATTCCAAATGCGAAGAATTTCTTCTGGTTTCGAGTTTGTTAAAGTTCCTTATTAAATGATCGTATTTGCGCTTGCATTCCGACCAAACCATTTCTCTAGCATTGTAATGGCAATGGTACGGCGAAATTCTCAAAATTGTATGTCCGTATGGCTTTACGTATTCATCCAAATAATAGGTTTTATTGTTTGGTTTCTTACATGAAACAATAGACCAAAGTTCGTCTTTCATTGCATGTTCAGGATAATCGATATTAGTTTTTAACCAATCAATCTCAGTTTAGTCCAAGATTTGTTTGGCATTTCTTTCATTTGTCCACAGTGGTAACTTGCGTTATCCATTATAATCAAAGACTTTTGTTTTCAATTTGGAATTAGTTGTGTTCGAAACCATTTCTCAAAATTTTGCCTGTTCATATTTGAATGATAATCCCTAGTTTTTAACCCACTTTTAAAAACGAACGAAGCGTTTTCGACAAAACCATCCATACCTCCAGCATGCAAGATAATATATCTGCACCCTTCGCCACTCTTGGAAGAGCATGTAGCTACAGTTCCATCTTGCCAGCTGTTTCTAAACGAACCCTTGCTAAAAATCCATGTTTCGTCAAGAAAACTGGGTTGTAATGGATGCTCAGATTCTTGATTTTTTGTAAATTTTCTGAGAAATTTTAAACGTTTTAATTGTATGTTAGGTAACTCCATTAAATAACTCCTGTTACTTTCCCTTCTCCATCTAAAACCGATGCTTCTACACCATGTTCTAAGAGAATTTATGCAGTAAGGCAAATCAATTTCATTCTTTAACTATTGATGCAGTGTGGTCATTGCAACATATTCTTTCTTTTCATACATTATATATATCGTTTCTCAAATTGAGTTTTTCATAAACTCAGTAATTTTGGTTTTTCTTGTGCTTATTTTTTGTGACATGTTTTCAAAATACGTTTTATCCGTTTGAATCCCTTTTTTCTTAATATTGGAAATAGTCCTTTCACTCACTTTTAATGCCAGGGATGCTCTAAGTAGCACATTACTCGCTCTAAGACGTTCTTGGCCCATTTCTGTTCTACGTTTCTCCTCTTCAAAGAATTCTCAGACGTTTGAAATAAGAATTTGGGATTGCTCGTTATAGCGCGGCATTTTTAACGATTTTGGACAAATGTCACATTGACAGCAAACATAGGAAATATAATCAGACAGCAAACAATAAGGTATATTTAACGCCGACCTGACAAAAATTGAAAATTTTTTGTTTCGTCCAGTTCCTTGTAGTTAAATAAAGACAGAAAATTATTACGTCACAGCAAAAGGATAATTTCGAATTTCGGATTATTTTTAGTAGATTCAACCGTTTTTGGGAACTTTTTCAATTGAAAGCTTAAAAATGTGCATTGAGGCGTATTTTGTTCCAGAGTGCCTTTAATCAAAGAGGACACTCGATAACCTTTTTATTACTATACGATTTAAACAAAATTAATAGTTGGCTGTTGGAGATCATCATTGCTATTTGGTAGCAACTTCAAATATTTTTTTCGCTTTTGGTTAAACCGGAAGTACATTATGCATTTTTGGTTATATTTTTAAATTCTTTATCTTTTTCTCTTGTATGTATAGAATTTCAGTGGGATTCTATAAAAAGTTTTGCCCAAAATCGCGTCTAAGGATTGGTAATTTTATTCGGTTATACAGACAGCAAGCACCGTCAATCCAATAAATTGCTCAACATGTTCACAGTTTTGTACAACACACGCCTCTGATCTCTTTCGGAGTTCTTGGTTGGTTTCTTTGCCTTTCTCATCGGCTGATAACTGAGCGCATCTGATTTTATTTTCTAAATAATCTAGATTAAAATAGAAAAAATCCGAAGGTGTGAGATCAGGTGATCTTGAAGGCAATTCCACAGGCCCCTTGTTTGCAAGCAAACGGCCATTAACGCATCATTGGGGACATTGGGGTATTTCCAAACAATAACGCGGAACGGACGCTCAGTGGAATCGTACCGGTAAAATCTCATAAACGGGACGATTGCACCTGATTTTTGTAAAGCGGTAGTATAACATAGTAAAAGAGAAAGTAAACAACAAAAAAAATCGGAAATTTCAGTTATAACAATACGAAATAAATGTTACGTGTGAGTGTATTGTAGCGTAAGCCACGCTGAGAGGCGACCTTATCGAATTTAAATAATCTGAAGTAACCACATAAAGATGTTTAGGAGATGAACAAAAAAGGAAAAGGACTGGGAGCTAGATACCAACACGGTAAAGAAAATTTTCGGAAGGAGAAAAAAAATAATCAGGTACCCAGACCAAAATAGACAACCAAACCAGGAAAATGAAGTAAACATGGGCGATTGAGAAGTTGTAAAAATATGATGAAGGAAATTATGGAACAAATATAAAAAATCTGGTGTGATACACTCACACAACTTCCTTTTACATCTTATAACATCTTATAATTAGCCAAAAATTTGATTTTAAATTTTTAAGCATTTGTAAAAAAATTTCAAAAATTACAAATTCTATAAAAACGGTACAAAATAGAGCGTTAGTTAAAGAGAAAAATTTTCTCTAAAATTTTAAGCTGAATTCAAAAATGTAATAATATACCGGGTGTTTTTAAAATAGGAGTTAATAAAAGAAATGGAAAAAAAAACAATAGAAGCCCACTTTAGAAGTATTCAATTGCAAAATCACCTAGCTCATATCAATACACATTAAAAATGTAATAAAAATGTAAAGTTTGAACAAAATCGTTAGAGCCGTTTTTAAAAAATCGAAAAAAAAACTGAAAAGTCACAAGAGTAAACACCTACTTCCGGTTATGCGATTTTCTTCAAAAGCTTGCTGTCTCATCGACATAGTACACAAAACTTATATGTGAAGTTTCAACACCATACCTCTTTTCATTTTTGAAATATTCTGTTCACAGACAGACGGACACACAGACACACAGACACACAGACAGACCAATGCAAAAAAAATATGTTTTTTGGGATCAGGGGACTCTAGAACGTGAAGATCTGTTGAAAACTCAATTTCGAATTTTTGGGGTGAATCCAATACTTCCTTTATCGTAAAAGGAAGTAAAAATACGTAAAAAAATTAAAAATTAAGAGATGATATCAGGAAAAAGGAGCTGAGACGGGAAAAATTAAAATTGCAATTAGCAGAGAGGATATAAAAGTTAGATGCAGTAATAAACCAGTTCCTAAGCAGGGAACTAGGAATACAAACAATTGTTAAAAATGTGAACATCATAGGCAAGAGAAAAACAGGGGGAAATAATTAGTATAGAGATGGAATCCTAAGACAAAGAACAACAGGTAAAGATAAAAATGATCCCAAGGGAAAGAAGAATACATCGATCATGAAATGACGTTAGTAGAAAGAAACATGCAAGCGTAAATCAGAAAAATAGAAAGAGAAGAGCAAAAGGAAAACAAATCAAAGTAGGATATAAGAAGATAACAATGAATGGGCCCTATTTGAATAGGGAGAAAAAGATAACGAAGTTGTAAAAGTCAATGTTCTAAAAAACGAATAAGGAGACCGAATTCAGGAAGCTGCCAAAAGAATGCGACAAATGCAAAGATAACTGACCTGAATACGGAAAAGGAAAACACGCGCAAAAGCAGAAGCCTTAAAATAGGAAACTGGAATATTAAATGAATAACTGGAAAGTAAGAGCAGAAATCAAGAAAAATTGAAGAACTACAGCCAAGATATTTGAAAATTACAGAAATAAAAAAGAAGGAGGAAGGGGGTACAGTAGATACCCAAAGCTCCAACAACTCCAAAAAATGCCTCACACCGTAAGCTACAAAGGCAACGGATTAAATAAGTAAGTATGGACTCGCGCTCACTCCAACTCAAAGTACAAATTTTGTCGCAAACCCAGTGGATCCTAAATAACTGATTATTTAAGAAATGGCGATTACACCCACCCAAAACTTTGTCAAATCTGCAGTAGTTCCGTGGCTATCCCTACTACCATTTTTTAAACTGCTAACTTGAGTACTTAGAAATCTACCCGCATAAAAATGTTATACGTACGTAAAAACGAATTAAAAAACAAAAGCTACATGCACTTTCGGTTAAACCAAAAGTGACTAATATAAGGTGCAACTGAATAGATTGACAGCACCATTTACAAAACCGAAACTTTGGCTTCGGTATGTTGATGATGTTTTTGCCATATGGGGTCACAGTAAGAAGCGACTTGCATAATAAGATCCAGTTTACGATGGAATTGGAGAAGAACAACCACCTTCCATTGCTAGACGTTCTCATCACCAAGAAGAATGGAAAATTAGGGCACAAGGTTTATAGGAAAACCACGCACACCAATCGCTACCTAAATGCTAATTCACGCCACCACCCTGCTCAACCACAATCAGTCCTGACAACACTGGTTTGTAGATCAAGAAGGATGGCCGACAAGGAGAATACAAGACAAGAATTAGCAACCCTTGTGCGAGTATTTGAACAAAATGGTTATGACAGAGCAGCGATTAGGAAAGCGTTCCGACCCCCGAAGACCAAAACGCAAGACACAGAAAAGGAGAGACCTTGTGGCATGGCGTACCTGCCTTACATCCGAGGCACGACAGAGAAAATCGGAAGAATCCTTAGAAAATATAACATCAGGACAACCTTTACCACGGATAGAATAATCCAGTCCATACTGAGGAATCCTAAAAATTACATCTCTTTGAAAAACCAAGGAGTCTACAAGAAACCGTGTCGGGATTACGATAGCAGCTAGAGAATAAAGGCACGCAAGGAGGAACATCAGAATTATGTTAAGGAGATGGAACACACTTCATCGCTAGTGAATCATATATTGGATACTTCGCACAAGATTGATTTCGACAACACCAAGGGCATTGCCAGCGTCGAACACAAAGACGCATGCATCATACGAGAAGCCATCGAAATCGTGAAACATCCGAATTGTATGAACACCCGCGACGACACAAGCCGATTACCTGCATCGTGGTTACCAACGTTACTACAAGCAACGGCCGGCCATTCTCTACGAACATCAGCCATCCGTTCTAGCAGTACAGCTCCCTCGATGCTAGTTGTCACAGCAATTGATAAACAACCTATTCATCAGCTGTACATCAAGTTGACAGTCCGTCGTGTTGTCGTGTAACTAGAAGCTAAACCAGGGCTACAAGGACTTGAAAATGACGAATGTGATTTCGTCGAAACGTCGTCCAACCCCAAACGCCATTCAATATGTTCTTCAACCAGTTGAAGAAATCTTCGAATTTATTAAGCGGTATGACACCCTGAAATGTTTACCTTTAATACATATCAGCCGCGAAAACCTTCGTAATATTATATATATATATACTAGATAAACGATATATAAATTTACAAAATTGAAACAACTTCGAAGCTCATTGTATGTAGTATGCATTTTGAAAAAGCAATTAATTATTATAACTGTGTACTACGAGTAGTAATCCAATTAAATTTTATAGATTAAGTAAATTAAGGTAAAACTTGTTTTAGAAAAAGGTCAAATAATGAAAAATGGGTAAGGAATTACGAGTGCTTCAAGTAGTTATTGTTCAGCAACCAAACTATCTATTATCTTTTATCTTATTAGGCATAGCCTTTCAGAATAAACAATTGCTGTTTGCACAGCAATCAATTAATAGGCAGCAGTTATATAGTTCTCCAGGCACAATGTAACTGCTCGCTTATTGTTACTTTGTCATCTAGTACACAGCATGCCAAATATCTTTGATGAACTGTTTCCTCTATATTTATTGACAGTATCTTTAGGACTAGCTTCATTTAAACTAAAAAAGCGTGCAAATGTGTATACCTTAGCACCCATAAGGCCTTTCAGCCTTTACAAGGTGGTGTTTTACGTGCTTCAGATAATGATACTCTGTATATCAATTGTATCTGATTACATACATGTGCTTGTTGATGAACAGGGAGTACGTCAATATACTCAAGCAGTTGAATTAATAATAAATAAACTTGTCTATATTACAATAATATTATGCAATGAGTTATATGGTTTGTCTGTTATACGAATATTGAAAAAGCTTGTAATAGTCAACGGTCATTTCGAAGCATTACCCAGCAATACCAAACATATTAATCCTTTTAGAGAATTATGCATTAGCATAATAGCTTTCAAGGTCGTGCTTATTGCAGTATCGAATATTTACATGTTATATACAACTGTTGTTGATATGAGAACGGCCGCTGGCATTATTGGCTATTTAATAATTAATGCTTATAAGCTGACGATACAGCTACTATTTTGCAGTCTTCTTGTGTTCTTACAAAGCAGATTTCAAATGCTGGACAGTTTCTTAGAAAAAGACTATCAACTTGGAAAACGTACAGAGATTCAGCATGTTAGTATTTATCAAATTACAAAGTTACACCAACAGTTCTCTGAAATTGCTGAAGATATCAATAAAATCTACAATTTCCCACTTCTATTGATCATAGCATTTACATTTCATTCGACTGTCACTCGATCTCTTCGACTACTACACCTAATTTCGGACGTTGAAGAAGGTCTAGGAGAAATCGTTTTTAATTGCTCCCTATTATGTGACGTTGTATTTGACATGATGGTGGTTATCATCACCTGTGGAAGCGTTAGTAACCACGTAAGTAATCTTAAAATGTACATTAAACTGTAACTTTGTCAGATTTATAGAACATGCGTTATCAGGCATTAAAAAGTAGCACCTCTTAATCTTTAATCTGAATAATTACATCTAATTTGTACACACTCCATGATAAATAAATCTGAACTTTATTTGCTTATGTTTATGTATGGTGTCTTTATATTTTATTCTATTCGGTAGTCACAACTGCCGTGAAGACGAAACGTCACCTGAACCCAAAAAACAAGTTTTTGTTTATTGATCTGTCTGTCTCTCTGTCTATCTGTCTGTGCGGCTGTGAACAGAATATTTCAAAAACAATAAGAGGTATGGCGTTGAAACTTTATATAAAAGTTTTGTGTACTATCTAGATGCGACAGTAAGCTTTTGAAGAAAATCTCATAACCGGAAGTGTTTACTTTTGTGATTTTCCAGATTTTTCGATTTTGTTTCAAAAACGGCACAAACAATTTTTTTTAATTTTAATTTTTATTACATTTTTAATGTATATTGATTAAGATAGGTGCTTTTCTAGTTCAATACCTATAAAATGGATTTCTTTTCTTCTTTTCTATTAACTCCTATTTTAAATAGAACACCAGGTATATTATTAATTTTTTTTATTTTACAGAAAAAGTGTCTCTTCAACTAAAGCACTATTTTGTACGAATTCTGTAGAATTTATAATTTTTGAAAAATGACAAATGCTTAAACATTCAAAATCAAATATTTGGCTAATTATAAGATCACTGTAAAAAGAAGTTTATATTATATATATATTGAAGCAATTGAACTGCTAGTAACCAAATTAGTTTATATTATAATAATTTTAAGCAACGAGTTGCATAGTCTATTCCTAATTAAAATATTTAATGACGCTGCAATAGCTGACACCTTATTTAAACCTTTTAGCTGCAGTTTCACTATCCAATGTTTAAGTTTATAGTCTTCTTATGGTCCAGTTAATGAAATGTCTCAACCATAAAGACTTCTACCCCACATCAGCTATTGAAGTGCTTTTATTATCCCTAACCTATATCTCTAAGTATCAAATAATAACACGGTTGAATTAAATAAACGTATATTTGAGAAAATACATAAACTGAACAGTACAGCTAAAATATACAGACTGTCTTTAAAATGCTGGCAACCTCGGTCAACAGCTTCCGAGGTGCCCCTTCTCGCTACCCCAATAAATCAGCCCTGCGCACAATGCGAAATAAGCAAAAGTTTCTACATCCTCCGGCCGCGAAATTATGTGCTACTTAATTCTAAAGGATATAGAAGCTGTTTTGGGCGCCTTAAAATTGTTCCGTTCACACACTTTACGTAGCACGCACGCACCTTCCCGTCGCGTCCTAAAATAGTTTCTGCCACTATGTCTAATTTCCACAAAAGTCGACGTTTGTCAACCCCATGCACTAGCACAACATCGCCTTCTTTCACTGGGCACTCGCGCACATTAACGTTGTGATGGGCTCCTCTTAGTAACTGCAAATAGTCCTCTCGCCATCTTTTCCAAAAATAGTCCAGTGTCCTAATCTTTTGTTTCCACGGTTTTGTTAGCGCATTTCCTTTGACGCTTCCGTTGATGGATGGTATGGTAGTTAAGCCGGAACCTAACAAAAAATGTGCTGGGGCCAACGGTAGTGGATCCGTATGTTCACTGCCGAGGTACGTGAGTGGTCGTCCGTTAATTGTAGCTTCAATTTCTCTGCTTGCAAAAGAACGTTTTATGTCACAAATACTGGTTGTGGCAGCCATGGTTAAAACGAGCTCCTGATGCACGGCTCTTATTACCGCACAGGTAAACAGAAAAATATTACACTTTTGTGTAAGGCCCTTTTCCTCGAAGTACAACGGCCCTGCGGAGTCAATGTCCGTTATTTGGAATGGTTTCGCTTGCTCTATTCGGTCCTTGGGCAATGGTGCAAACGGCGCCGATGCTGATTTTCCGTGTAACCTCTTACAAACGACACATTTCGATAACACCGATTTTATTAATTGTCTACCTCGGATTATCCAAAACCGTTTGCGAAGTTCACAAAGAGTGGCATTTACACCACTGTGGTGAACAATTCTATGAATTTTGGTAATCAATAACTTACGCAAATGTGCACTTTTCGGCAAAATTATGGGATGTTTAAGATCGAAGTTTGCTTCTAAATTCTGAAGACGACCCCCCAGGCGTAACAGTCCGTCCTTGTCCAAAAAGGGTTTTAAAGTCGAAATACTGGAATCGCACTCGACCGCATCAATTGTCTTCAGATTGTTGACCTCTGAAAGGTAAACCTCTTGCTGTGACTGCCTAAGTACACACCTTTCTGCACTTTCGATTTCGTCTAGCCTCAAATTTCCAATGTTTTTATTGGTTTTGCGTCTGCAATTTCCCGTAAATCGCAATACATACGCCATTATTCGCACTACCCGTTCAAAGTCACTATATCTCGCCAATTCTTTAAAATTGTCCGCATTTCTACCATCTGCTTGATTTGTTAAACAACACACTTTAGTTACTGATGCAATTTGTGGATTTACGTCGTCGATAATATCACCTGGCCATCTATCCTCGTCCTCTCGTAGCCACGACGGACCCTGCTGCCATTCTTTGGAATCCAGTAGAGCGTTGGCAGTAATTCCGCAAGTAAGTAAGTCCGCAGGATTCTCGCGACCTGGACAATCGTACCAGCTTTGTATGTTGTTGAACAGAGATTGGATCTCCCTTGTGCGATTAGCAACGTACGGCTTCCATTTGGAGGGATCTCCTTGATTGTCTTCTTCATTCGTTATCCCTATGGTTTCCAAGTCCCATAGTCTTTCAACTGATGGCTCCGTGGTTGAAACTGTTGCGTGTAGCACGGTTTGTAAATTAACGGCAACTTTCGTGGCATCTACTGGGGTCGGTCCGTGTAACGTATATCCAAATTTGGTATTAACGGCTACTAGATGATCACTTAGGCGAAGATTTTGTCCAATAGTTACTACAGACCAATAGTTATCTGCGCCTATCAATAAGTTAATCTCTTCAAACATTAACGACCGATCAGTGTCTTTAGGCACGCAATCCGCTAACTGTAAATGTTTATACTCTGCAACACTTTCACTTGGAATGTTTAAATTGTCCATACAAATTTCCGGCACTTCCACGGCCTCAATCGTTAATTTTTCATCCGTATATTGTCCCTTCAAAGTTATTAACACGCGATTATAAAGATTCGATGGTACCGGCCCATTGTTCCCGAAAGCGGCGATACTAACGCGATGTTGCCCTACTACTGGTAACCCTAAAATTCTGGAGACGTTTTCTTTTATAAACGTAAGCTGGCTACCACCGTCAAGCACTAAGCGGATTAGTTTCATCGAAGCACTTCCGTTACTCGCGTAAACACTGGCAGTTTGTAGTAACACGTTTTTCTTTATGTTTGTCATCAAACTTGACACAGATGAAGACGGCGCACTGCCGGCACTTGTTTCCGGAAGATTTATTGTTGGTCCAGTTTTGCCCAGATTAACCCATGCTGGGTCGCACAATGTGGTAGCGTGTCTTCCTTTGCATTTCCTACAACTCAAGTATCTGTTTCGGCAAAACTTTGAACTATGGGATGCTTTTGTACATCGATAGCAGCGTCCACTGGCCCTCAGCATTTCTTTCTTCCGTTCCAAGGAAACATCTGCATCGCACCCCTCGGTCGGATGATCGCCTTTGCAAAAGAAGCAGTTATTTATAGCCCTATTTTGGGTCGCCAGTAAACTTGACGCAGTTCCCTTGTAACTCTGTTTCTTGGAAGCTTCCGGCACCTTTCCTCTAAGATCTCCATCCGGCTTCAACGCCTGCTCTAAAGCTTCCATTTCATTCTTGACAAACCTCAATAAATCACTCACTTGCCGATCGGCGTCTTCTTCTGTAGAGGCGGCACCTGACGCATTAGAACCACTTTCTTGGTGATCCAAAACTTTGCCCTTTGTTTGTCTATAAAATCCTAGACGCAATTCCGTGGGTAACGATTTCATCAGGCTTGATTTTATGATGATGTTATATTGTGACTTCGAAACCTCTAGGATCGTTAAAGCACGCATAGCTGACGTGATCAAATTATAATTTTTGCGTAATGTAACTACGTCGTTTCTGGATTTCACTGGTTTAATTTTCATTATACTGTCGAAATATTGCTCGATCAGCCTTTTAGCGTTTCCGAACTGCTCCTTTAGGATACTCAGGGCTTCCTCGTAAAAAGCTCCCGACGGTGGAAATCCCTCTATTGTCTCTGCTGCCTTGCCTGTCACAAACATCCTTAAGTAGTTGAATCTATCTCCATTATTCAACTGATGGTTATCGTGAACGTTAGATTTGAATTGCTCCCAAAAAGGAATCCAACCCTTTGGACTGCCGTCGAATTTCACCAATTCCAATCGTTGCAGTTTGACTACGGGATGAGGTCGTGCTTCTTCCCGCGTTTCGTTTGTTGCATGTCGCGCATTTGCCCCAACTTGCATGGCTTCTGTGTGTGCGCTATCTAACATTTTTAATCTAAACTCAAGCTTAGACATCGTGGTTACCGCAACCTCTTCATACTCCATCTGCTTCTGGAATTCTTCTTCCAGTATTTCGGTATGGGAAGATTCTAATTGCCGGTCGATTTCCTTAAGATTGTCAGTCGCAAGTTTTAGCTTTGCCATCGCCGTATAAATGTCTTCAGCACCGTATTCCTCTGCTAGCAAACCGTTTACGTAGTTGATTGTTTTCGTTAACTGCGACCTGCACACCGTTCGTTTCACTTCCATCGCTGAGCCCGTATTTTAACCGCACGATTTGAATATTCGCGTTCCCGTTCCACTTTAACTTCGGAATATTCGCGTTAGTGTTCAGTTGTATTTTCACTTTCCGTTCCGTTCCGTTCCGTTCCCGGGTTTCGGCACCAAAATATCAAATAATAACACGGTTGAATTAAATAAACGTATATTTGAGAAAATACATAAACTGAACAGTACAGCTAAAATATACAGACTGTTTTTAAAATGCTGGCAACCTCGGTCAACAGCTTCCGAGGTTCCCCTTCTCGCTACCCCAATAAATCAGCCCTGCGCACAATGCGAAATAAGCAAAAGTTTCTACACTAAGCTAGTCGCCAGTGTGGCCGAGCGGTTAGGGCGTCAGGCTGCGGTGCCACGGTACGGGATTCAATTCCGACATCTGGCGGTCCACCCAGTCGTTTTAAAAATTGGGTAACGGTGTGCCAGATGACTGGGCTTCGGAAAGAGATATTTCGGCGACCCTGACTCCACTTGTCTCAGGCCATGTGCCATAGCCATGGAATGAAGTGCCAGAACTTTACGTTTTTTTAATATCTCTAAGTTAATAGCGGAACATTAATTCAGACAACATTTCTCTTAACAACTACAACTTATTTCGTAAAGATAGATTTAATGAAGGGGGCGGAGGCGTTGCTTTGTATGTAAGGAATACTCTCAACGTCATGCGTATTAATACAAATGATAACATAGAACAATTGTGGATACAAGTAAATATCAAATCAAAAACATTAATTTTTGGCGTAGTGTATAGACCACAAACGTGTAATTTCAAAACATGTATTAATGAACTTGAAGAGTCTCTTATGATATGCACGTCGATAACTGAAGGAGATATTATTTGTTTGGGCGATTGCAATATAGATTTCTTGTTACCTGACGATCCTGCTACTGAATATTTTGATAACATTCTACAGTCTTTTAATTTTTCTCAGATAGTTAAGGAACCTGCAAGAATTGGATTAAGTAAAAATTCATTACTAGATGTCATTATCGTTTCTAATGAGTCGTCTATCTTAAAATCTGGCGTTAATAATTTTCATTTATAAGATCATGAACTTGTGTACTGCAGCATTGTCACTGAAGTTCAAAAACAAGAAACTATTTTTCGCACTTTCCGTGATTTAAAAAATCTGAATTCTGATAATTACTTAAATGATTTAATGTTGCTTCCGCTACATTATATTTATTTTATTCCTGACATCAATGAGAAGGTTGAATTTTTAAACAGCCACTTAACACAATTATTCGATAATCACGCGCCGTGGCGTACAGCACGAATTTAAAAAAAACCTGCACCGTGGTTAACCGACAATATAAAACTTTTAATGAAATTAAGAGATAAAGCAAAGAGTAAATTTAAAAGATTAAAAACGCCAGGCATATTATAAACTGTTGCTGAATTTTACAAATTCAGCTATTAAGAACGAAAAGAGAGCTTATTTTCAATATGCATGTGCAAATAATAATTCTAGATCAATGTGGAAGGAATTAAAACGCTTTAATATGGTCAGCAAAATAAAAAATGATTCTCCTCAATTTCCCACAGAAAAAGCTGACGAAATAAACAATATTACTTTATTGATAATATACCCGATCTACCAGTTGATCAAAACGTCTTAAATTATTATATAGATACCGTTCTAACAAACAATTGCCTTAACTTTCAACCTGTCAATTCAGACGTTGTTCTGAAATTAATTATGGGATTGAAAAGCAATGCGACAGGTTCTGACGGTTTAAACGCTTATATGATCAAGCTTTGTTGTCTATATATTGCGCAGTTTATAACTCATATTGTTAACACCTGCATTATTGAAAGTAAGTTTCCTAATTGCTGGAAAAGTGCCATTGTAGCGCCGCTGCCAAAGGTTACCGAACCTAAAGAATATAAAGACTTAAGACCAATAAGTATACTACCGACAGCGTCAAAAGTTTTTGAAAAAATCATTAGTTGTCAGTTGCTTGAACATCTGTCAAAATATAATCTAATGCCAGATACACAATCCGGGTTTCGTTCGTCTTACAGTTGCACCACAGCACTTTTACATATTACCGATGATATTCTTCATGCTTATGACAGGGCCAACAATACTTTGTTGGTACTTTTAGATTTTACAAAAGCGTTTGACACTATCAATCATAGCTTACTCCTTGCTATTTTGCATTACATAGGTATTCATAAAAATGCGGTTACTTTAATAAAAAATTACCTGGACAGCAGAACACAAAGGGTTAAAATATCGAATTTTATTTCAAAATCTAGAGTTCTTACAAAAGGAGTACCTCAAGGATCGATTCTAGGACCGTTGCTGTTTACTATTTATATTAGTAATTTTCAGAGTAGTGTCAAGTACTGCAATCTGCATATGTATGCAGATGATACTCAGTTATATCACAGTTTTAGTCCTAGTGACGTAGATCGCACTGTAACAAATATAAATACCGATTTAAGTGCTATTTCACAATTGTCTCAACAACATGCTCTTTTGTTAAATCCTAAGAAATCTTGTGTTCTGTTATTAAGTAAAAACAATGACGACTTAGAAGTTCCGCCAATAAGAGTAGACAATGCTGCAATACCTATTGTAAAGAACGCTAGAAATCTGGGTTTGATTATGGATAAATCTTTTAGGTTCAAAGATCAAATTTGTAAATATATACAAAAAGCATATTGTAACTTAAAATTAATCTTTCCTCATAGGTCATACTTAAGCAAAAATGTGAAAACTATTTTGTGCAATACGTTGGTACTCTCACACTTCTCGTTCTGTGCTCCGTTATACGGACCATGCTTGGATTTAGATACTTCACAAAGAATTCAGCGTGTCCAAAATTCATGCTTGCGACTCATTTACGGTATACGTAAATATGAGCATATATCGCATAAATTAGTTGATACAAAATGGTTAAGTATGAAAAACAGAAGATATTTGCAAACCGCAGTCTTGTATCATAGGGTAATATTAGAAAACAACCGCCTTATTTATATAACAAAATTCGCTTCAGAACCGACGTGCATAATTTAAATTTAAGAAAAAAGGACTTAATTACGCCGCCTCAACACCGTACCACACTTTTTGAGAGATCTTTTACATATAATATTAGTAAAGTTTATAATGAGCTACCAGTTACTCTTAAATGCTTACCCATTAACATTTTCAAAAAAAGACTTTTTTCAATTTTATCCAACAATGTTAATAGTGTGTGATTTTCGTGACATTAGTATTATGTACGTAGGTGTATTATTATTATTTTTTTTTATTATTATTAATTGTGGATGGTAGTAAGTATGTGTTTTTTTGTCAATTTTCTCCTTTTCGGGTTTTTTACATTGCTATGGTTTCACATAAATTCAAGGGTTGAGTGGTACAGCAGCCATTAAGGCTGAACTCCCCCTTGTGATTTCACAATTTATTATTTAATTGTAATTAGTAATAACTGTATTTCTGTTACTTATTTCTTGTGAAATAAAGACATTTATTATTATTATTATTATTATAATGAGTAACAGGCAAAGATAAAATGTAATCATGGCTAGGTAAATTTTTAATCTAGAATTAAATCAATGAAACAAACGAACACGTCCGTCAAATATGTTATCTGTCATTAAGGGTATAGAGTAAAATTTAAGTGTACTATTGTTTACTATTCACATAATCATTTTAATTATTTAAAGCTCACTTTTTACTATTAATGACAGATAATAGTATATTAAAGTATGAGTGGATAACAAGGTCTTTAAAACACGCGCGAGTTTTCGAGCACGACGGCGTAGCCGGAGTGCTCGAAATAGAGCAAGTGTTTTAACGACCAGTTATCCACGAATACTTTACGCTATTTTTTATTATACCTGCAATACTGGAAATAAATTACGCACTAAAAACGTATAAATAATTTTTGTCGTGATAAATCGAGAGGGCATTATAGCATTGCTACTATAGTTACGAGAATTATTTACGTTTTTGTCGCGTCCATGTCCGTTGTTGCATTCAGTCGTTTCCTTGACAACCTTTAAAGCTCGGCGAGCTTTAATCGCCTGTTTTTGCACGCCCAGGCGTGCTTTAAACGGCGATTCTGAGGCAGGTATAATAAAAAATATTTGACGGAAGTGTTTGTTTGTTTCATTAACTTAATTTTAGTTTAAAAATTTTCCTAGCCATGATTACATTCTATCTTTGTCCTGCTACTCATTTTGTTTATGTCATCCTTGTCGCATTTATTAATTTCCTATGATCCAAACGGATTTCGGACAATCTGTATAAACAAATACATTTTCATCATCAAACAGCTGCGCTCTGTAAAAATATGCAATGATGTGGTAGCATTGAATAGTTAATTCGACAAAACACGTTGTTATAATAACGACAATCGGTGTAATCTGCGACTTGCTAATTGCGCCTTGCGTTTCGTATATTTTGAAATGAATATCTGCCAACTTCTTGAGCACATCGTCTGCTGTAGTCCTATTTATATACTCGTGCACCACTCGAATTCGAAATAATCTAGACAATATCCAACTTCTGAGTACAAGCTCCGCGTATTGTACTCGCATGTAGCAATTCAGCATTATGTACGAGGAATGTAAGACACAAAATCCAATACTGTCCCATAGATTTATCACACCGAAATCCGAATAGCAACCCTACGAAGAGGTAGACATAAACAGCTACATTTGAAGCAATGCTGATACTCCTGTTCTTCGTGTAGTTGAACTTAATTCCCAGCTGATGCATATTTGTATCCACTATGACGATATTATTAATTTGCCTTATGACAGTATTTACGAAGATGGCGTCATAGTACGAAATATTAAAAACCAGCAACACTGTTGTTTGGGCCTCATATAGGTTGATATGTTTCTGAAACGAATTATGCACACTCAATGTAGAATTGAAAACTGTAAGCACCAGTACAATAGCTTCTACTAAACAATAGAAGTGTAAGAGGTCAATTTAAGACGTAATCTCATAACTGTTCGTTTTCGTGGTGGTCCTTCTATTTTAAAATGTATTGCTCCAACCCATTTCTGCAAAGTATAGTTGGGAAATAGTTCTGTCCAGAAATCAGCATGATTTTCAGATTGAATGCTATCCATAGCAGCGTTGCCTAAGTTGCTTTGTTACTACTAGGGTTTCCAAGTCCCGGGACCAAAAGTGTGTTCGGGACTTACGATCTAAATTTCAAGTCCCGGGACTAGTCCCGAAAAGCCCGAAAATGGTCCCGAAAGGGAAATAGCGAGGGGCGGTTAACTTCTCTAAAATCTGTACACAGATTTTAAATCTTTATAGATTTTACGGGATTTTAGGATTTTACAAGATTTTTAAAGATTTTTGGAGATTTTAGAATAACAAGAGATTTTTAGAGATTTCTAAAGATTTTATAAAATTTTTAAGGATTTTAAGAGATTTTCAGGGATTTTAAGAGATTTTCAGGGATTTTAAGAGATTTTCAAGGATTTTAAGAGATTTTGAAGATTTTTTTGGCATTTCAAGATTTGAAAATATTTTTAGACCGTTTAAAACACAAGCACTGCCTTGTTTTTATCGTTTTGAGATGCTATACAGGGTGATTGATGGTGGATGGCTTATTAAAAGATCTCGGGAACTATAAAAGATATGCTTTTAAAATTTTGTTTCTAGATATTAGGGTCGCTGATCCTTTTAATGTGGGTATTTTAACGTTTCAATCACTTCCGGTTATACCGGAAGTAGATATCAACTTGCTTATTTTAAATGGAACACCATATATATTATTACATTTTTGGATTCTACATAAAATTAAAATTGTCTTTTAACAAATGCATAATTAATCTATGCCTAATAGTTTCCGAGATATTGACTTTTGAAAAATGAAATTTTTGAACTTTGACAATGTATAGTTTTCTAACAGTAGATACATCTTAGATCAAAATTGCTTACATGTCCCTATCTTCCATTTTTATTACCTTTCCAAAAACAAATCAACTTCCGGTTACACCGGAAGAACTATCTTTTCTGCTTTCGAGTTACATCCGGTTTAATCGGAAGTTGATTTATTTGGAAAGTTCACAAAAATTAAAGATAGGGACATTTATAAGCCGTTTTGCTCTAACACGTACAGTTAGAGCTAGAGGCTGTAAAAGTTTAAAAATGTAATTTTGATAAAGTCAATATCTCGGAAACTATTAAGCATAGACTAATAATGTACTTATTTTAAAAGATAATTATAATTTTATGTAGAATCCAACAATATTCTAAGATGTAGGGTGTTCCCGAGGGTGTTCCATTTAAAATAAGCAAGTTGACACCAACTTCCGGGATAACCGGAAGTGATGGAAACGTTAAAATACCCATATTAAAAGATCAGCGACCCTAATATCTAGGAACAACATTTTAAAAGCATATCTTTTATAGTTTCCGAGATCTTCTTTAATAGGCCATCCACCATCAATCACCCTGTTATATTATAACCAATATAAAACTTGTTTTTAAATATATTTTGAATTACCATACTACTCAGAGTCAAACTCATATTAAAAAATACTTATTGCGACTGAGATGTGGGGGGGGGGGAAGCATATAGGTAAACAACAAAAAAAGTAATGAGCCATTGTGACCTGGAAGTTTTATTCAGTTAATAAGTATTTACAACAGTTTATCAAAAAGTTTTTTTTAGAGCCTTGAATTGTTTATCAATTTTGTATTTGTCTGATCTTCTTAGAAAAAAGGGATCATTGCCAGTCAATTCTATTGGACCGTAGAATATATATTTCCCATCCACTTTTTGGATATCTTCGTTTTTCTTGTCTGGCCAGATAAATTTATCTAGTTCTTGTTTTAAAAACTTCATAACGATCTTGTCTTCTAATGAAATTATACGACCCAAAAACCAATTCTGCTCGTAAAAAACGGCATAATAATGTTCAAGCTTCAAATCAACATTGTTTGATAAAGGGTTGTTCCCCAAAATTTTGTCATCTAGATTAGGAACAAATTCTTCTTCAATTGCTTCAACATCGGAGCTTGAGCATGATTCGTAACTGCAATCTGCAGACTCACTGCTACTTTCGGAAGCGGTTTTATTTTTTCCTCGAATTTTTCGAATCTTGCCTCGTCCTTTGGGTTTTATTTTTGTTTTGAAGGGAACTGTATTAACTGTGCATTTAGAATTATCTTTTAGCCCTCTAACTCTTAAAAGACGATCGTTACTTAATTTCAAATTTCCACTGGTTTGCAAGAGCCAACACAGTGTTGATTTTTTGACCATCATATCTTTGCCCGAATTTAACCTAACTCTTAAAAAAGGAGATTTGATGTCATTTCCTTTATTTAATTTTAAATTAGAAAAGTCCTTTATCTGTAGGGTGCCGTGAGTAGAGTATTCCTCTTTTAATAAATTTAAATTTTCTCGAGAATTTTCTTCATCTGAATCAGGCATCTCCTCTCCTCCAGTCAAGGGTTCAGTTAAATTATCTGAAAAAAAGAAGTTAAAACATTGGAGTAACAGATAAGAAAAAGGTTTAATTTAAAGTAAATCCTTTTTTAACTTTCAAAAAAGTAGGTAACTAAAGTTTTAGTTATCCTTGGCAATCGATTTATTTATCGACAAATGCCTAATGTTACAGCAAACTTACAAAAAAAATAAAAATTATTTCGAAAGCTGTGCGCAATACCTTGTTCGATGTTTGCTTCAACAATTTCATTTATTTCCGAAGCTTTTAGGATAGGCTTGTAGTGAGTGGTGTCAGTTACTTTCATTTGCAAGTCCAAAAACACTGACTTAATATTTTCTAATGCTTTATTGATAGTTAAACTAATATCAGCTTCTGAGGGCATCAGAGTATCATCAGGCGTTTTGTTGTTACCCAGTCTCCTATGGCCTTCTCTGGCAAATTGATATGGCCCTTAAATTAAAAAATTTAATGTGTAGTTAACATAGCAATTTTAAAGTTTGCGAAACCAGCCTAGATGCATTTTATACGTTTTGGAAAAAATATATTATGCAAATTCTTACCAAATTCTTGCGATATTTTCTTTAATAACTCAGCTCTGTTGAGTCGATGAAGTACCTCAAACATAGAAAAATTTACCACTGTCGAAAAAGTACTGGTAAGGGAGCGCAACAGCCTGAATGTTTTCTCACAGGGTTGACTGCTAAGCAGCCACGGACAAAATACACTGGCTGGATCTTTCCTACATCTTCTTATGTATGCAATAAGACAATGTGCATTAATTTCTATACAAGTGTAGCAATTTAGAGTTATAAAATTCTTGGTCAATGTAGATTCATTGCTCTTTGAAATCATATATCGCCAGATTCTAAAGAAAAAGGTCGCAGACCACATTTTGAATATCCTTTCTATTGGGGACAACTCCTTGTCCAGAAAAGCATCTAGTATGTATTTTGACATTTTTAAAAATATAGCAGTAGCTTTACTGTCCGGCACGTATTCCAACAATGCATCAACAACTTTCTCTTTGGTAATTTTTTCAAATGAATCGAAATTCATTTTGTCGGCAGGATTTAACATAGAATGGGTTAAAGAGTGTTTATCTTTGGAGACTGTTTCAATTAAAACCTTCAAGTGGTCACTAGAAATAACATATTCTCCCAAAGTCAGTATCACTCCTTCTTTTAGAAACACTGTTTTAAGCTTCGTTCCTATGTGGACCGTATCTTGGATATATAAAGGTTCGTCATTACTTAAATCTTTAATGAAATACCAATCTGACCTAGCCTCGGAATCAGTAATCGGCAGTCTAATCCGTTGTTTCATAAGTTTAAGCATTCGGCAATCGCCATCTGTAGAAAAACCTTCTATCGTAATACCCACCTCATTTGCGAGGGCTATAATTTTGCTCCATCTCCTGTCTACATCTTCGGCGGAGAATTTATTGTTGGTCCCATAAACACATAAGCAAAAGCTAGATGCATCATCTGTTAAAGGTTGAGCAATTACTATATTTATATAATTAGACTTGGATTCTTGCCTAAAATAAGTTTCAATTTGTTCCAATGATTCAAAGGGAAAACTGTTTAGAACTGGCATCCCATATTTGTCTAGTTTTGGGGTAAATCCAATCAGCTGGTTATTTTTTGGACAATATTGAATTCGGTTTGTTATGGCAGTTTGATCTTCACTTAACCAAATTTTCATGGGGTATTTGTTCTTGTTTAAATATTCTTTCAATTCTGAAAATCTTAGCTCTCCTTCTTGAATAACCTGATTTTCAATTATCAATTTTTTTATAGATGACGGGCTTGGAATAATGTTTTTCAAATTTAAATGTAGAGTTTCATACATTAAACGACCTCCTGTCAAATATAGCCACGAACAAAATTCTTTAAAATCTTTCTGATATCTTTGCCCCTTGTATTCACAACAATTTGTGTTTTTTACTAAAGCATCGAAAAATTTAGATACTTTAGTATTATTCATCATGTCTATATCAAGTGATATTATAGATTGCTTTACTTGAGGGTTGCTAGATAAAATATGGTTAAACTCGTTCTTAATCTTTTCGACAACCGGAAAAAAGTCTGTTATATTGTAGCATTCATCAGCAGCAGTTTTAAGTTTTCTTAGATTTCGTTCGTTGCGGTTGTAAAAGGAATCCTTCCACTTTGTATGCAATGGGAACTTTTCAAGTTGCTGGCAAGAATTATTGACGCTCTGGGATATAATTCCGCCCGAAAGAAAATTTGAACTGGTCAAATCCAAACTCTCACATCTACGTTCGCTCGCTCCTTCCTCGTTCGAAGCTGAAACTGATTGAATATTTTCGCACTCGCTTTCAAGTGAATCCTCATTCACAACGATGGCGATGTTTGGACTTTTTATATTACTTGATGAACTGGAAATTGCAGAACCAGCACCATTTTTGTTACTATTTTGAAAGTACGATGTAATTGAATAGCTCGGAACCTTTTTAGTTCCGTGGTTTTGTATACTTGACAGATGTGTTTTAAAATGTCTGTGAAAATTTGACAACATCCAACTGCCACTAGCGCTTTTAAAAATACGTATATTAATTGAACAAATAAAACACTTCAAAAAACATACATCTTCTTGAGCATCATCTACACCAACGTCAAGGTTTAGTTGGTGCACGTCCAAAAGGAGCCAAGTCCATATATTAGGTATTTGGGACTGGTGCTGCCATCTACTAGGGTTTCCAATGTAGTATCTTGTCATATAAGTGAAAACGTCCAGAAGGAGCCTTGTCCCATAATATTTTAAATGTTGGTTTAGTAGCACACGTCCGAAAGGGTCTAAGTCACGTGTATACGCGTTCAGAAAGAGCTAAGTCCATATGGTTTGCATGCACGGCACTTTTATTGCGCAATACCACTGAGATTGTTCCCGGCAGTGTTGTGGGTGTTCTTTGCTGTTTTAAGTGTTTTTTATTGTTTACACCTCCACATTAAAAATAAAGTTCAAGTTAAGCATGGAGGGAAACGATAGTAGTGGTAATAATAGCGAGTGGGAACAATTAAGAGTTACAAGTGAATCGAAAAAGAGGAAAAGTTACGGTAGGATGAGTGAGGTTATGAAAAGGATTAGGTTGCAAAGTCACGAGCTAGGAAAAAATTGTAACTGCAGAAAGAAGTGTTTTGAAAATGTTCCTGAACAAGCTAGAAATAGAATAATTAAGAACTTTAACACACTTTCATCAAACAATGAACAAAATTCTTACCTCACTAGCTTAATAAGCGTTTTACCTGTTCGCCGAAGAAGACCCAGGAACAACGAAGAAGAGGCAAACCTTAGGAGTTCTTCTTTCGCTTACAGGGTACGCTTTAATATCGAAAATTGTTTTAAGGAAGTTGTCGTGTGCAGGCAAGCCTTTATGTCCATTCATGGAATAAAAAAGAAAAAGCTCTCGTATATACAAAATTCTCTGAAATTAACCGGAATGTTTCCCAAAGATAAAAGGGGCGAAAACAAGAATCATCCTAGAAAATTCCAGCCCCATGTTCTGAGATTTGTTTGCGATCACATTAAATGCTTCAAAGGCAGAAAAAGTCATTACAGTATGAAAGATAGTAAGAGAATATACTTACCTGAAGAGTTAAACATAAAGAAAATGTTCAAAATGTTTTGTGAGATGCACCCAGATGTCAATGTATCGTACGAATCTTACAGGAGAATTTTTAATACAAAATTCAACATATCATTCGGATATCCAAGGACCGACACTTGCAGTATATGCGATGAATTTATGATAAAGGTAAAAAGTCTCCAATCCGATATTTCGGAACCAGAAACTACAGTCGATGATAAGGAAACCTTACAAAAGGAAATTAACGAACTTTCTATTAAAAATGAACTACATAAAAGAAAGGCTGAGGTATTTTATAACAGAAAGAGTGTTGCAAAAAGAAATAGCCAAAAATCTGAAACTGAGGAAGCTGTTTGCTTTGACTTTGGAAAGAATCTTTGTGTTCCAAACATTTCAACAAGTGATGTTTATTTCAAAAGCCAACTAAATGTTTACGCGTTTAATATTCACATTCTCTCCACTGCACAAAGCGTGTTTTATATTTATCCAGAAACCGTTGGAAAGAAGGGAAGCGATGATGTATGTTCTATGCTTCATAACTTTTTCTATAATTTTTTGGACCGGAAAGTTAAAAATCTAGTTATGTTTTGTGATTCTTGCGGAGGACAAAACAAAAACTACACAATGTTTAGATTTTTGCATAATGTAGTCCACAACCAACGCAGATTCAATAACATCAAAATAATTTTTCCTATTCGTGGGCATTCATACATGGAGCCGGACAAGAATATGGGCTTAATAAATACAGCTCAAAGAGCAGAAATTCCTGCAGACTGGATAGACATAATAAGGCAGGCTCGTTCAAAACCATCCCCTTTTGATGTTGTAGATGTCAAACAGTCACTTTTTAGGACATGGACAAAATTGTTCAATTCAAATTCAGAATATGTGAAAAAATGCCCTTTTGCTTCTAGACCAGTCCGTGAACTGGAAATTCGTCAGGAACATCCCAGATTTCTTTACTATAGAACCACCTATAACGGAGCATGGGAAGCAGCCATTGTCAAAGATAAGCGGAAGATAAAGAAGGGGCCTATATTGCTGCAGAACGAATTTACACTTCCACAGTACTCTTATTCAGGTAAATTCTTCTGCTTTGCATAAAAAATATCTTACCTTACCTAATTCTCTTTCAGGCCCTATTCCGATAGCGATGAAAAAATTTCTGCATCTGCGACATCTGAAAAAGTTTTGCTGTATTGGAGCACAGAAATTATTTGATAACCTGCCAAAGAAATAATATTACCCAGATATAACGATTTCATTAAGTTAAAGTAGTAATATAAGTTTTGGCTATTTACATGATAAGTGGTTATGTTAGTTTTGAGGACTTAGCTCCTTTTGATCGTTAATATTTTGTAGTTGAATCAAGTTTTATTTTTTTGTGTTCGATATTAGTAAACTAACCAGGATTATTTTATGTTTTTATTTAAAGTATATGTAGTTAAATCCGTTTAATATGTGAATTCTACATTAATAAATAAATAATAAAGATAAGCCGTTTTGAACTTTCTTTTTCCGTTTACACGGAAACAAAATTTTGTGACTAAGCTCCTTTTGGACCTGTACCCTTCGTTTGTTAGCATCCTTAAGCAATTTAGGTAGTATAGCGCCTGGGTTTGGTACTTTGGACTGTACGTATTCTTGAATCCATCTGATGGCTTTTTTTACAATATCGTTTTTTGGTATGTCTCTGTCTTGGGTAGAATCCTGGATGGAGGAATGTGATGCCAACAAAGGAATTTGAGACAAATCGCTCATTTCATTTGGTTCGCTCGGTGCATTTTCGGTGATTTCGTTAATTCTGGCAATTTTCAACTTTGGGTTCAACGATGAAGAGGATCTTTTTCCACGGTTGACAGTAACAACCTTATTTGTGGGTTTTTCTGCCAAGGCATTTTTAGTCGATTTTTTATGACTTTCTTCTAGCTGCTTACAGAATTCCTGAATTTTTTTAATTATTTTTTTATGGCCGGGCAGAATACTGAAATGATTAGGATTTGACTTAAAACAGCCCAGATAATGTTCCTTTTCTTCCGGGAATAAATTGGCAATTTGGTTTCTTCCAAATTCTTCTACTTCTTTTAAATCGTTTTCATTAATGTCGGCAAAAGACATGAAATTGTCAAAACCTACAAATCGAAATAAGTTTTCCAGGTACTCTGGCAAACCTATATTGAATTTTCTTCGAAAGATGGTGAAAATATCTTCGGTACTCTCTGTAATCTCCGACATTCTGAAATAATAATCAATACAATTGTTTTTTCCATCTATAATATACAGGGTGATTACAAACGCGAAAAGAAGCAATGATTTTTTTTCGATATTTGCTGATGATATAATCGAGGATATAATATGTATATCGAAATGTATATTATTAATTAAGTCGTTTTTTTTAGACACCCAGTAAAACCAAATTCAAAATAATTATTATTTTCTTCCTAGATATCTCGTCTAGTAATTTAAAACAGTAGAACACGAATTATTAATACGACCAGAGTGTTTAAAAAACCGCAAGTTAAACGGGTCTTAATTTCTGAAAATTGCAAGCACGCCTATGAGTCCTTGTAGTGGCGAAACCATCCAATTCCCAATCCAAACCCCCTCTTTTTTTTGGAAAATCAATCTAGGGGTTAGGAGGTACAACATACCAAAAATTGCAATTTTACCGAAACCACTTTTGTGTGTATTTTGTGCGTGGCCCTTTACGTATGATTACCTACTTATCTTTCCTGGATATCTACGAAAGTATACCTAATCGGAAATAAATAAATAACCCTTTTTTCTCCGCTACTGCTAAATAAAATTTCTCATTTTAGCATCTGCGACCAAAATCATCACTGCATACCAAATTTCATCAAAATCCCTTAAGTACTTTTTGAGATATTGGCATTGGTTACAACCGAGGTTACAACAGACCAACAGAAAAAATTGTTTACAATTTTCTAAAATTGTGAAATCTGAGAACTTTTTTTTAAGGTTTTTCCATGATTAAAGTAATTCCAATTTGTATATTATGTCCCTTCCGAGGTCCCTGCTTAAGCAAGATTATTATTGTATTCTGTATACCTATTGATAGAGCCGAGAATAAATCTCAATGAATTCGAACTATCGACTTACCTAAAAATCAGCTTGTAAACTATCACAACATAACAAACTTGTCACTAAAATGCGTAAATTAACAATTTCACATCTACATTAGAACACAGCGTGCGGCACACAGTTGAAAACAAACAGACGTTCCAAGCACGAGTTCCACGCAAGACGGTTCAAGCGGGAAAGCCATTGTGCATCGTTGGTGTTGCGCCGAACCTACCCGAGGCTCGCCGACAGGTCAGCATAATTCGGCGGGAATATTTAAATTTTAACCTAGAAGATTTTAGACGCTTATACGGGATTTTATGAGATTTCGCAAGATTTCTTGGGATTTTATGGGATTTTCGAAGATTTCTTGGGATTTCATGGAATTTTAAAAGATTTTCAAAATCCCAACAGATTTTAGGCGATTTCAAGAGATTTCATGGGATTTTATCGGATTTTAAAAAATTTGTACACGGATTTGTAGAAGTTAACCGCCCCTCGGGAAATAGTGTTCAGGTGAAATTTCCGAATGCAATATCCCAACAAAAACTAGTGTTTTAAGTTAAATAACGTATTTCTGTGCTGATAAAATCTACGTTGGTGCTCGTCTATAACTTCATTGCTTTCTTCTGGTACTAAAAATGTCTGTCGCTCTTCATCTTTTGCTTTAGTTTGAACTGCAAAGTGTTTGTGTAATCCTTTCGTCAAGCTGCCTCTGATTATGATAATTTTGTAGGAACCAACTTTACATTTCGCCAATTGTTTTATCTTCAATATATAAAATTGTCGCCATATTGACTTTAAATCATTTTTTTTAGTGTAGAAGGAAGGTAGGTTACGAATCGGAATTCATTCTAATCGTAACGCTTTAGCAGACAAATAACGAACACACTTAAAACTCAAAAATATAAATTATTCAGCTTCTTAGCACATATTTAAATCCAACAAAAAAACAGACAAATCCATAAATCGAATAATATATGCAAATGTGGCTGAAACAACACACATGTTTAATTCTAACCTACCGAAAACAATACCTCTCCTGCCTACGCAAAACGCAAATAATGCAAAATGTGCAAGAGGCATGAGTAGTACGTCGGACGCCGGTGAATACCTGTCCTAATTCTTTGATATCTAGTATACGCACGCATGTTGACATGGTCCCGGGACTTCGCCTGTTCTGGCTGTGGTCCCGGGACTCGGTTTTTGTGGTAGAATCCCGGGACTGTCCCGGGACCGGATCCCGGGACTGGCAACCCTAGTTACTACTTTACAAGCTGATCGGAACTGAAAAGGAACATTAATTGCAGAGTAGGTTTATGATATTAAAAACAAATATTGTTCTTCATAAATAACATGTTTCTACAATAACAGATCGAATTCAATATTTCAGTATAATAAAAATGCCAATAATTGGAATATACATGGTCACCTAGAAAGAGAATATTTATTCCAGGTCAAAGTAACGATTCTTGGATATACACCAACTAAAAGTGTTACTTATTCCTGGCCGAGATCTCAATTGCTGTTCTTAATTCAACGATATGTAACTACAGTTAATTATACATTTAAATTTAAGACCACTATTTCAGTAGCGCATCTTCTTCTTGTGCCTTTTTCGCATGCTGGTGTTCTATGCGATTATGCTTCTCTTATTTGCAGCAGCTTTATGAACAGTCCGGTTGTTGTTGCAAACCACGTTCAAAGGTTCTTCAACCATGCCGTATTCTCTTTCTTCCCACTCCTTTTTGCTGAGTATCTTGCCTTGTAGGATGAGGTGGTTACAGCGCAGTGCAGTTTAACGATACCCAATTTCTGAAGCCGAGGATGGGTCCATCAGCTCGAAACAGTGAAACCGATAAGTGATGATGTTCGGAATCATATCTCAGGGAAAAAAGTGTGGCAAATTGACGAAATGACCCACGGAGTTCGGCAGCGCATTTGATCCACTGCCCGAAGCCCGAGCGTTGAAAAGAAACCAAAGCCGACAATAAGAATTTAAAGCGATATATAATTTTATCCGATATAATTAGATTCTTGGAGTCCGACAGTATTTCGAAATGGAGAACGGACTTCAAGGGTTTAAAACACTGTGGAAACTTGTCATTTAACTTCTGCTAGCTCATGATACTGGACAACGTAAACTAGCACCGGCAAAACATGCTTCCGGCGTACTTTGTTTCCTCTTAATGACCGAAGATGCGGAACGTGTTTTTTGGCGTTCGATACAAAATCACCCCTCTACTAATCCAAAATCAGTGGTATGGGATTGAAAATTTTACGTGGAATAAAATGAATATAAGAGCTTTCATATAATTTGTTATTACTCCTTTGCTATATCTGGTGATAGCTCCAGTTATACATTTTTTAAAGCAAGGCAAAAATAATTTTGTTTTAAATATAAATACAATAATAACTAAATAATTAGGGCAAATCACCACAAATTACAATAACATAGTGTTCATAAAGAATTCTTTTGTAATCTCAGGTCTTATTAAAATGATGTTATAATTAATATTTGCAAAATAAATGGTTTATTGATCTTTCTATTTTATTTATTTGCAGTCAAATAAGATACAGCTCCAATCTAGCATAAGAAAACTTTTTTTCAAAGGGTTAGGTTTTAACACTTATATTATAGTTACTTTTGAGTGAGACAGATTAACTCGTATGGTGATTGCTCGAATTCGTATCTGACATAACAGTTTAACTTTCAAAGTGACATCAAAACAGATATGGATTGCTTTTACAAAAATAGCACAATTTGAAGGCAAAACACCAAAAATGGCAAAATTGTCATTAGGTAAATACATTGCAAATAATATGACGTAACCTGGTTTTTGCTTCAGTGACGTAGGGACTCCGAGATCTAAATTTTTTTAACTTCCTGCAATTTTCAGTGTCCAAAACCACTTATCCGCAAAATCAAAGGACGCTACTTCGATAAACACTCTCTGGAACTGATTTGGGAACTAGGGCCTACTTCTACACCTCGTACAAAGTCTAATCTTGATGCAACCCAAATCTAGTGGACCCTCTGCAACTGCTTTCTTGTGAAATTTACTTTAGAATGGCAGCTTCGAAGGCTGGATCTCAAAATCAAACTAGGCCACGGCAATTATAAAGTTGGTGACGGCTTCCTGCTCCAAATCTCTCGATGTAGGACTCTATAAAAGATTTCCCAATACACTATTTACCCGTCAGCTCTCTTGCCGTTTGCTGGCTTCATAAACTTTTACTCGCAACGCTCATATAATTGTTGAAACTCCACAAACCATCTATGTATCATTTTAAATTCACATTATTGTATTGACGTTACCAAATCAAATCTGCCAGCAACATACATTAAGGTGAGCTTGCCATTCTGAACATCAATTAATCAATTAATTAATTAAATTAAAACGTCGAGCGTAACCCCTTTGATTCTGCTCTATCTAATGCTGACCTTTCTCAATCAAATTATAGTTACTGCTAATCATATCACGTGCGTTTATTAGTGTAAAATATTGACTTTATCTTGCAATAAACAAAATATTAATTCTGTGCTAATTTAAAGTTCTTTCATTTTCGTGTTGGTTAGGCAACCAGGCATTAAGCCTTTGCAATATACTCCTCAACAAATAAACTGGACCACCCATAAACATTATTTTTGAGTCTCCTCGGAACGTTTAAAATTTTTAGGCAACGATTTGGCATACTGTGTATGCAATGTGCTATCAACATTCTAATAAAATTAAAAATTTTCAAATGATAATATTGTAATAAATGTAATAGTTTACCGTAGCAAAAAATTCAATATTTGTACTAGGCAGAATTAAGTATTAAGAAATTAAGTGATTGATTAGCATCTATCGACACTTCGTTGCACATAAGGTATTCTGTTCCAACCAATTAATTCATAATTTTTACTTCCTTTTACAATAAGGAAGTATTGGATTCACCCCAAAAATTCGAAATTAAGTTTTCAACAGATCTTCACGTTTCAGAGTCCCCTGAACCCAAAAACATATTTTTTTCATTGGTCTGTCTGTGTGTGTGTGTCTGTGTGTGTGTGTGTGTGTTTCTGTGTGCCTGTAAACAGAATATCTCAAAAACGAAAAGAGGTATAGGGTCTACTTTTGTAGAATTTGTAATTTTTTTTAAATTCTTGACAAATGCTTATAAATTTAAAATAAAATGTTTGGCCAATTATAAGGTCACTGTAAAAGAAAGTTGTGTGCGTGTATCACAACAGATTTTTTTAATTTACCGTTCCTGTTTAATTATTCAATAAAAATATTGATTGATTGTAGCAGAAAATGCATATGCAGTTGAGGGAAGTAATTAAACGAAATTTTTTCAAAATAAAAGAGGATTTATATGTATCTTCTGTGCTATTCTAACTTCATTAATGTAAATGTTGCTAGAATGTGGCACATCGCGCACCTTTAGAAAAACTAGATAATACAATAATAATTTGAGGAAAATTTAGCATTCCAGCCTTCCAGTGTGTGGGAGTTGAAGAGATTAGCAAATTCCAATTGCACAGTCCTCAATTTTGCCTTTTTTACATTGTCAATTTAACAAAACAAGACTAGTGGGCCATTCTCGAAGTGTCATTGACGCATCGCATCTTATGCGATAATTCGGTTTGGGCACTCCGCCTCGAAATTGTTTTAAAGCTGGCTGTAACGCTTCTCCTCTGCATCGCATCTAACATGCGACAGCACCCCATCTTTCTGGCACAGGTTACATTTTCACCTGGTTAAGGATAAAGTCCCGAATCACAGTAAGGAAACAATTCAGAGTTATAATTTAGGAAGTATGACAAAGTTAAGGTTTCAAGATTGCCTTCGGCGAATGGTTTAGACTTTCCTACTGAAAGGTTTCACACACAATCTTCAAGCGTAAACAGCAGGTTGCACCTAAAAAATTGACCCAGATTTATTATGCAGCTTTGTTGTACAAGTCTATTTTAACCTGTCTTTTCACTGAACTGTCGGCGTATTCGTATTTCTTGCTGCTGCGTCTCAACTCGAGTTAAGACAATTGTAAGTAATTTAGTATTTTAGATACATAGGAACTCTGCAACTCTTAAAAGATATTCGTTAGCAGACCATTTGAACACAGAAACACATTGAACGTCTTTCAACTGTCAATTCGCACGTGGCACACTTACAGCTATGAAGTATTCGTAAGAGTTAATGGTGATTATCAAAGAAACACTAAGGCATAGTTGAAATATTTACCCGTAGATGGGTTGATAAGCGAAAACGAGAATAGAGTTACTTTGTTACTGAAATCAGAACATAAAAATGGAAACAGCTATTAACTTAGAGATATTAAAGAAAAAGTAAAGTTCTGGCACTTTATTCCATGGCTATGGCACATGGCCTGAGATAAGTCGAGTCAGGGGCGCCGAAATATCTCTTTCCGAAACCCAGTCATCTGGCATACCGTTACCCAATTTTTAAAACGACTGGGTGGACCGCCTGCCAGTTGCCAGATGTCGGAATTGAACCTCGTACCGTGGCACAGCAGCCTGACGCCCTAACCGCTCGGCAACACTGGCGACTAACTTAGAGATATAGGTTATGAGATAATAAAGATCACTTCAATAGCTGATGTGAGGTAGAAGTCGTTATGGTTGAGACATTTCCTTAACTGGACCATAAGAAGACTATGGACTTAAACATTGTATAGTGAAGGGCGAGAATTTTTTTTTTATGAAATAGTTACAATGTATCTGCAAATTTTTTTATTTCGGATACATGTTATCGAACAACTTACAAACATAGGCTTGAACTTGACTTTCTCCTTACAAGTATATCAGCAATAGTTCCCAAGTGCTACAATTACTATATCAGTATATCACTCTTACTGTCAAAGGTTTAATAATAAGTTTCTATATGGTAATCGGCATTTATATTAAACTGTTTGTTAAGATTATGTTATCCTCTGCGGGTCTAGGATTAATTCCCTTATTAGTAGCTTCAGCGTACTTATGCGAACGCTTTGTCCGTCCGTCCGTCCGTCTGTCTGTCTGTCTGTCTGTCTGTCTGGATCGTCTGTAACTTTCGAACGGCTACAGATATCGAAATTGTGAAAGGGGGCAAAGTTGTTGCTAAAGTCCCGAGCACCTTCATGCGCTATTTGGTTTTGGCGAAAGGTGGCGATTTTCCACTTTGCAAACAAAATTTCCAAGCATTTTAGCACGGTGGCGGCTCGTTCACTTGGCGCCATCTACAGAACTTCGGTGGTCACGTTTTGAACTACACATTCTGGGTGCGCTATAATTTCACTTGGCGCCATCTACAGAACTTCGGTGGTCACGTTCTGAAGCTACTCTTTAGATCTGTAATTGAACAGTTTATTGCTGTTTACCCATAATTTTCCATGAATTAACTATCTGAAATGGCCTGTGAGTAAAGCCTAATAATAAAGGGTTTACTACGGAAATTTAACGTATTGTTACGGTCGCAAATAAAATTAACATACAGTTATGAGAATAATGTGCCCTTGACGTCTTAGAGGAATAGGGAGCGCATGTTCCCTCACTCTCCTCGTGTCAGAATAGGTTGCACCATAAGGTACCGTAAAATTGTGAGGTGCTACCTGTTGTCTAAGCCTAGAAATGTCTTGGAAAGTCTCTCAACAGAAAGATAATTTTTTTCTCCTCCGGAAAGGTTACTCAACTCCCAGAGCATAATTTAACTTTTTTCGGAAATGTTCAACTATAATCTGAAACCCGTGAATCTGCATTCTGCTTTATAAGCAAATTGGAACATATTACAGTAAAGAATTGCTATATTGTCAGAGCCCAATGTCATTAGTAGGAATCGGCAGCTGATGACTCGAGTTACAGGAAATTTACAAACCCCTTACACTACATCGTAAATTCTCGTAACGTTATGCAAAGAAATGTTTAATAATTACTTCTGGTTGTGCAATCCACGCAGGTAAAGCTTTATAGCCTCGTTGCAGGCTCCAAAAGTGCACCAAAGGACCTTTAACTAAGCATAGGAGTATAGACACAAAAGTTTCATCTGATAAGGACAGCTTCCTCTTATAATTTCAGATATTCAGACGGTAATTGTTTAGAAGATGCAATACATAATAAGCATCTCCTTGGGCAACGGATCCGCCGGGTGGCGGCGTTTTACTTCAAATTGGTCACACACATGCGACCGGGTACGACGAAAGAATTACGGGCACTCTGCGCGACCTGCTAACAAATCCCCAAAGCTAGTGGGAGTGAAAGGAACACTTCATAACGACATCGCTGGACGCGGCCCTTGGAAAACCCCCGGAAAAAGACACTCCACAAAAACGTGCGCTCCACTCGATAGCTTTCAGCCGACTCGACTCAAAAAGACAAACACAGTCTACAAAACACTTGCTGAAGCAGCACGAAACGAAAACCAGGTAATAATTATGTACAAAAGTTAGAAAGAAACACTGTTCTTTTTCCACTACTTTTTGTTGAATGAAAGCACATAATTCTACATACGCACGTTTGTGGTAATTTCTAGTTCTGTGCCAACTACTTTCGGTCGGTTTCGGTTCCAGAAGGTGTTTGCCCTTATTGAAATAAAAAGTTCTGCAGCTTATGTGATATGATATTTCATTTATTGTAAAATGTTCAAATTGTATTATAATATCAGTATCTTCGATAACTGCAGAATAGCCTCTTATCATAGCTTCCAACGAATTTTTCTCACAGGTATGTAAAATCTCCATGTCTCATTTGTATTCTTTTTATTTTTCTTACAAAAAAACAAACTGAATCCCTGTTTTCAGAGCACTCTCCATTTCCCACCGGATTCTGAACTGATGATGACGATGGTTGCATATTGTCAGGTTCTTCTGCACTTTCATCATGGGTAATACTTCCTACAGAGGTTGATGCTTCAGATGTTGTTTATTTTTTTTCATTCACTATCTTTATTTTTGCATAATATTTAGCCATTATTGCAGTAAAACTTCTGCAACACTTTGTATGGTATCCATCGATAACACTGTCACCAGGAGGCAAAATAATTCCACTATATTTTAAATGATTGTCTTTACGAAGTTGTAAAACATCACAACATTTTTTTAACGTCTGTTCCTTAAATAACAACACTTTGTCACTACTTGTATTGCAAATAATACAAGTTATGTCAGAGGTCGCCATGATTTACTCGCAATACTATCATTACCATCGAAAGCAGACTTAGTGCTGCGAGTCAACTTGCAGAAACAAAGTAAGTTCATTTGTTCATTTATTTAGTCTCATGGCCTGCTGAATTGTTTGACAAACGCCAGTGACGTTTATCACGCAATTCAGCAGACCGTGTTTAGTATAATATACAATTAATAATAAGTATACAATTTTATTTGACTTTCTTTATGTTTTTCAAATCAAAAATCCCCTCGTAAATACTTTATATTCTTTGTTCAGTTTCTTTGTTCGTCACAATTTACATGAAAATCCATTTCTTAAATAAAAATAAAAATTTAATTGCAAAATGCACGAAACATTTAAATAAGAAACTCTTCCTGTGCCCATAAGCGTTTATTAAATATTTTGTTTTCATGTTATTTTAACTTCCTTAAAAATAGAAAACGAAATTAATAAGTTAAGTATCGATCATAATTTATTGAGAAAAAAGAAAGAAAAAAGAAGTTATAATTTTAAAATTGTATTTTATGCGAGTATTTAAACAGTGTCAGTCATTTTACATGGACATAGTACCTTGAAAAACTTGAATGTTACAAAATAAAATATTCAAAAATTGTGAAAAGTTATTACAATAGTTGCCAAAATGAATAAATAATGAGCATCGACGATCATTCCCCATACGCCCGCATAAGTCTGTCCCGCTCGCGCTCACGCGTCTGCATAGGGCTATCTCTCTCGCACTTATGTGGAAACTGTTTTATGGTCTCTCATGCTTTTTCCACCACAACTGTGGTCTGGCTTTTTAAATATCACATACTGAAGGTGTTCTGATGATACCATGTAAAGCCCAGCTTTGTTATTTTACTGTAAATGGTTAAGTTTATTATGCAACTTTATGCGAATCTGGGGTAAACCAAAGCGTCTGTCAATTTTTTTACTTACCTAAAATATGATTATCTTTAACATAGTAAAGCGCCGGACTTGTCTTATACTTTTTATTATTTTTTCTCTACCCTTCAAGGACGCAAGGGGGCTAAAACCACCACCGCCAGACTTCGGGTTTCCTTCTCAGTATATTCAAAGGGACCTTCCATAAGAGTTACACGCTTGTTAAAAATACTGTAAGAAATCCGTTGCTGGCTCTTGGACTAAAATACAAAGGGAAATAAAATGCTTAAAAACCCATAAAACACCAGGCTACGACCTTATCACAGCCGAGTTACTTCACCAGCTGCCAAAGAAAGTATTAGTAGCTACAACACAAATATATAATGCTATCATGCGAACCTAATTTTATCCCATTCAATGGAAATTTGCGGAAGTCATTCTCATACGAAAACCAGGTAAACCAGCTCAATAACTCAATTCACTACTACCGGTACTTACTAAGCTATCTGAGCGAACACTATTAAGAAGACTCAGTATTATAATGGAATAAAATTACCTAATAACAAAACACCAATTCGGTTTCCGCCGAAGGTACTCAACCTTGGAACAAGTGCATAGGGTAGTGGATAGTATAGAGAAAGATTTAGAAGAAAAACGTGTGTATGCAGCTGTGTTCCTGGACGTAAGTCAGGCATTTGATCGAGTGTGGATTCCAGGTGTACTTTATAAGTTCAAGAAAAACCGTCCTTATCAATACTACCTGCTATTTAAATCGTATCTAGGAAACATATATTTTCAAGTTAAACTAAACATAAGCCGTTCTCCAATCCAACCTACTCAAGCTGGCATACCGCAGGGTAGCGTCCTGGGCCCCACATTATACCAGCTATTCACAGCAGATCTACCTGTTCCTGACAACGTTATAATTGCCACTTTTGCGGATGATACCGCTATACTATCTTCCCACAATTACCCACTCCAAGCAACAACAAATTTACAGAATACAATAGAGGCTCTCGAGAGATGGACTACAACTTGGCGAATCAAAATCAATGAAAATAAATCAACGTCCATAGCATTCACCCTTCGGAAAATTGACCCACGTCCAGTAATCTTTAATGGAATTCGTATACCCTACAAAGAAGATGTAAAATATCTTGGCATGCACCTTGATATTAAACTCACTTGGAAGACACATATATATAAAAGCCAAAAGGAGGGAATTAAATATTCGTTTGAAAAAGATGTACTGGCTTCTTGGATGGAAATCTCAACTAAGTCTGACAAACAAAGTGTTGCTGTATAAGACCGTAACAGTACCGATATGGACATACGGGATTCAGTTATGGGGGTGTGCTAAGTCATCCAACATAGAGATTCTCCAACGCTTTCAAAGTAAAACACCTCGTGCAATGGCAAACGCCGAATGGTATGTAAATAATAGAATATTACATAATAACCTGAAGATCCCGTAAATTAAATATGTAATTCAAGACTTCCGTAGCAAGTGCCAGGCCCGAATTAGTGACCATCCCAGTGTATTAGTGACAGACTTGTTAAATATAGTGAATGTAACAAGATGTTTTAAACGGACAAAGTTTAGTGATGGTGTAACTCAAGACATGCCATGTACGTCAGCTCATTTGCTAGTTAGCCTATTAGACTAGTTGTAAATACGCAGTAAAAATTTAAAAAAATCATTAGTTTTGTTATGTCTGTTTGAAAGATTGACGCAGCTATTGCTTTTTATAAATGCGAAGTTGAAAATTTTTACACGGACAAATTATCAGACCAGGGGCGTGATTCAGAGGTCAGGTAACTACCCTCAAGAAAACAGGACACGGTTTTTAGTGTTTCGTTTTTGTCCGATGACATTGATTCGGAGCGTTGCGCCTTTTGTGACAATGTTGACGTCTCCGCAGGATCTAGAAGATCTCGAGGTATAACTTGATCTTTGATATTCAGTTTTCGCCTCATTGAGTATCGGAAAATTTAATATCGGTCTTATACCAGATACCGTAATCACCTCGCCGATTCCACAATCCATTGTTTTGTAACCATAGCGACCTCTTATCGACGCCATCATTCTTTGGGTTTCAGCAGTTTTCATTCTTTGTGCTGAAGGCACCATTAATCTTGTTTCATTGTCCGCATATCGACTTAAATTTCCACCCATCATTGCTGGTTCACGTTGATTGCTGTATTGCACACCTTCAGCAAATTACTGCTAAGTAGATCTCTTTTAGTTACACCAGAAATTCATGTTGTAGATTACCGCCAAATTTGAATATGGTAAGCTAAGTGCATGTATAAAAGGTATTTTAAGGATTTACTGCTTTTGAGCACGTCCCCGTTGGGGTGTTTAGATCACTATTTGTAATGAGTAATTGACTTGCTATTAGGCCACCAAGACTAACTTCTGTAACTTGTAACCGTGGTGACGTCTTGCGCGTGGGTGAGTTATTGCGCGCATCCGCATCTGCAGGTGGACTCGGCGATAGATTCATTTTCAGGTAGGTTGTTTGATGTAGCTTCCTCAAATGTCACACTGTCTGCTTTCTTGTGAAGGAAAATGCAGTATGAGTTTTAACCGGAGCGAGATAAGCTTTGTGGAAACGTGTTCATGAGTAATATGATCATCGACATCGTTACGCATTGATATGTTATGTGTTATGAACATGAAGTTAGGCGTCGCTATATTATGTAATTATTCCAATATTAAGTTAGTTTGTTGCTAGCCTCCTACGGAATAGCATCCTAGTATTGGTCGACAAATAAATCTATATTACTGTTATTAAGTATAAGTTTGGGTTCAAATTGAATACAACTATCTTCTGCTATAAGCATGTAGTTATTTCTACAGTTGGAGGCAGTTCAAGCTTATTAAGAAACATTGCGATTCAAGGTAGGTTAAATCTGTAGGGTAAGCTCACCTCATACCTTCCTGGCTATTTTCAGGTGAACATCCTCCCATTACATCACCAGTCACCACATCAGGTAGCGCGCAGAAAAATAACACAAATCTGTCCCCGTATCTTTTCAAGTATAATTGTTTTAACTACAGTGAGCGATTCTATTTGCAGTTGTGGAAACACCCATGAAAGTCATGAGCGCATACAAACCTTAGTAATTATCTGAAGTTTTATTCACTATTACAGCAGTATGATACGCCTCCGTTACTATCGCATTTATTGGGAATACTAACAAATGAACACAATTGCGTAAGCTGATCAACCGTATTATAATGCTTATAAATGTCATATAACACTGCAATGGCCACATTTGTGGAGGACGAAGCAAATTTGTTACCAGGTGAAAATCCTGGTAGAGCATCCGAAAAGTTATAAAATCATCTGAGCCTACTGTAGAATTGATTAAAACGTTCGAAGTCATCATTGCAAAATCCTTAAAAATCTCGTTTACCACAACACGGAGTACTCTCTCAAGTCAGTATTAATGGAGCGCCAATTTCAATAAAAAGGGTAGTGACATATTTTGAACTCCATTTGAACCAGAAGCTTACGTGAAAATATCACACTAAAACCAAAAAGGTTCAAATAAGAACAACAACGAATTAGCGAAAGAGCTATCTAGCGATTACTTACAGTGAGAAGATTAGATAGAAAATTGCTGTAAGCAACGCAATAAAGAAGGAAATACATAAGAGTAACATCGATAGATAGCTTTTTTTTATCAATTATCACCGGTGGGGCTGAATGACAACCGGGAGCGCCTCCAGATGTCGAATGCCGCGGACCACTTCACTCCACACCCTAGACTATTGATAGGTCCAAATACACCTTGGTAGTCCAGGGCAGTCTGCAGACCAGGGCAGTATCAACACGAGGCTTAAAAAATAGTTTTGTTGATAGCGATAAAACCTTAGAGCACATAGAGAACTCTGGTGATTTATAAATTCTCTTTATGCGTACAACGGGGTCCGCGCATGTGGACTTTTATTTCCCATATACTCGTCGGAGTAATATGGAGCACACGAGTAAACAAAAGTAAGTGTGACCTCAAACAGAAGGGATATTGTGGTTGACTCCAGACGAACATAAAAAACTTTTAGGCGCAGCCAAAGGGTAAATTAAAGAAAAACCGACAAGGAGAGGCAGCTGGGAGTTCTGGCACCAGCTATGTTTTCAAACTGAATAAAATAACCTGGGGCTTCAGATAGCAGAGAGGATCAAATTGGAACTGTTCTGATTCAAGAACACCGATGCACGAGTCTAAACCAATAAAAGAACCGAATCTACTTGCAGTCATACAGAGTCATATACGGGGATGAAAATGGTTAGTCTACCAGGTGGCTACCAAGACATCAATATTATTGAAGAACAAGGAAATAAGATCCAGCTCTATCTGCCAACAAATATTTGTTAATAATTTTTAATTGCCTTGTTCTACATTAAATTAGAACTTTGAGGATATTGTTGCCTTAGACGTAAAAGATAACGTCTGTCACATGACCCCCGTTTTCCTGGAATGTCTTTAACAATTAAACGAACAAAATTATGCAGCATTTCGCGACATATAGCACCGATATTCTTTACTGCATTTTTGTACCCAACCTCAAAGAAATAAGGTCAAAATACCCTTACTGATGGGGTGTCTGCGTAGCGTGGTATCCCGACTTGCGTCAAGTCACTCATTGACCCATCTTGTTGGAAACTTTGACTTAGTCGGGGTATTTCAGATTTAGAAGGCCGATTCCTGACTTTAAAATGACTAGTAAATGCTCGTTCAATAATCACAACAAAGCACTGACTTTGATAATAAAATCCAATGACTTTGATCGTTCGGATCTTGCTTAGTTTATTCATAACTTATTGCCATATTCAAGAAATGGACAGATAAATACAATTGCCAAAAAACCCTTATTCAAATTTCCAATGTCAGCGCAACTTATGGGTCAACCAGTAAAAGATGTAATCGGAAACCATTCTCCACAGGTTAGCTGTATAAAACACAGGATTGGCTATCAAATCTTGGAGTTGGTGAACACCAACACTGCCCTAAAAGGACACAAAGTGATCATCAAAAATGAGAGGCTGTAGATTAAACTACAAGATCTAGAACATTGGCCGTACTCTAAATTCTCCCAAGTTGCTTTTTATGCCTGGCGTTCTAGCGTGAATTGCGTGGATGAAAACTAGGCGGCAGTTGTTGATGTTAAACAAAATGCATACAGTAATTTTAAAGCACAAATATACTCCAGGCGTTCACCACGACAAGAAACATAATCTAGCTAACAGTCGAAAACGTACAATTCTTTGGCTTCTCGCTTAATAAATTATAAATTTATAAAAACGAGCAGGTATTGTAGGGGATAAATAAAGCGTAATATAGCAGTAGTAGGGATGAAAAAAGCTTTAATTATCGTCGAATATAAAGAAAATTTATTCGAGAACAATTTCACAGTTGTGTTTGCGCTTATGAAAACATAGGAAATAAAACTGTCTCGAATTTACGACAACAGATCAAAAACACTAAACACAGGTACAGAGCATAGCTGCCGATCGCCGACTTTGGCGATGAAAAGGGAATTTACGTTAGATAACACTTGAAGCTTAAATGATATACTTGGCACATTAGTTCGGAGGACGTAGATAATGGTTCCACTGCTTTCAAGAAGTTGGAGATGTTTCCAACCTGAATGTTCTTAGAATTAATTGTTAGGTTAGGTTTTGTTTGTTATTATACCTTTTTTTATTATTTTTTTTCACCCTTCAGGGACGCACCGCCGTAGGCTTGCTAGACTCCGAGTTCCCTTCTCAGTGTATTCCATAACAGTTACACGCTTGTTGAAAATACTGTAAGCAAACCCTTTGCTGACTTTTGGACTATTTCATTGGGTGTACAGTGCTTGATGGGCAGGTCGAGTTGAAGTGGTGCTTCAAGGAATTCAAGCATTGCAGACTCGTCTATTGGATTTTTTGTTGATTCGTGTGGTTGGAAAGTCGTAGCTAGGTGTTCGCCAAATACTTTTGCTTTTTCTTCATTGCTGCGAAACTAGAATTTCTTACTAGTTTTAGTAACCCCAAGCCAAAATATATCAGACAACACGGACATGGCTAACAGTTTAAACAGCTTAAATCAGTAGCAATGCAATTGTTTGCACTACGCTGCACTTTTGTTGCATAGTATTATCTGAATTAACATTGCTCCACATTAGCTGATGCGCTACCTGTACACTAAACGCAACTGAGATCATGGAAACGACAAACAAGGCGTTATAAGACCACCGACGATGTTTAGTTACGCTATAAAAAAGTAACTGACAAAATCGATATTGGAAAATGCATTATAGAATCTTATACCCAAAGTAAAGAGAAAAACTGATATAAAAAGGAGAAAAGGTAGTATTTGATATCGTTTCTTTGCCCGTACTAACACAGAATTTTACACAAAAGTGCGTGCTCTTTCCAGTCAATTGCAGACACATTCCTTACAACAATCAACCTTGTTTATTATTATTTATGTTTTTTCCCGTATTAGCCAGTTTTCCAGTCCCGTTGAAGCACATATTACTTTTTATTGACCTTTTTACTCGTCCAATGACTTTTTTCCAACATAAAATCGATTTAAGACACTGCGGCAAGTTAAAAAGCTGATCAGAAAGTTCAGTGAAGGAACGTCGAAATAGGATTGTACCAAAGGATACAGTACAATACGGAAAAGTGAACGTGCTACAATAGAGCTTAGAAATAAACTGGCAAGCCCATCAACAAGATAAGGGATTTGGAAAAAAATTACTTGAAAGGGTAGAAACCTACCTTAATTTCTAAAAATGCGTTATGCTTTGCCTGAAAAAAGCCTATTTTCGTCTTTACAAGCAGTAACTAACCTGTCAAATAAAGAATAGCTAAAATATATAAACATATATTAACTTCAACTGCGCCACGTTAGCCATGGGGTCAAGTTAAGGGCATTTATGGTTATTCTAATCTCCCCAGGTATTTACGTCACGCTGGTGTTCGATGATGCACTCTACAACATATTTTTTAGTGGCTTCTAACAGTCCTACAGCTGCACGGTTGCGTATTGAATCAAACAAGTCAAACAAAGTCTAAACCATTCGCCGAAGGCAATCTTGAAACCTTAACTTTGTCATAAATTATAACTCTGAACTGTTTCCTTACTGTGATTCGAGTCTTTATCCTTAACCAGGTGAAAATGTAACCTGTGCCAGAAAGATGGGGTGCTGTCGTATTTTAGATGCGTTGCAGAGGGGAAGCGTTACAGACAGCTTTAAAACAATTTCGAGGCGGGGTGCCCAAACGGAATTATCGCATAAGATGCGATACGTCAATGACACTTCGAGAATGGCCCACTAGTCTTGTTTTGTTAATTCGACAATGTAAAAAAGCAAAATTGAGGACTGTGCATGTGGAATCTGCTAATCTCTAGAAAAAAACCACGTTCTTTCTTCAACTCCCACAGACTGGAAGGCTGGAATGCTAAATATTCCTCAAATTATATTCTATGATCTAGTTTTTCTAAAGGTGCGCGATGTGCCACAGTCTAGCAACATTTACATTAATGAAGTTAGAATAGCACAGAGGATACATAAAAATCCTCATTTATTTAAAAAAAATCGTTTAATTACTTCCTTCAACTGGATATGCATTTTCTGCTACAGTCAATTAGTATTTTCATTTAATAATTAGACAGAAACGGTAAATTAAAAAATTATGAATTAATTGGTTGGAACAGAATACCTTATATGCAACGAAGTGTCGATAGATGCTAATCGATCATTTAATTTCTTAATACTTCATTCTGCCTATTACAAATATTGAATCTTTTGCTATGGTAAACTATTACAAGGCTATAGGTTATTGTGGAAATGTATTAAAGCGATTAAAGAACAATATATTTTAATGTAATAAAATAGTGCTACTACTAATAACCTATTCCGATTTTCATCAGCTAATACTGTAGTGGGTAGTCATCTTGGACTACGCTAATATGAATGAAATTCGTGTAAAATGCAAAACCGTTACGATTTCTGGAAAGAGCTATTGCCTAGCTATACTCTGAAAAAATGGGTTGGTGTGGTACATCTCAAAGTAGAAGGTCCGCCACAAAATAGGACATTTACCAAATTAAATGCGTTTGACTTTTATAAGTTGACGTTTTACATTTTTTATTTTCTAGTAGCAGCTGTAATCGTTGTGCTGATCGATTTCAAACCTACGTTAGGTGTACATAATTTGCTGCAGAAATATATCCTTGTTTATGAGTCACATTCAACAGCGACTGCGGCATTTATCGTTTCGGTTTATAATGCCATTTTTGTGGATACTGTGATAAGGCACATTAAGAATCTCATTGCAGTGGATAAACATATGCACCAACTTGGCATTAATCTCAACTACGCAAAGAGCAGAAGTGTCAACACTGCTTCAGTAGTAGCCCTCTGCGCAATCCTTTCCTTTGGAAATCAGAGAAACAATGCTCCCTTTTGTATTTTACATTCTGCATTTGTTTTTATGAATTTCTACATTCAAGTTGCGTCAACTGAGCTAAGACTTTGGATAGTGGCCCTCTTATTTCGATTTCGAGCACTGCGTGAGTATATGAATGGCGTTACAGTAGACAACTCATTGAACGTAGTTGCAACTGTCCATTATAAAATGTATGAAACGTTACAAGCAATTAGCAAGTCGTGCATTATGCCAATTGTCGTTACTGTGACGATGGCTTTTGCTGAATGTGCTATACAGAGTTATCATATTTTCGCATATCTCTACAGGACCCAACTGTTTGAAGATGAAAATATCCTTTTTTACATATTTTGGATGTTTCTAACGACATCTGATGTAGTGCTTCTGATCATTTGTTGCGGTTCAATACTTAGAGATGTAAGTATACAAGTATACGCTTGGGCCATCTCCGATTTTAAGAATTTGCGATTTTTCTTTCAAGTATGTTATATAACATATATACATTTCAATATATATTGCTCAACAAATGAATTGGACCATTTGCATATATTGATGCAATTTTTAAAAATATTTTCCAAAAAGACGGTCATGGCATTTTTGGTAACCTTTCCAGATTGTGTAACTATAAAAGGAATTTCCTTTTATAATTTAATTTCAAAAACACTAAGTCCATTAATACAATATTATCATTTGAAATTTTTTTATTTTATTAGAATGTTGATAGTACATTGCATACAAATTATGCCAAATCGTTGCCTAAAAATTTTAAAAGTTCCGAGGAGACTCAAAAATACTGTTTATGGGTGGTCCAGTTTATTTGTTGAGGAGTATATTGCAATGGTTTAATGCCCACAGCAATTCTGGTTGCCTAACTAACACGAAAAGGAAGGAACTTTAAATTAGCACAGAACTAATATTTTGTTTATTGCAAGATAAAGTCAATATTTTACACTAATAAACGCACGTGATATGATTAGCAGTAACTATAATTTGATTGAGAAAGGTCAGCATTAGATAGAGCAGAATCAAAGGGGTTACGTTCGACGTTTTAATTTAATTAATTAATTGATGTTCAGAATGGCAAGCTCACCTTAATTTATGTTGCTGGCAGATTTGATTTGGTAACGTCAATACAATAATGTGAATTTAAAATGATACATAGATGGTTTGTAGAGTTTCAACAATTATATGAGCGTTGCGAGTAGCAGTTTATGAAACCAGCAAACGGCAACAGTTTGATTTTGTGATCCAGCTTTCGAAGCTGCCATTCCAAGGTAAATTTCAGAAGAAAGCAGTTGCAGACGGTCCACTAGATTTGGGTTGCATCAAGATTAGACTTTGTACAAGGTGTGGAAGTAGACCCTAGTTCCCAAATCCGTTCCAGAGAGGGTTTATCGAAGTAGCTTCCTTTGATTTTACGGATAAGCGGTTTTGGACACCGAAAATTGCAGGAAGTTAAAAAATGCAGATCTCGGCTTCCCTAAGTCACTGAAGCAAAAACCAGGTTACGTCATATCATTTGCATTGTATTTACCTAATGACAATTTTGCCATTTTTGGTGTTTTGCCTTCAAATTATGCTATTTTTGTAAAAGCAGTCCATATCTGTTTTGATGTCAGTTTGAAAGTTAAACTATTATGTCAGATACGAATTCGAGCAATTACCATACGAGTTAATCTGTCCCACTCAAAAGTAATTATAATACAAGTGTTAAGACCTAACCCTTTGAAAAAGAGTTTTTCTTATGCTAGACCGGAGCTGTATTTTATTTGACTGCAAATGAATAAAATAGAAAGATCAATAAACCATTTATTTTGCAAATATTAATAATAACATCATTTTAATAAAACCTGAGATTACACTTTATGAACACTATGTTATTGTAATTTCTGGTGATTTGCTCTAATTATTTAGTTATTATTGTATTTATATTTAAAACAATAGTATATTATGTTATTAGGAGCAAAAGTTATATTTTATGTGACGAAGCTGGACGTGTGATCTGCCGAGATTGCGAGGCAGATAAGTACAGCCGAGCCACAAAAAGATACTTTTGCTCCGAATAACATATAGTATTTTTTCTTCAAACGTTTTTATAACAAATCATTTACAACTTTGTGAACAAAATTCGAAGAAAATTACTTGATCTCGTCAGCGGCAGATAAAGTTATTATCTGCCGCTTGGCAATAAAGTGGCAGTTTAGCATCATCAATTCAGCAGTATAATGCCATATTTTACTGCCGTTTGAAGAAAAAATTATTTTTGCCTTGCTTTAAAAAATGTATAACTGGAGCTATCACATTTTGCAAATATTAATTATAACATCATTTTAATAAGACCTGAGATTACAAAAGAATTCTTTATGAACACTATGTTATTGTAATTTGTGGTGATTTGCCCTAATTATTTAGTTATTATTGTATTTATATTTAAAACAAAATTATTTTTGTCTTGCTTTAAAAAATGTATAACTGGAGCTATCACCAGATATAGCAAAGGACTAATAACAAATTATATGAAAGCTCCTATATTCATTTTATTCCACGTAAAATGTTCAATCCCACACCACTGATTTTGGATTAGTAGAGGGGTGATTTTGCATCGAACGCCAAAAGACACGTTCCGCGTCTTCAGTCGTTAAGAGAAAACAAAGCACGCCGAAAGCATGTTTTGCCGGTGCTAGTTTCCGTTGTCTAGTATCATGAGCTAGCAGAAGATGAATGACGAGTTTCCACAGTGTTTTCAACCCTTCAAGTCCGTTCTCCATTTCGAAATACCGTCGGACTCCAACGCATTGTTGCGGTCGCAAATATAATTAAGATACAGTTATGAGAAGAATGTGACCCTGACGGTTCAGGGGAATAGGGAGCGAATGTTTCCTCACTCTCCGCGTGTCAGAATAGGCTGCACCATAACGTACCGAATAATTGTTGGGTGCCACCTGATGTCTAAGCCTGGAGATGTCTTGGGAAGTCTTTCAACATAAAGATAAATTTCCCTTTTCCGGAAAGGTTAATCAACTCCCAGATCATAATTTAACTATTTGCTGAAATGTTCAACAGTAATCTGAAACTCGTAAATCTGCATAATGCTTCACAAGCAAATTGCAACATATTACAGTAAAGAATTGCTATACTGTCAGAACCCAATGGCATTAGCAGGAATCGGCAACTGATGACTCGAGTTACAGGAAATTTACGAACTCCCTACGCTACATAGTGAATTCTCGTAACGTTATGCAAAGAAATGCTTAATAATAACTTCTGGTTGTGCAATCCACGCAGGTAAAGCTTTATAGCTTCGTTGCAGGCTCCAAAAGTGCACCAAAGGACCTTTAACTAAACATAGAAGTATAGACACAAAAGTTTCATCGGCTAAGGATAGCTTCCTGTTATAATTTCAGATATTCAGACCGTAATTGTTTACAAGATACAATACATAATAAACACATGATGTATAATGACTTAGCTCGCGTTGGTAGGAGCGTCTTGTTTGCATTCTAACTTTCCGTCATTGGGAGTGCAAACGAAGAGGTAAATCGCCCAGAACACCATGTATGGGAGCAGCTCGGTAGAGTAGTTCTACGGGTTGGCGACAAATGCAAAATAACCAAACCAATTGTTGCTAATGAAGCCTCTTCAGTTCAATGGAAGGTTAAGCTTTAAAGAGAGTTTTGGTTTTTAAATAGCACAGAAGTCGAAATGGCCATGAACTGGCAGTTACTAACTCAAAACTACTACACCAGCGGTCTCCTAACATGCTCTAAACTCACACACCCTGTCCCGCGCTTGTCAGGACCGGTAATATTAACCACGAAAAACGACTGTATTTATCACATGTCGAAGCATAATTCAAGATGAAATAACATAAGGGAATTCGATAATACTTTCATACTCTTTAGGAATTATTATGAGTTGGTTATTACGTTAGATAGCTACAGGTTCTTAATCCTTAATGTGTTAAATTAATTGTAGAGCAATTGTCTTACATAGATATCAACAGAACTGATTTTTCAACTACCTTATGTATGCGCTAGAAACATCTGATATTTCTAGAATAGTTTGTTGCTGCGAGTAATATTTTGATACTGTATTTTTGTTTTAAAAAAATCAATAATACCCAAGTTTGCATGAAATTGCTGAATATAAATACCACTTTTTTGTTTCAGGCAAACCTTATAAAGAAGGAGTTGTGGAAGTTGATGGTAATTACTGTAAACCCAGAACAAAACCGAGAGGTAAACAATGATCTGCATATTACATAAACATTACACCTATACACTGTTTGCCCTGCAGATAAATGCGTTCTCTTTACAACTTCTGCATGACGATGTTAAGATTACAGCTGGTGGCTTCTTTACCATCGATTTTCCCTTGATATTTACGGTATGATATTCCCATTTACATTTCATCGAACCCAAAACTAAAATATTATTTTGGACTGAGTCTATTCTACCTAAAATCTGAACTGTTTCAGATGGTTGCAGCTGGAACGACTTACCTGGTTATTCTCATTCAATTTGACCTAGCATATCCCTAGAAGACGAAACGTTTTTCACTGAATTTCTATTATTCAATACACATTTCACAGTAGCCTCTGAAAAGGTGTAAATTTTCATCGAAAGCAAATAAGCTCAGCATAAAACTGTACGGGTTATATGTAGCAGTTGGGTAGATGTAATGTTATTAATTACACATTGTAAAATTACTCTTACCCCGTATTATTCACCATTAGCTGATCATTTAATCCATGGAAATTTGTAAGCTGCACCCGTCGTTATTAATAAATAGTAAGTTTCTCAATAGAAAATGTAGTTTATTTATTTAACACTTAATGTAGAACGCAAAAAAGTTTGTGATACCCAAATAACATAATATATTATTATCAGCGGAGGAGGATTTCGGTAGCCGCTACCTTTAGATGCTGGATGTTAATAATAGCACAACGATTTCAAGCATTGCACAAATGCACAAATCAGTTTTGTACACGAAACAAAACAAGAACAGACGGCGTTAACATTATCGCAAAACTTCACCGAGGGTTAGAGAATATTGTCTCTATTAAGGTAAATATTGGTGAATGTCAACTTTAGTAACTTTTACATTTAAATTTACATTTATTATTAGTCAGTCCTATCATTTATCCATAGCAGTTTATCATGGTGATATGAACATATGATAGAGCATAAGGACATACTTTCTTCTGCATTTTGGATTGTCACCTATGGCACAGACACTAGTTTAACAACATTTTACTGTTATCCACTATCGAAGCATGTAAGTAGTGAATGATTGAGTGTTAGTATTTTATATTGTTATATCAACTACACAGATTATTAAACACAGCGCAAATACCTTACAGTTAGTCACAGGAATCTTCCCGCTGACGTCATGTGTGTATGGAGCAATCGCTCAAATAATGTAAAATTATATTTGCAACTGTTGTCCTTATTACTAGAAGAGAATATTTTAAATCGTTTCCGTGAGTACTCCATATGCACATGACGTCAGGGAAAGGATCGATGCGACAAACTGTATACAAACTTTTTAAATAGTTCTTCTGCTTTATCTTTTTGCAAATTTTCTTTTCATTTAGTCAACCTAGCACAAACAGCTTGTGTGATCTAGTACTATTAACAAACTAGGTTTACAGGATTTAAATTCCAGTATTTCACATACGAACGTAGCAGTTTGCACCAGGGGGTTCACTTAGCCTTTGGGTTTGAAGGTTTCTTGTAATACGTAATACATAATTCTTTCACCGTCAGTTGTGATGTCTTAGACATTACAGTTGTCTTGTCGATAATAGCTATTTAAGTAACAAGGAATGTAAGGACCTATTAACATTTGAGGTAGGCAAGTACAAGCCAAGACGAAGTCGCGGCTTGTTGCCTGCCGAAAATGTTAATCGGCGATACATTCCGAGTTATCTTATTATATTTTTCCCGATGCTTATCGAAATTTTCCTATATTTTTGACAAAATCGTTTGGTTTGTCACCTGTCACCAGTATTAGTTTTCGTGAGTCGTGTTATCTGTGAGTGTCACATGTCACATAAACGCTTGAAATTTATAAATAAAACGTCTAAATCTGCATCTTGCTTTGCTAATTTTATTATCCTAGAACTTAATGACAATATTAAGTTCCGTTGTCAAGAAAAAGCAGCAATCAAATATAATCACCGACTTACACGTTTTGTTACTACGGCTGTATCACTGACTGACATGATCAGGAGCGGGAAAAAATATTTTACTATTTCTTTAGGTCAGTTTTGCCTGCTCCTTCTATATAATGATATGGTGACTAGTTTTCTAACTCGTTTTGCAATGTATGTGATATTAGAGTGTTCTTATCTGGCCTTGCCGATGGCTATTTGTTGCTTAGTAAAGCCAAATGCTGTCAAATAAATTAATTAATTCAGTAAAGTCGGCTCAGTTTCTACATTTTTTACTTTTCCAATTCCAACTTCCATCTGTAAGCGTACCTCAGCTTTTGGTGGTTTGAAAACCTTTACATCCAACACTGTCGTAACATAGATAGAAAAATTTTGTATAAACAACTGAGTTCCTCCTTTTTAAACCGGACACGCAACTTAGTCTTGTAACACAGCATTTCTTATGACTTTTCGTTTTTATAAATTACTTTTGTCTTATGTTATTGCCAGCTAGCTCAATAGCAATGAGTTTTCTATTACTTTGTTTACCACAGTCGTGGTTACGGTTACGATTTTGTTGTCAATAATTGCACTCTTGCCAAGTTGAACAGGTTTTCTTTAAAATCTACATAAATAAACGCGAATCTAACGAATGTAAAACCACTGGTTAGACGATGGTTTTGTAGAACTTCGGCTTCAGGCGGATGGAAATTCAACGGTGGCATAGGACACCGACGGCTTTGTGCCACTTAATTCGGACGGCATTGATTCATGCTTGGGCTTCGTGGAAGATGACGCCGCGTCGTCACTAGTAAAGAAAGTACTTGAACTGAGTCACTTCTTCAGATCTTCGCCGTAAATGTTGAGGGCTTCATTTACTCTGTTTCTTTGTTGCTCCGAGGCATGCTGTACTAACGAACCAAGACTTTTATGCTGATATGCAAATATACCATCGTAGACAAAAGCGACCACGTCTGGATGTCGGCTAGTTCTTGATCCTCTGACAGTGAAGGCGAAAGGTAGTGAGCTTCTAGCTAGGCGAGTCGCACCACGCTGATGTCGTTGCGATAGAGAAGCTAAATCCACTGGACATGGACCTTAGGGATGTCGTGCGATCTAAGGGCGTGTCAGTTGAGATCATGCGAAACCGTGTCGAAAGCCGTTTCAAGATCCGGGCACGCTTTTCCTTCTCCCCTCCAGAAGTACTTAGAGTAAGCGTAGATGTTGTCTATCGTTCCGCAGCCATTCGCAAAGCCGCATATATTTGGCGAGATGGTATAATCTTTCCCAGTCTAGTATCCAATTCATGGTTGAAGATCTTAATGGCGTACCATATAAGATGTATTAACCGATAATTAGAGTGCTGATTGTCGAAATCGGTGGGCCAACGCCTTCGTCAACCATAGGCATAAAGAGGACGACAAGAAGTTTGGCCCCTCGAGTATTTGCAGGTTCGGCAGGAGTGTCATCTGGGCCAGTCTATTTTCAATTTTCATTTTCTTGTTGGCGGCTTCCACTTCTTCGATCTTAATTGGAGTGTCCGGGCCGGCGATTGAATATCTCATTACAGATGTTAGAGATGTAGTTGCTCCAATGCTAAAGAATGACAGCCGAACTATGTGAAATGTGATGGTCGTCGGTTTTGATGTGTTTGACTTGGACAATATCCTCCGCCGAGCGATGGCGTGCTTTCTCAATATAGTAGCTCTTGTTTGCTACTTTGGGTGACCAATTCTTTGTAGAACCAGTCACAGTATGCAACTTTGGCCACTGCTGGCTTCGGCGATGACTTGGCAGTCTTGTACAGCTGGTAGTCCACCTAGGTTTGGAATTACCACGCCTTCTACATCAACTTCTTTTCTTTGACGACTTTGCACATATTATAAATATTTTGTTCGATTGGTAAATGTTTTAATCTATGTGGGTTTGCTATTATTTGATTGGAATATGGCAATGTAGTAGTGTTGATGCATTCCTGTATTAGATCAACGATGTCCAGTATATGAAGTCCTATCCTTCGCACTTCTCTCACGATGTTGCCAAGTTTTCCTGCTGCGTACAGGCTTCTGGCATGTGGCTACGCGGAGTATTGATTTTCTTATGTTAAGCTGGAATGTTCTCAGCACTCCCTTCCCGTCTGAGGTCTACCCGGGACAAGATGTCATTGGTAGAGGTTTTCTCTTTATAGTGATGGCTTCCGTTGCCTTTCCTGTTTTAGAACAGGTACCCCCAATTTGGAACTGACGCTGCTTGCAGCCATCCGGTTTGGGGACAGACAGTCCAGATGCACAAAGCTCGTTTTCCGAGAGCTAAACTACCGCCAGTTTTCCCTTCTAGATCTCAATTTTATATATTCGTTGCAAAAGTCAAAGAATATCAATATCCATGACCGACATAGAGGTTGATGACATTTTTGAACTGTAAATTTGATAATCCAAAAGTAGTTGGTCGAGAAATACCTAAATCGTTTCTCATCATCACGTCAGATGGCATAGCAGTATACACAACTAACGAGTGTTCATTTGGATTTGTAGTCTAGTTAGCTGTGACCGTTGTCTATGTACGGCGTAGCGTAGTCTACACGTACATATTTAACTGCCATAACACTGACGTAACACGTAACTTCTTTTTGTAACCTGTTTTATAAGCAATAGCAACGAGCAAATTTTTGACATTAAGTTACTTGTTATAGTAAGGCTAATAACTTTCCAATACCAATAGTTTGTGTAATATTTGAAGGAAATTAAATATGAAGTTAGATATCCAACAATACTATGAAATGCACGACACGACTTCACCAATTCCAAGGTTAACCAGACCACAAATTCAAATGGACACCCGTTACTTATAAAATACTATCTGACTATTCTGATTGTAGGTTCTAACTATAATTTGTAATAGCATACAACTCCTTTTAAAACCTTCCTCAAGAGCCAGCCTCTAGTGCTGCTACGAGCTTTGAAAGGGAGTTAGGCAGCAGCAGTATTCGTTTGCATTACAAAATTCCAATCAACATGGATATTAAGCAAGGCGAAGGTGTCATCACCCCTAAACTGTTGACAATGGCATTCTAAGACTTATTCAATCAATAATAGACGTTGAGGGTTTGTTTAATACCTAAGCAGTGGACGACGTGTTGCATGATGCCGCTCACCAACTGCGTGCCATTATCACTACTTATTTTCCGTGGGATCCCATACCTTAGGAATACTTCCTCTATTAGTGTTTTTGCACAGCTCTCTGCGTCTGCTTTACGGAGTGCAAAAAGTTCGATCCACCTTAAGGCGATGTCCTCAATGATGAAGATTCATTTTTCTCCCGTGGGTGCTTCTGAGAGGGGACCAAATAGGTCTATGGCTAGATGCTCGAACCTCTGGGCCGGCGTAGGCGTTTCTAGAAAGCCAGCGGCCTTCAGGTTCGTTCTCTTGAAGCGTTGACAGTCGTGGCAGTGCTTTACGTAGTCCGCCACAAACTTTCAAGCGGTTCAAGCTATCACTGAGAACGGATGTGTGCAGCGAGCTCAGATTAGAATTTGAAACGCCGTGACCTCGCATATCTTTGCGAACCTATTGTTACAATTATTATTTATAACTATTCAGTATAACTACTACATACGGCAATTGGTCACTCAAAATACACAGCTGCTTCCCCCTAAGGGGAGGCTACTAAAACATGGCCAGTGAAGAAAGTCAATCAACATCTCAACCGGCTAAAAAAGTGAAACTCAATTTAAGTAAGTGCCATAAGAAGTACATCCTTGATGAAGAAACCCTATTATCAAACAATAATTGTTTCCTACCCCGGCATGTCGAGCAACAAATAAGCATGGAGCAAGAATCAGACGAAGGCCAACCTTCAACTCCGAGTTCAACTGCAAAGGTCAGAATTCCTCCAATCTTTTTGCATGCTGTTAACAATTATCAAGCTATTATCGCTGATCTAAAAAGCATAACATTGAGCGAGTTCACTACTCAGCATCGAAAAGACGGTTTAAAAATAAATTTAACAACTATAGCAGATTATAGAGCAGTTACTAAATATTACGAACAAAAAAAAGTTCAATTTCATTCATACAGAGACCCGGAAAAGGCGGTACTAGAAGTTGTCATGCGAAATGTTCCAATTTCAATAACAACTACCGAAATTCTTGACGCACTAAAAACTGATTATCCTGTATTACAAGTAACTAGGTTGCTAAACAAGAAAAAAGAATCATTGCCCTTATGTGCAATCCAATTAACCAAAAATGATCAAGCCCGACAAATCTATAAACTTGATAAAATTATGAATTGCATAGTCGCGGTAGAACCGCGAAGAAGATCTACAGAAACTCCACAATGTACCAAATGCCAAAGATTTGGTCATACCAAAAACTATTACCAATTAGATGCGCGATGTGTTAAGTGTGATGGAATGCATCATTACTCAACCTGCAAAAAACCTCGTGATACTCCTAAATGTGTAAACTGTGGAGGTGGACATGCAGCAAGTTACAGGGGATACCCGTATTATCAGTCAATTAAAACCACTAACGGCTCACATATTAACAGAATCAATAATCAGCAACAACAACAAACACCTCAGCGACCAGAAATAAGATCATATGCCAGCAGGGTTGCATTAAACCTAAATGTCAAAAATAATACTCCCCAATCTAACAATAGCAACGCAAATTTTATGGAATTAATTATAAATAAAATCTCAGATTTAGTCCAACCGCTGCTGTTCAGCTAAAAAATATGTTAACAAACTTAATAACGAATCTGCTTAATCAAAATATTCAATAGCAACGCTAATATTACACAAAAGTTATCCCTATTAAATTTCAATGCCGATGGAGTTAAACGCCAACAAAATGTTTTTACACTATTTCTAAGCAGACACAACATTGACGTGGCATGCATAAGCGAAACTCACCTAGTAACTTCACAACGATTTAAAGTACCCGGATACAAAGTGTATAGAACTGACAGAAACTCGCAGTACGCATCTGGAGATGTTGCAATAGCAATAAAAAAGAGCATTGACCATCATCAACTATTTCTTCCAAATTTGACTTCACTCGAAACTGTAGCAGTTAAAATACAAGTTAACCGTAGTAATGCACTAATAATGATTGCCTGCTACAAACAACCAAACAAGCGCCTCATCGATAATGAAATGTACAATCTATTTCAAAACAACACTCCTACATTGCTCCTCGGCGACTTTAATTCTAAAAATACAATTTGGGGTTGTAGAACAAATAACCCAAGTGGGATCCTTCTTCAAAATATCGCCTCTAGAGCAGGAGTTCACATATTAGCCCCTCCTCAACCGACTCATTTCCCATACAGAAATGATCACATGCCCGATATTTATTTATTTATTTATTTATTTATTTATTTCGCACTCAGCCAACAGCCGTTAGGCCAATTATAGGCGTCGTTGTGCAGTTATGGGGATTTCCAACCCCACTAACGACTGTCATGATGTTGTTATGACCGCCGGGACCAACTTTTTTCCGTGATAGCCGTACCACGAGGCGCCGAGAGATGCAGCCGTGGAACTCCCATCCAAGTTCTGACCTCGATATAGCGCTTCTTAAAAATGTAGCATTACAATTTCATCAATCCGTCCTAACTGAGCTCGACTCCGACCACTTACCAGTGATTCTCTCTACTAATGCAAGCATCTCTGCTAAAAATAGTCCGAGAAGATTAATAAATGGAAAAGTTGAATGGGAACACTTTCAGACGGAATTAAACTCAAAGTTGCAACCATTTCCAATCCAAAATAGGCATGACATAGACAAATCAGTTGCACACATCACCACAGCTATAAATGAAGCAATCCAAAAGTCATCTACATCAGATAATCCAAGACGCAAAAATTACCGCGCCGAAACTCCAACTTTCATTCTTAATCTTATAAGAGAAAAACATAGAATTCGGCGACTACGGCAGAACACAAGAAACCAGCTTTATAAGCAGCAATTAAATCAACTTATTCACCGTATAAAATACGAACTAGATAATTTTAAATACTCATCCTATCAATACTATTTATCACAAGTAGATTCAAATGACAACTCTCTCTGGAAGGCCACCAATCAAATTCTTAGAAGAAAAGAAGAAATTGCAATTCTTAAAAAAGGTAACACTAATTACGAGAGTGACCAAGATAAATGCGAACTCTTTGCAAAACATCTTGAAGAGGTGTTTCAACCTAACCCTAGCGTAGATCAACACCTTTTCCGCAATGAGACAGAGAACAGACAGAACCAGCATCATCAAACCAGCTCTTCAGACTTTGATCCCATTTCGCCCAGTGAACTAGTACAATATATATTAAAATTAAAACTTAAAAAATCACCTGGCTACGACCTAATTCCGAATGTCGTTCTTAAAAAATTAACCAAGAAAGCGCTAGCATTCCTAGCAAGCTTATTTAATGCTTGTTATCGATTAGGCTACTTCCCAAATTCATGGAAGCAAGCTGAACTAATAATGTTCCATAAACCAAGAAAAGATAAAACCCAAGTGACCAGTTATCGACCAATTAGCTTATTACGGACACTCTCCAAACTATTAGAAAAAACAATTCATGTTCGTCTGTGCAAGTGGATGGAAGGTAACCAGCTCATACCAATGCTCCAGTTTGGATTTAAACAACATCACTCCACAAATCACCAATTACTACGACTGACCAACAAAATTACCGAAGGTTTTCAAAATAGATACTACACGACAGTTATCTTAGACGTGCAACTAGCCTTTGATAAGGTATGGATTGCGGGCTTGTTACACAAATTGAGGTCCAGTAACACTCTAACACCATTAGTAAATGTAATTACTTCCTTCTTAGACGAACGTAAATTTAGAGTCAGGATCGGTTCGATGCTTTCTACAATTAAACAAGTTAAAGCGGGAGTTCCCCAAGGATCCATTTTAGGACCCATATTATACAGCTTTTATGTCCATGATATACCAGTACCACAAAATGTCGAGGCTGCTATGTTCGCTGATGATACCGCATTCTTATCCCAAAGCCAGAATATTGAAGATACCGTCGCAGCCCTACAAAATGCAATTAAAATTTTTCAAGCATGGTGCAATAAATGCAGGATCTCATTAAATGCAAGTAAAACTCAGGCAAAAGTGTTTGCGCTCAGACGAATTACAACCCCAAGACAACTATACTTAAATGATCAACCAATTATATGGAAGACAAAGGAGGAACCAGTCAAATATCTAGGCTTGTACCTTGATACACGCCTAACATGGGGTTACCATATCAACCGGAAATTAAATGAATGCTACGCAAGACTTTCGCTTCTGTATCCTCTAATGAACAAAAGCAGTGCATTAAAAATTTCCTGTTCACTTTTATTATATACATCAATAATACGTCCAATTATTATGTACGGCTCAGTAATATGGGGTACTGCTACAAAAACTCATATAAATAAAGTGCAAGTGCTACAGAACAAGGTGTTAAGAATTGTGTGCAGCGCACAGTGGTTTATAAGAAATAATCAGTTACATCGTGAGCTTAACATCGCAACTGTGAAAGAACACATTCGCAACAACTCACGTACGTTTTACAAGAACATTTCATCTTGTGCAAGTGCTATGTACTATAATCTTGGTGCCAATCCAGAACACAGAAGACTCAAACGAAGTTTACCAATAGACCTAATTCAATCATCTGATAGTGATAACATTAGTAATTAGTTTACGATCATAAAATTATCCGTTGGTCAAAACTGTTAATAATTATTTAACCGAAACAAGGCATTCACAGAATATATGTTAAAAATGTTATGTAACCGGGTGAAAGTCGATGTAGTAATCGTACCTATGAATAGCTCTGTATGCTGAACTAGGTTTAAATTATTTAAAAAAAAAGACTTATTCAATCAACTTAGAAAGACAAAAACATACGCATGTTGAAGCAAATTAAATAATTTGAGATTGGACGAGAACACGATAATAATAGCGTAGATGCAGATTAAGTAAGGAACTTCATCAAGGAACCATACCAACAGGCTGAAAACTCGATTTAGAAATAAACTACACCAATATCAAGTATAAATGACTAACCAAAACACCGACCGCTGTAGCATCAGAATAGATACCCACAGAATAGAAAAAGTAATCGTCGTCCATGCGGCTTTTACTATTTTCAAAAGAGCGATGTTTTAGCCGTGTGAAAGCGTTATGTTTCAGCCTTTTTGTCATCGTCGGTTTGGTAACCTACTAAATACAAGCTCTTATATGCTTTCGCGCATCAGAAGCCGCTAAAACGTTAAATTTCGAGCTAGAGTCCTACTGCCTGATCTTCTATTTTATCTCATAAATTACGACTGTATTCGGCCAAGTGTACGCCTGGTAAATTTGATTGCATGCATATCATCACCTTTGCTTTTTAATATATTACCGCCTATGCTCCACCCATCGTCTGCTTAATGTAGCTAAATTTTGAGTTCAGCCTCTTCTGAGTGCTCTAATCACTATTTGGAACATTGGCTGACTTGCGGTCAAGCCATCAAAACTTATTTTCTTTAATCTGCAAGCGACGTGGCCTAACGAGTTTAGCATTTCTAAGATTAAAGATTAACTGATACGAGCCCAGCCCTCAGCTGCTCTTCGAGAATTTCCTGTAACTTTCTGTGTGTTCAATATAACTGTGTTAGATTACATACGACGTGGTTTCTTGTAAAACGAAATGCAGTAGTAAGCGTTTTTAGAAATAGAGCAGCATAATGGTAAACTTGAATCCATAATGAATATGGATACTTCCCTGAGAATCACAAAGCCAATGTTTACTCACAGTAATGCTGATAACAATCATGCATACACGCGCAGAAGTCATCGAGAGACGGCAAAAAGCCGTGTATTTTTTCGTTAAAATAACGTCTACCAATGTCACAGCGGCGTATTTTGGTACGGCATCACCAATATTTTGTAACTGTTTATGAAATAATTACTCGTTTATCCTTCATCGTTGGATTCTAAAATCTGCTCTTTATTCATAACTTATACATTCCTTCGTTGATCGACTAATAGTATAAAATTGATTATTTTTAATTGTTACCAAACTAAGGAAGTAATTACAATTATATTTTTATTCCCATTTAAAAATGATATATTTCTGAAGTCAATCTTATCTTTCGATCAACTTTACTTTTACTTTTCCTTCTTTTTTTTGTACATCCAGGTAGCTTCGCATGGTCTTCATTACTTTATGCCGATTTCATTAATTTTAACCCCGTTTTTATCTAGTTCCTAAGTAGTGTTAGTTGACATTATCTCACTTTAAGATTCAATATTATTGCAGTCCGTAATGTCGATCAGAATAATTATATCTTACTCTTTGCCTAAAACATGTTAAGAGCGCCTTCGTCTTTTCTGGTCTGCGGTTTATCCATTCTAGACATAGTAGTTTAAATTCATTTGTCAGCAACTTAAACAATGACAATGACTTTTGGACTTTTCGCCAGCTTACGTTATGCTCAAATGGTTTGGTTTTACACAGTTTACAGTGAGCGGAAAGCAGGGCAGAAGAGACATTTTACAAATTCCTTTAACGAGTTCATATAAAATCGTTAGCTACATGTTCCTGTTTGGTTTGATAAGTGTCGTCATAGTGTTTAACGATGTAATTTTGACGTTCAAAACACATAATTTCCTTCAGCGGTACATAGCTGTTTGTGAAGTTCACTTACTTATAATTTCGTTTACTATAATGCTCTGCAATGCTGCGTTTTCAGGTTCAGCTTCTAAAGCTAATTAATGAAATACAGTAAACTGAAAGAGAAATGCATAATTTTGGCATACAGACCAATTAGCCCAATGTATTTTTGTTTAAAAACTATGGAAACACTGGTAGACAGGCATTTACGAGACTGGGCCTTGAAAGGCAATCCCATACATTACAGCCAATTTGCGTATGAACCAAGAAAATTATGCGAATAGGCACTTCACAACCTAATTAGCAGGGTAGAACATGGTAGTAAAACATGCAGACACTGAATGATGAAGGGTTCTACACCCAAGGTATGCATATGACATAACTATTCTCATAAGGAACAAGTATTCAACCATCATTCCGGCCATCATGCAAAAGGCAATAAACATTACTCAGGGGTGGTGTAACAGGAAAAACCTCAAAGTAAAGCATAAAAAAACATCTCTAATGCCTTTCAATAAGAAAAGAAATGTAGAGGCTTTTAACAAACTCACAATATTTGGAGAAAGAATTTTATTTGTTCCTCACTTGTAAACATCAATTTATCAAGTCACTGTATTCACCTTGAAAATGTTTCTTAACTGGCTAGCCAGTAAATTTTTTACTGGCTAGCCAGTTATATTTTACAAGCGTGCGCATAGATAAATGATAGCGTGCAAAGCCAGAGTTGTCTTCCTTAGTATGTGTCATATTGAATAATTTAGTTACTTGTCAGTTTGACATTTTGAATAAATGGTGAATTTCTAGTTATTTACAAGTGAGGAACAAATAAAACATTCAACAATACACGCCAGGTAACCATTTTTACTGGCTCAAGGATATGACAGGCTCGCCTAACGGCTCACCAGTCATCCCAATCCTATCGCCAGTAAAACTTGTTTTACCTGGCTTGTAATGTTAAATACTATAGCTCATCCAGGAAGTTAAATATCTTGGTATTACCCTAGATGCAAAAGTGAGTGAAACCAATGATGGTGTATGGGTACTATACATATAACAGTAGTTAGACCCGTGATATCCTATGGCATTTTTGAATGGTGAACGATAGAACGTAAAACAGTAATTAAAAAACTGTCCAGGATACAGAAACTGGCTTGTTTGTGCATCTGTGGAGTTATGAACAGCATCTGTGGAAGCTCTCTTGGGACTAACACCTTTAGATATATTGTTACGGTAGCTTCTGGAGAATGATAAAAAGACAGTTGCTGTTAAATTGTGAATAATTTATTAAAAAGGGTCAAGCACAAGTTGATTTTGTTGGAATGGTGCTTTAATAATATTAGAGTTTATATCTTAAGTTGTATTAACTTAAAATTGGAAAATAAAGTGAAAATCAAATCCAAATAATTATCTGAAAAGTAAGTAGGAAATATTATCAAGTTTATAAGTTTAAAATCATATTAAACTTAATTAATTATAACTGGTAGATTAATAATGAAACATATTGTATAAAGTAAGATAATCCAGAAGGTTAATTATAAAACATTTTTAAAATAATATTATAAAAATTATTACTATAGTAAAATAAGGATGAGAGAATAACAACGGAATTTTTCCAAATATGTAACATGTCTTATAATTAAAATAAAATTTTGAAGAATAAAAAACCCTTTAATTGAAAGATAAGGTGTATGGTTGGTGTAATAAAAGGGTATATGTCATTAAATCAATGAAATGAAGGTAAAACGAATTTTTAAAAGTATAATATAGAAGAGTACAAATGGTACAAAGAAGAATTAAGAATAAGTGAATAGTCTTCGTGGTGTATTAAGGTTTACAGAAGATTTGGATAAACTACGAAATAAAAGCCTATAATAGGTACCTACTTTCTTGAGCGGGACTTCATGTTAGTGCTGTCAGCTGGATGCATATGAAGGTACTGTAGTACTTGGGCGATCTTGAGGCTGTGTGGATTTTCATATTTGGTTTGAATTCTGATGTGGTTAGCTTGAAAGATTTAGAGGACATCGTAATTATTGTTGCTACAGTTGGAAGTAGAGATGGGCGCGTGAGTGAATTTTCGCTCACGTCACGCACGTTTCACGCTTGCTTTAAACAGTCACGTTCACGCACGTTCACGCTCACGTTCACTCACGTTCACGGCGTGACACGCCACTCACGACGTGACACGCAGCTTTTATTTCAAAATTTAAATTGAGATAGAAAATTTAAAACCAATGAAAAACCCTCAAGAGAACTAAAAATATGTTTTGCACCTGACGTAATTTACGTGATATGTTGCAATCAGAATAGTTGACATAAAAAGAAAAAATGAAAATTGACTACAATAACTTCGACAAGAGATAAATACTGATTTCTCGCAAATATATTTCTTGCAGCTTTACATTACTTTTAATACTAAAAGCTGTCATTGGAATTGACGCTTCCCTTATTGGTATGAGTACAGAAGGTATATGTTGCTAGGCAACACTTTTAATTCGTAGGTTTGAAAGTACTTTTACGTACAAGGATCAACATTTGCAGCGTTAAAGCGAGTATACAAAAAAACATTACTTTTATTAGAATAAGTTCATCTACACAAGTACACAATAAATTGATTTAAAAATATCATCTACACATCTACACAATGCATTTTTGGTTTAATAATGAAACGTAATTAACAGTTTCAGCGTTAGCCGAGTATAAAAAACAAACCATTACTTTTATTAGAATAATAAGTTCATCTACACATCTACACATTAAAATGTTGATTTAAAAATAATATGTAATCAAGATTTTCAGCGTTACGTCGAATTCTGCGCTCTTCTAAACTTCGCCCAGCTGTAGAAAATACTCTTTCGTTTGTAGCGGAACTTGCCAGTATGTTTAAAATTTCTCAAGTTTTTTAACAGTGGCGTATTTACACTGTTTTTCCAAAATCCTAAAATGTCATCTACATTTCCGAATTTTAATTTAACATACTAATTTAGTTCTGTTTCGACATCATCCTAATTACATGTGTCATCGTCAGAGCTATCTCTAAGTGTATAAAGATAAGAATCTGATGCTGATGTACCAGTTTTGAGTCGTTTGCTATGTATTTCATCATTATCATCTATAGTTTTATTTGCATTATAATCTTCTCTTGTATGTGAAGGTATGAACTTTAAGGATTTATAATTAGGGTCCAAAAATAAAGCCACCTAATGTAACTTGTTTGGCACAATTTGTGATTTAATGAATTTAAAAGTTGCTGCACCCTGCAGTTTTTTATTCGTTACTAAATATTTAACGTGAAATTAACGTGAAACGAGAATCACGCCTTAGAAATTTTCACTCACGTTCACTCACGTTCACGTCACGATTTTCAAATATTAGTCACGTTCACGACGTGACACGCCGTGACACGACGTGACACGACTGTTTTCACGTCACGCGCCCATCCCTAGTTGGAAGTAAGGATATAACAAGGAGCTTACCAAAGGGGACAGTACGAGTTTGGAAGGCTGCCAGTTTGATGAATGCAATTAAGGGGGTCAGTTCCTGTCTATTGGGGTCTCATCAATGGTGATCTCGGCATTGGCTTGACGGGGAAGGAGTTTTTCACAGCGGAGGTTGTCGCTGGAGGCTTGGTTTTGCAAGGGTTTCTAGAAGATCAGAAAGTGGACTACTTGTGTGGTTGAGATTGGTATCCTGTGGATTGTGCTGCAGTGTGTGTTAGAAAAGGTAAATGTTAATATAATATTAAACAAATAAGTCTTAAATACTTAGAATATTACATTTTTGAAGAAAATTGCTTTGATAGGTGTTTGATATAATTGATATGTGACGGAAATCATTTGGTTGACGTTTCACTTTGACAGTTATCAAAATAGAATCCCGGAAAAAGTTCCGCCGGAAAAAGTTCCACCGGAAAATGTTCCGCCGGAAAAAGTGCCGTCGGGAAATAAATCCGCAGGAAAAAGTTTCGCAGGAAAAAGTTACGCGTGAACACCCACGGCCGTGGAAAAGTTAAATAAGAAATAATAACATAATGTCGATTTCATACATAATGTTTTATTCATAAAAAAGGCAACTTACACTACAGATTATACCATGAGATAAAAAAAATGATTCTGAGCAGGCCTTGATATGTGTTATACGTTTGGCAGTATTGAAGTGTATTGTAAGTCTCTGCCAAATTCAAGATTAAAAGGTTAGGGTTTGTTTGTTGTTTGACACAGACTGACGTAAAACTTAACCTGCAATATAATCACAGTTACAAAAAGTGGTAAAGATTCGGTGCACGGTCCGGTCTAGTGCGCATGCGCAAAAATAACAGTGAACATAAAAATGTAACGTTGAACAAACTCTCTCTCGTATTTTTTCTCTAAAAAAAAATTATCAAGACCTAACAACTAACATAAACCATTAACCTGGACCACCGCCGAGAGCGCAACGCATTGCGTTGAACAAACTCTCTCTCGTATTTTTTCTCTAAAAAAAATTATCAAGACCTAACAACTAACATAAACCGTTTACCTGGACCACCGCCGAGAGCGCAACGCATTGCGTTGAACAAACTCTCTCTCGTATTTTTTCTCTAAAAAAAAATTATCAAGACCTAACAACTAACATAAACCATTAACCTGGACCACCGCCGAGAGCGCAACGCATTGCGTTGAACAAACTCTCTCTCGTATTTTTTCTCTAAAAAAAATTATCAAAACCTAACAACTAACATAAACCATTAACCTGGACCACCGCCGAGAGCGCAACGCATTGCGTTGAACAAACTCTCTCTCGTATTTTTTCTCTAAAAAAAAATTATCAAGACCTAACAACTAACATAAACCATTAACCTGGACCACCGCCGAGAGCGCAACGCATTGCGTTGAACAAACTCTCTCTCGTATTTTTTCTCTAAAAAAAAATTATCAAGACCTAACAACTAACATAAACCATTAACCTGGACCACCGCCGAGAGCGCAACGCATTGCGTTGAACAAACTCTCTCTCGTATTTTTTCTCTAAAAAAAATTATCAAGACCTAATAACTAACATAAACCATTAACCTGGACCACCGCCGAGAGCGCAACGCATTGCTTTAAACATTGATAGCGGCAAGCGGCACCCACAACATTTTGACATACACGCTGATCGAACTATAAACTTACTTCGCTCGCAGCGGATGCGAAATAGACCGGACCGTGCACCGAATTTCACCCCAAAAGGTTACTAATGTCAAAATAAGACATTGGCATTTTATAACTTGTCAAAAGTTTGAGTGGACGTATGACGTGATGAAATCCGCCATTAGTATTTCCGCGGCCATGAGTTTTCTAAATTATAGTTTGTTTATACGGAAAAGAACCATATTTTGACGTTTTTCACAAATTAGTTATTTACAATAATCAGAACAGTAATAACAACAAACAATCCAGAACATTTAACAGAGAAATAAATATTTTCTTGTAAGTTTTATATTGCTTAAATATTCGTAAGTAACTGTTCAATAGATTATTGCGGTGTACATTTGCAATTCCAGGGTGAACATGTATGGCAGGTAGTTAATGTCGGGAAAACTCCAGTATAGCCCACTGGTACATTTTGACATTTTCGGAATATGAAATTAGAGGAACTGTTATGCCAGTGGCGAAACTGGATTTTAAGCTATAAATAAGAGAAATACTCATTGGGAAATTCAAATTCAATATTATTGTCGACGATTGGACTAACTGCTTGTTTTATGGTGATACATAGGCATTTTTGTACACAAATCTTAAACTGCAGCTAACCTAAATTAGCACCTTGACGGCAGCCAAAATTGGGTCTGGCATGAAACTCTCGTGTTTTGCCTCCATTGTCTGAACATTTGTAGAACCTCCGACAAACTGAGAATCACATTATCAAGCGCATGCGCCTAAGCACCAGTGGGCTAGATTGGAGTTTAGTCCATGTATCTATTTAATATAATTTAGATGTTAATAAAGCACATTAAATTACCGAGAAGATTTCTATACAAATGATGTTATATCATTTGCGTTTTGGATTTGAACTTTCCAATTTCCATTAATTGTAATAAATTGATGAAAACACCTTATGACTCATATTTCTTCAACATTTAAACCTCTTTGTGGTATTTTATTGTATCTGAGAGATTAGTCATTTTGAATAACTTTCTTTCACTTCAGCAAATGAATTGTAAAATTTTATTTTGACTTTAGTAATTTTTTGTTATCAAATGTCGCTTACACCGTTAAAAAATTATATTTTTTTATTACATCATCATGGTTTTCCGCAAAATCGTATTTTGATATTGGATAAAAAAGTACCAGTCAAAAATTGTATGGCCACACTGTGATTATATAGTCACTGTAGTAATTTAAAATACTATAAATGTAATTATAATATACATAAGAGCCCAGCAAATTTTTCCATTTTTATCATATGCATTTGTACCCTATGGTATCGTACTTATTAATCATGTAACATGGACAAAGCACCCAAAGCATCGCTTTCCTGCGGAACTTTTTCTTGCCGAACTTTTTCCTGCGGATTTATTTCCCCACGGCACTTTTTCCGGCGGAACATTTTCCGCGGAACTTTTTCCTGCGGACCTTTTTCCGGCATCGATCAAAATATCATAAATGATAAATATTTGTCCACTTTCATAACCATTTCAGATAAGTATTGAAATACGCATAAACCCGACTTGATTTAAAGGTTTTCATTCTCTATGAGCTAACAAAAGGGTAAATTAAAAATTACAAATGGAAGTGATGTGGTCACGAGAATGTTGTTTTCATTTTGCTGTGTAAGTTTAGTAGCTACTGATGATGACGACTTGGTTGTCGAAATACGTATTTAGCAGTTGTTAAATATTTGTGTAGTGAGGGATTTTAACGATTTGTGGCAAAAGCACCATAATTTGTCGAAGAATAGCACCAAATAGTTTTGCATGAGCATTGCTCACATTAAATGAAATATTGTAGTATACGTAACTATTTTTTTATAAAATAATATCTGACTATACGAATTTTAGACTGCAACTACATTTTTTAATGTTATACTTACACCTTTAGAACTTTCAAGTTTAAAATTTTTGGTGTTTATCTACTACATCACCTTCTTGCTAGTCCTTTACTAAGGTAACAGCACATTATTGACGACTAGTGAATCACCCGAGGTACACTTCGGTTAGCTAATTTAAGAGAGATTTATTAATATAAATTTTTAAAAAAATTTATTGGCCGGGAATCGAACCCGGGCCGCCCGCGTGGCAGGCGAGCATTCTACCACTGGCCCAACGTGGTTTGGTTGAATAAAACGCTGCTGTAATGGTATATAAACATAGTGAATCACCCGAGCTAACATCCCACGACCACAACAGCTGCCGCACCGCAGCCCACGAAAACATACGCTCCGCTCCGCTACTTACAGGATTTAATTAAATTAAATCTTTTTCGTACTTTTTTTTTAAATAAAAACCGACCTACGATCTAATTCTAAATATTATCAAACTTTTAAGCCATCATACAACTTAATCGGTCTAGTATATTCGGAGGAGATAGCGAACAAAGATACAAAGATACAAACATACATATAAAGAAATAAAGAAAAAGACCACCGATTTTATATGGTAGATGATCTGCAGATGCTGTATAAGTAAACTCTGAGATTGGACAACATAGCGATGCGTCATTTTTCTGAACTCTCTGATATGGCTTTGTAGATTGAAGATATTCGTTGTTTAAGGAAACGCAACACTAAAAACAAACATCACAACTGAGTCGCAATGCAAACGCCCTGCAAGATTGTACGTATCAAGCAAAACGTTGCACATAACCACAATGCAAGCTAAATTCAGAAAAGTAAGCAATAAAAAACTGACTTAAAGATGTTAACACGTGAGCAACATAGAAGCAAGCATAAATTACTTGCAAGTCCTAGCACACGAGGCAAGCTAAATTGCCAGCAGAGACCCTAATTGAAGCAGTTATCTCTGCTTAAACAAAAGCAAATCTTTTATCTTAAACCGTGTTTGAAATATTCGAAGGGCTTTTGTGATGAAACATCGCATTATAATGTAGAAACAGGCGCCAATTATAATTATAAAAGATCCGCTGATATAAAGCTAGAGAGGGGCATAAGTTAGTACTCACAAAAAAACTACGTTCGGTATGCAATTGTCTGATCTAAATCCAGCGCAGCGCTCCACGCAAATGAAACACTCTTGAAGCCATCGCCAGCGACTTTTGTACTGAAACTCTGCAACTCGCGGAAATGCAGTCCGTCCAGGATCGAGCGTGTTGACTTATGTACGGCAAAAACATTTACCTCCGATCATTACAGGAGACAAGTACCAGCATATTTGCCAGCGGCGGATGTTGGGGACGCCAAAAATAAAAGACCTGGAGAACGGTCGAGCCCTTAGAAAGCTATCGAGTGCGTGAATAGCGCTTGGAGGGCTGTTCATTCAGTGGAAAACGTCCCTAATATAAAAATTGATTAATACCAACACCCTATCAAGAACTGAACTTCACCTAACGATAGGTAATGGTCTATGGAGCACATGCAGATTGAAGATTAGTGCTTGTGTTCAAACCCGGAAGGCGTAGACGCAGTTTCCATTGCTTTTTAAAGAAAGCTGAAATGCCTCCATCTGGATGTTCACCAAATCAAACTCGGCTTAAGATTCCCTACGGCCACTTACCGCACTTAACACAGACCTGAGAGGTCAGGAGGAAGTGTGTCTGTCAAAACGAACTTAGAGCTTGATGCGCTTATCAGCTGGGATGCAAACTTAACAATCAAATTCCCCTAAAATACATCGAGCTATGAAAATTAATCCGAAAAAGGAAGCAGGCTTATATGCCTCACAATGAGAAATTGGGCATCTAGCGTCGAAATTAAAAGGCCGTTACAATGTAACCAATTCCTTCGAAAAAAAATCCTGTTCTGTGTTAAATATAGACAGTAGAACTTTTGGTCGTAATATTACATGTGTAAAGGGTAGATAGGTGTAGACATTTTCTGTCATTGAAAATTCTCTCAGAATCTAGGTAATCTTCGGACAACTGCAAAACTGAATGGGTACCAATATACAGGGTGTTTCAAAATTGAACAGAACAAATATAAATATATGTCTAAAATCGTTCATTTTAAATATACCCTTGATCAAACAATTAAAGATAGTAATTCGTTCTTAAGGAGAATCCTTGTAGCGCAGTTGTTGGTAGAGCGTTAGGCTTGCATTAAGCAAGTCCTCGGTTTAAATCCCAGGGTGGTATCGAGATCGGTGAGACCATTCACATTTCGGCACCAAATTAACTGTGCTCTACTCGGAACCATGGACCTAAGAGATAGAGTACCAAGGTCAACACATCACCAGCGCACACATTTAACACAATGGTTGCTACGCCAGCTCAAAAAGGCGCGCTCCAACCTTGTAACCCGAAACCGGGAAAAGTTAAGCACTGCATCGCCAGATGCTAGTCTCTACACCTGTAATTAAGAAAAGTTACAGATAATACATACACACAATTTGTTTTAAAGGCGTTTAGATTTAGTAGGCTTTTGTTTTGTTTTCAGTGCTTTGGCTTTCTCAATTTTCTTCGATCAAAAGTTGCTATTTCTTGCTTAAGTCTTTCCAGTTTGGTACTGGTGGGAATAATAACAACATTTTATAGCATTTTTATCATTCTTGGTTTTCTCTCTGTAATATCTTTACGATCTTAGTTAAACCACAATTTTTTATTGTTGGTCTCTTCATATTGCTTCTCGACTGCAATATTGCTCTTCAGTACCTACCACTGCTTTCCTTTGCCGTGGCTGCTTTCTTCATTTTCTTTTCTCTTTAAACTTTGTTATTCCTCCTTTACTGGTTTTTTCTCGATAATAACGTGATTACTATCGTAATTATGTCCTCTATATCAAAGAACATCTAATATTTCCTTTCCTTTTTGTCACTTATTAATATACGACCTATCTCGTTCCCTCCCCTGTCGTCTGGTATTGCTCACGTCTCTTGCTGTATTTTTATGAGAGAAATGCACGGTTCAAATTGTACACTGTTAGGCAGTTACTTCTTTTTCTTCTTCTTCGTCTCTCGTCTTCTATCAAAGATTTCTGTTCTGTACTGCATTGTGCCGATTTAAACATTATATGCTTTTGTTAAGTAAAGTTTACCACACTAACCTCTGGTGCTCGGAAAATACTTGAAAGTTGGCGTTGGCCGTGAGCTGCCATACACGGGAATTCCGAAATCAACGGGCTATCTGCACGTGGTGCTTGCGATTGAGCTGCCGGAATCGGGACGTGGAAAAATGTTAGCATCCATTCGCTCACCGCAGGAGCACAGGAAAATCGTGGCGAAATATTCCCTCTTAGAGTAATAGTTGAGATAAAACGCCTGTTCCAAAGGCTACAATAAAAAAGCTAAAAGCGGCCAATTAATATGGGAATTACAAAATTTGAAAGTCCATCATACCTGATTTATATTCAGCGCTCGAAATATAATGCTTAATTAAGCACAAGGTAGATGTCTCGTTTAGCGAGCTTGTAGGCCGAGTTGCCAAAGGAAAAATGAGCTCCAACCAAGTCGCTAGTCGCTGGAGAAGAGATAACAAAAGCGCTGCGCTCTGAAGATAGCGAGCGGGTATAAAAATGAACGGAACTGGAAAATTTAACAATTTGAAATGCAAACTGATTACGATTCAAATTAAAATAACACGTTAAGCCTGAAATAATTAGGAAAATTAAGAAAACAATTAAGCATCGCGAAAAATGGTTTCAAATGGTTCCAGCATCTACAAAAGCCAAATAACAGTCGAGTAGCTAACACTTGCGTCTTTTAGCGTTCTCAGGAGGGCGATGTGTTATTCGTGTGGAAGCCTTATTTCTCGGTCTTTCTAGCGCCATCGCTTTTTTTTCGATTAAATACAGGCTCCTGGATTTTTCCGCTTATCAGCGGCAACTAGAAGTTCTGTTGTCTGGCCTGATATTTTGCCCCGTTAATTTCAACTGCATTCAAATAAGTGTAATTAGATTGCAAGTGTTTCATAAGAAATGTTTTTAAATACATTACTGCCTATTCTTTTACGCTGTATGTATTTACATGACTCCTTGCATCGTTCAGACAATTTTCTGGTTCATCCTCATCTGGGTGCGCTAATCTCTATTTGGAACATTGGCTGACTTACTGTCAGGCTATCAAAAATTATTTTCTTTAATCTGCAAGTTCGTGACCTGACGCGTTCAGGATGTCTAATATTAAATATTAACTTGATTCGGGCCCAGCACACAGCTGTCCTACGAAAATTTTCCGTAACCTTGAGCACGTTTTATATAGGCGTATTAGATTACATCATATCTGATTTCTTCTGAGGTGAAAGTGAATCCATAATGAATACGAATATAAAACCAATGCATACTCCTTGTATGGAGCAAAAACCTGAGTACTCACAATATGAGTGATGAAGAAAATGCAGACACACCAAAACTGAAGTGCAAGGCGAATATCACTAAAAAGACAAGAAGAAACCCAACGTTTGGGCAAGACACACGACCAAGCCGAAGGCAGAGCTTGAAGAATATCATCAAAGTGGAACGGAGCAGCACACGTCTCTAAAGTATTCGATATTTAGAACATAAATGGTTACTTCGTGGATTTTCGCGTTAAAATCTAAACTGACAATGTCAGATTGTCGTAATTTTATACTGCATCGCCGATATTTTAAAACAGTTTACAGCATAATTAATAATTTCTCCCATCATCGTTTTCTGTGGGCGCATAATTATACACTAAGTAATTACTGTGAGATTCCAAAATCTGCCCTTTAACTATAACTTATACATTCCTTCATTGATCGACTAATGGTACAAGATCGTCATTTTTAACTATTAACAAACTAGGAAAGTAATTGCAATTATATTTTTATTCTCATTTCTAAATTTAATCTTATCTTTCGATCAGCTTTACTTTTACGTCTCCTCCTTTTCTTGCTAGCTTGGTATGACCTTCATTGCGTTATCGCTAATGCTGATTTCATTAATTGTAACCCCGTTTATTTCTAATTCTAAAGAACTATTGATCGACATTACCTCACCTTACAAACTCATATTGTGGCAGTCGGTAGTAGTACTTATCTATCAGAATAATTATTTATTGTCTTTTTACCTAGAGCATATTGCAAACATCTTCGCCTTTTCGGTTCCGACTTGAATCCGTTTTTTAATGCAATCTTCTCTTCGAGAGAAAACAAACAAATTAGTTTAAATACATATGTCAAAAATTTAAAGAAACATGGCTGAATGCATAGTAGAAGGTACCACAGACAATGACTTTTGGACGGAATTGTCACCGGTGTACGCTATGCTGAAATGGTTTGGGTTAGCTCAATTCACAGTGAGCGGAGAACCGGGCAAAAGAGAAATTTTAGAAATTCCTTTAACGAGTTCATATAAAGTCGTTAGCTACATGTTCATGTTTGGTTTGATAACTGTCGTCATAGTGTTTAACGATGTAATTTCGACGATCCAAACACATAATTTCCTTCAGCAGTGCATAGTTGTTTATGAAGTTCACTTTTTTATTATAATTTCGTTTACTATAATGCTCTGCAATGTTGCATTTTCAGAACATGTTAAAAAGCTAATTGATGAAATAAAGGAAACTGATAGGGAAATGTATAGTTTTGGCATTAGAGTACATACTACAGCAAATAGAAACTTTATCATTACATTAATTTTTGCCTACCTTCTACTGATAGTTGTTGGCTTTGTGTTTGGATTTATTAATAAGCATAATAACATCAAATACTGCATAATCCATACTACCTTTATCATTTTGCAAGGGCACGAAATATGTACAAATATAGTTTTAATTAGTTGGATACTTCTGCTAGCTCACCGACTGCAAGCACTTCAAAAAGCGATCAGCTGCGGCAGAACTGCAAAAATAATGCCGACTATTTCTAGTTTTCATTTGAAAATAAACGAATGGGTTCGAATAGCTAAGAGGCCATATAGTACGCTAATTGTATTAAATTTGGAATACTGGTTTATGGAGCTTTTGGTACAGCTTTACCATGTGTGGAGAACTATGAAATTTTCAGAAGAAAACATGTTTTATTACTTTTTATGGATATCTATACTGGGATCCAATACCATGCTGCTAGTTTTTTCTTGCAACTACTTAATACGGAAGGTAAGTGGTACTGTGTTTATATCAGAACTAGAACGCGTTGGCCAGCCTACGTCTGGCCCTGCCAGCGTAAAGAAGCGGTTAACAATAAAAATGCTTGCTTAAGCTGGTAGCCAGCCGACGTCCGGCCCTGCCAGCGTTAACAATACAAATGCTTGCTGCGTCGCCACGGTCGGCATGTGTACGCGCCAGTGCTTACGGTCTGGACGGCCCGCGGCCGACATCAGCTCTTATAATATAAGATGTTTTGCGCGAAGACTTCCGATGACGAAAAACTTTATTTTTACTTTTTGGTCTTGGTAAAAGTAGCCACTATCAATTTTGCAATCGCAGTACGACGAGTGACGTTGAAAAGTAGTACTCTGAGAAACAAACCTTTTCTACGGGGAACTATTTAATAGACAAAGAAAGCAAGGAGGATAGTGTAAGATACTTTTTCGTTTTGGAAAGTAGCCAATATCAATTTTGCAATGTAATAACGAAATGACCAGCCCGCAATCGGAGTACGACGAGTGATGTTAAAAAGGAGTACACGGCGAAAGAAACCTTTTCTACGGGGAAGCTATTCTGCATGTGACTTTACAATATAGTTTATCGCAACATTTTCTCATTTGTTGTATAAACTGTAACTGTATATAAGCGCTACATTAGTTGCAAAATAGAAATACTAACTTAGAATTCACAGCAAATCGGGGTCAGTTAGTAATACAACATTAGAATTTTGATATTTAATAACAACCGTAATGGAACTCCAAGTACTCGCGTAAGGTGTTCGAAGGCATTCTGTGTGACTAATCGTTAACAAATTTTTACAACATAATTACTTCGTAAGGCAGTACTTCTAGTAATGTAAACCAAAATTAACAACAGCATAATTCAACTAACGTAGATCATTTAAGCAATAATCGTTAAAGCTGGTGTCAAAAATTGCACAGGTAAAATAACCAACAATAATCAATACAACCTCGTAACGTAGAACGCAACCAGTAGGAACCCAAATTTCTTTTTATAAGAACCCTGTTGCGGCGTCGGTATAGGATATCAGGTCGAATTACCCAACTGAAATAGCTGCCTTACAGAGGCGATGCAGAAAATGAGGCATCCGAGCGCGTGCCTCAAACGAAGCGGTCAGCAAAGCCTTAGAAGATTTCCGATAAGAATTGAAACAACAATCGTAACATTTCGTAGAAAAGAGGCAAAACTGAAGGGTTGGAGCCCGGTTTCGAAACGTAGAAGTCCCATCACGTCAAATCGTTTTACTCGGAACTGCAAAAGGATGCATTCCAACAAAGCAATTTTAGCTGACGCGCTTAGACACTTCTGGCCATTTATACCATCTAAACAACTCTATAAAGCGATTCGGATATCTAGGTAATGGAGGGTGATTAATTTTTTTTCGTTAAAATTACGTTCCATAGTAGATAACCAAAGCCGGTTCTGCGACAGGAAGTGCCGTCATTTTGGCGGGAAATTCAAATTCGCGCGCAGGTCGTCTGCGCATCGCTCAGCGCAGGTGTCTGCGCAGGTTTCTGCGCAGGTCTGCGGGCGCAGGTGGGGGAAGGGGGGCGCCTGCGCAGACATAGAGGGTGGGAGCCGGGGTGCGGGTGCAGGGTGCGGGGACCGGGGGCTGGAAGCCGGGGGCCGGGGACGGGGGCCGGGGGCGGGTGCCTGAAGCTGTTTTCAACCCTTTCGAAAATATATGAATGAAATGAGCACGAAGCGATAAGCTGATAAGAAACCGCAAGAGCTGATAAGGCGAGCGCGAGTAACCGCAAGAACTGATAAGAAACCGCAAGATAGAAACGCCTAATTAGAAGTAGATATCTCACCAAATATCCGCTAACAATTTATCGTGTTGGAAACCATAAACGGAAATCTCAACCGAGCATCCTGTTGCAAATATCGCAAAGTAAAACCTAGATAGTACTAATTAACCGAGCATCCTGCTAAAAATATCTCGCAGGAAAACCATAATCTTGTGACTAAACCGAGCATCCTGTTGCTAATATCGCAAAGCAAAACCTAGATAGTACTAATTAACCGAGTATCCTGTTGAAAATATCTCGCAGGAAAACCATAATCGAACTAATTATTATTACAGAAATGAACACGAAGCGATAAGCCGATAAGAAACCACAAGAGCTGATAAGGACGTAGCGAGCGCTCGTAACCACAAGAACTGATAAGCGGTAAGCGGTAGGAATACATTTGTATATAAGATGAAGATTAATATATGGGAAAACCATTCGTCATCGTAGAGCAGAAGAGATGGCTGGTTTAACGCAACCCGCATCAGCTATGCTGAAATGTGTTGAAAAAATGCATAAAAATATTGTGAATGGTGGGTGTAAACGGAGGGAAGTAGAAATGTTAATAAAACACTGTAAATGTAATACTAAACTATTAAAAAAAGCTATTCGTGCGGAAAATTTAAATATTGGTGAAAAACGTCATCTGGAAACTATATGTGGACACATGAAACGGTATCAAAAAGTACTATGTAATCTTCACATCAATAAAACGGGTGCGGGGGCGAGAAAACAACCTAGAAGTGCGCGAATAGTGTGGGAGGAGATGGAGAATGCGTATAAATGCAGACTTCGGACCGGAGTGATTGTAAATTTAAAACATAAGGACCCCAAACCGTTTCTACAAGATGCATTTTATTTATTCGCTTCACGCATAAAAAATGTACAGAAAAAACAGAAAACCGCGATGAAAGTAAACACCACCTTTTGCGGGGAGTTTGTTAAAGAAACCAAGGACAATGTTATAACAGACTTAAAATATTTTAGCACGAAAAACAATTTAATTCTGCAAGAACATGTCGAAAATCATGCAAACTTAAATCAGTGGTATTTCGATAACGTGCAAGACTCCATTTTGAATCAAATAAGTGAATTTGAAGAACAAGAAAGCGGATGGGCGTTATCGGAGATTATATCGTTAGCTGTAAATATAAACAGTTGTACTATGTTTCATGCATCTTCTTACATCGAACTCCCGGAATATATAAAAAAGAAGCATGCGTGTGTCAACGTGAAAAACGATGATAACTTCTGCTTTGCGTGGGCGATTGTGTCAGCCCTACACCCCACCAGCAGCAAGAACATTAACAGCGCTCGAGTATCTTCGTACCCCCATTACTCGAATGTGTTGAATTGTGAAGGATTAGACTTCCCAGTGAAAATTTCACAAATTCCGAGGTTTGAAAAAAACAATCCAAACATTTCTGTCAATGTGTATGTGTTAAACAGAAACAAATATGGAATTAGTGTGTGCCCCGCGTATCTAACTTCAGACAAGAAACAGAACCATGTGAACCTGCTTATGTTTACCGATCTCGCGAATATGATGGACACAAATCTCGATGAACTGATGGATGTAGACCCCGACGCTGTAGACCCCGAACCCGAAGTAAATTACCACTACTGCTGGATTAAAAATTTAAGTAGGTTAGTAAGCACCCAATTAAGTAAACGTAATCATAAATGTTATATATGCGATAGATGTCTGCATTATTTTTATAGTCAGCAAAGGTTAGACGCCCACGAAATTGACTGTAAAAAATTGAATGAATGTAAAATTAGTCTCCCTCGGCCGGGCGAAAAACTAACCTTCGCTAATTATAAATATCAGCAAACTGTACCATTTATTTTGTATAGCGATATAGAATGCGTATTAAATCCTGTAACTGAAAAGATAGGGAGTAACACTGTCAAGTATCAAAAACATCAAGCCTGCAGCATAGGGTATTATTTGCAATGTTCATATGATGATTCACTTTCACATTATAAATCATATACGGGTGCGGATTGCATGGAATGGTTCGGAAAGGAATTGTACGAAATTGGGTTAGAGTTAAACAAACATTTCAAGACCGTAGTTCCAATGGAAGAGCTAAATGAATTGCAAGAACGCGAATATCGAGATGCATCTAATTGTTATATTTGCATGAAACCTTTTAAGGATGATGATATCAAGGTAAAAGATCATTGTCATTTCACCGGTAATTATAGAGGTCCGGCACATCAAAGCTGTAACCTAAATTATAAAATCGATCATGTAATACCGGTTGTTTACCATAACCTTAGCGGTTATGACAGCCATTTTTTGATAAAAGATGTCGTTACAGCCTTTCCGGGTAACATTTATGTTTTGCCTCAGAATAAAGAGAGGTATATTTCTTTCACTAAAACCCACGATGATGCCAGTAGTTTAAAGTTTAGATTTATCGATTCATTTAAATTTATGAATTCTGGATTAGATAAATTGGCTTCATATTTAAAAAAAGAGGATTTCAAAATTCTACAGGCACAAAACAAAGAGCTAAACGAACACCAATTATCTCTGCTAACACGTAAAGGTGTATTTCCATATGATTACATAACTTCCCTTGATGTATTATCAGAAACTAGATTGCCATCAAAAGATAAATTTCACAGTAAGTTAAAAGATGTCCACATTTCAGATAAAGATTATGCACACGCTGTTGAAGTGTGGAACGAGTTTAATTGCCAAACAATACTGGATTATACAATGTTATATTTAAAAACAGATATTTTGCTGTTGGCCGATATTTTTGAAAACTTTCGAGCGAGTTGTCATAGAACTTACGGATTAGATCCTGCCCACTATTATACATTACCTGGATATACCTGGGACGCCATGTTAAAATATACACAAATAGAACTAGCACTCATATCCGATATAGATATGCTGCTATTTGTTGAGCGAGGTATCCGCGGGGGTATTAGTCAATGTTCGAAGCGATATTCTAAGGCAAACAACAAATATTGTCCAGCAGGATACAACCCCACGCAACCCTCAAGGTACATCATGTATTACGACGTGAATAATTTGTACGGATGGGCAATGAACAGTACCTACCATACAACAATTTTCGATTTTTAACTCGTACAGAAATGAGTGGTTTTGATGTTAACAGCATCAGCGATGAGTCGGCAAAAGGATACATTTTAGAAGTAGATATCGAATATCCAAACGATATTACGCTACACAATCTTCATGCCGATATGCCAATGTGTGCCGAACACTCTGTTCCTCCAAACTCAAAATTGCCAAAACTAATGACAATGTTGAATAAAAAAGAACGATATGTGATTCATTATAGGAATCTGAAACAAGCTATAGCTGCAGGCTTAAATGTTACCAAAGTGCATCGCATACTATCTTTCGATCAAGCTCCATGGTTAAAATCATACATTGAGCTAAACACTCAACTTAGAACAAACGCAAAAAACGAATTTGAGAAAAATCTGTTCAAATTAATGAATAACGCTGTTTTCGGTAAAACCATGGAGAATGTTCGTAAACACAAAGTGGTTAAATTAGTAACGCGATGGCATGGAAGATATGGAGCCAATCATTACATATCCCAACCTAATTTCCATAGTAGAACAATATTTAACGAAAATCTTGTAGCTATAGAATTATCAAAGCTTGAAATAATGTTTAAGAAACCGATATATGTGGGTATGTCCATATTAGATATAAGTAAAACCTGTTTATACGATTTTCATTATAATTATATGTTACGTAATTTTAGTTATCAAGATTGTAAGTTGCTGTATTCAGATACCGATAGTCTTTTGTATGAAATAACTTGCGAAGATGTTTATGATATTATGAGGCGTGACATTCACATGTTTGATACAAGCGATTACCCCAAAGACAATATCTACAGCATTCCATTGGTGAACAAGAAAGTTCCTGGACTTATGAAAGACGAGTGCAACGGTAAAATAATCACAGAATTTATCGGTTTGAGATCGAAAATGTACAGTGTGAGAGTTGAAGGTAAAGACGCTGTTAAAAAGGCTAAAGGTGTCTTGGAAAATGTAGTTAAGAACAAAATTTGTTTCGACGACTATGTAGCATGTTTGTTTGACAATAAGGATGCAGTAAGAAATCAAAATTTAATTAGAGCCAATAGCCACATTGTACACAGTGTAAGTCAAACCAAAGTGGCTCTTACTAGCGCAGATGATAAGAGATACATTTGTGAAAATAAAATAGATACCCTTCCTTGGGGACATTATTCTATAAAAACGTAGGTTTATGTAAAATGTATGCTTTGTTTACAATAAATGTATTAAATGCACACCTGTGTTTTATTTACTTAGGTTTACATGCATGCTTAGATAAGCCGAGATGCCATTATGAAAGGTAAGAAAAAAAAAACACACACATTCTTTCACAGTTTTTTATTTTATTTAACTATCAATACATTTCAAACTATTTCATTCTTATTTATCCATTGATCGTGTGATTTATCCATGCCCAACCAGCGTACATACAGTTGATTGCCACGTTTTCGTAACACCTTTTCGACCAAATATACATCGGCATGTTTGGTTTTCTGCAATTCGCGTTCGTAGAACCCACCAGCTATGGGTTGTCCTCTCATATCTTCGAGTAAATATACAACCGGGTTGGTGATACGAACCTTTGCAATTTTAAATAATTCCGTTGACCAGTTGGGTGGTTAACTTTTCTCGAAAACATTCTTAAATTTGCTTATACGTACTATATCGCCGACTTTTAAATGATGTGAGCCGAAGATCTTTATGTTATTGTAAGCGGTTAATTTTGTATTAGCAGTAACTTCAGAAGGTTTCATTCCAATGGTTCGATGTTTTCTATTGTTATATTCCTGGGTCACATCGGCGAGAATATCAACCCATTTATATTTTCCGCGTAGACTGAATGTCTTATACAAATTGTTTTTCAAAGTTCTAATTGCTCGTTCGGCTATGGACGCTTGCTTAACACTGTACGTGGAGTAATGGTTGATATTAAATTTTAACATTAATTGCGAAAAGTCTCTGTTGTAAAACTCTTTACCCTGATCGGTTTGCAAATTCCTGGGTAAGCGACCTTGGGCCTGTTTTAAAATTTGTTTCAGCGATTTAACTATATCGATACCTTTTTTCGATTTAAGAGGTTGGGTCCACACGAATTTCGAATAACAATCAATTACAACTAAAATGTACTTATAACCCTTATTGTCTCTAGCATATGGAATAAATTCGGCTAAATCAGCCTGCCATAAATCATCGAATCCTTTAATTATAACCCGTCTTCTAGGAAAATTTCGTCTCGCTTGTTTATGCAACTCCTCAACGACCTGTTTTTTAGACATTTTTATAGTTCGTAATCTATATCACCCACATCACCACTCGATATGTTTAATCGTGTTCGCAAAGCAGCGATGTTGTTATTAATAACATCTAATTTTGTAGTTATTTCTTTTATACAGCCATCGACAAAATTTTTGTTTACAGCATCATCACCGTTGACAGGATTAGATAGATTAGCAATACGTTTCCCTTGAGAATCAAAATTTAACCCGTCAATTTTTAAAAATTTGCTATGGGCTATTTCGGTATTTGCATTGCGCTTTGTTAATTCTGTTCTAATCAAGCTCAATGTTTGCATGTGTGTTGTAGTACCAAGTTCACGAATTTTCTCGTCAATATATTCTTTATTAGATGCATCCGTCCCCTCAATGGGGGTTTGTACATTAACTAACCTTTTTAAGTGACAATCATTCTTAGTGCTCAAATAATAGTTTAAATTAATGGCGTCGTAACTATCTTTAGGGTTTGCAACATTAGTAATTCTTTGATTTCGTGCATCGAAACATTCTTTGTCAAGCATTAAAACGTTTTGTTTATTAACAGCATCACCACCATCAATCGGATTTGCTACGTTAGTTAACCTCTTTCCTTCTAGATCAAAATCGCCATTATCGGTTAACTTAAATCCTACACCAGGAGGACCGATAACGTGTGAATGATGACGATACTGATGACGTCCGAACTTGTCAATACTCATGATGATTGTCGCGATTTATACCGCCTACACATGTTTTTATAGATTAACTAGAAAACGTTTACTTTTCGTGGGATCTTTAATGTAACCGGCTTCGTACAATTCTTCTGCTATGGAAATGATTTCGTTACGATGTCCCGTATGACCGGCTTCTTTTTCAGTCCATTTCACATGCAGATCGTCAATTAATTCGTGTACATCATCCCAGTATCTGAATTCTACAGGTTTTCCTACTTCCTTGAATAGTCCCCTACCTGAGACACTCTTAATTCTGCGAGTAGTGGTGCTGCTGCTGCTGCTGGGTGGATATATTAGAGGTTTTATAATGTTTGTGTATTTAAATGCCTTTGTTCCCATTACTTGACCGTGCGAGTCATTATTTCGCTTATGGGCATTTGTATCCGTCAGAATATCTTTATAATTTTTTTGATCCTGCTTGGTAAAAATTTTTTTTGGATCGTTCATAATTAGAAGCTCATATAAACCGGGGGTTCCTTCGTATTCCTTTCCATTAATAACAAGATCTTTACCTCGAATATCGATTAGACTATTACCTATTTTCCATTTATCGTTATGTACATCGTAATGCACCCCATAAGTAGTATCCGTAAGGTGTTCTGTATCGCGTATCATTCGCTCCACATACTCTCTGGGTAGTGGATGATATTGTTCAAGAAACGAATCTCCCGCCGATTCATCTAATAAAGTCGAAACATGAGATGGTGTGGGGGCTTCCTTCACTTCATCCTCCTCATCAGGCATTATTTCACCTATAACATCACTCTTCAAGAACTCTGGAGGCGGCGGATTCACTGTTCTTACTGGTGTTGACGTCGCACCTCGTTGTGCCGGTAATGGTAAAGAAGATCGTTTTTTTATTGGTTTTATCTCAGTTTTAACAGCAGTAGTAGGTGACTGTTTTTCTATTTTTATAGCGTTATCTTTAAGAGGTTTCGTTACGGGCTTATACATGTCCTCAAATAACTTTTTTGCGGTGGATTTTCCTTTCTGCAGGGAATTATACTTTTCTCGAATACTTTTTCTAAGTTTCACGATTTTTTGTTTTTCTTCCTTTGTTTTGTGATCCATGATTAACCACTGTTTGGACTGCTTTGGACCGCTTTTTGGACTGCTTTGAACTGCTTTTGGACTGCTTTTGGACTGCTTTGTACTGCTTTTGGACTGCTTTGGACTGCTTTGAACTGCTTTTGGACTGCTTTTGGACTGCTTTGTACTGCTTTTGGACTGCTTTTGGACTGCTTTGTACTGCTTTTGGACTGCTTTTGGACTGCTTTGAACTGCTTTGTACTGCTTTTGGACTGCTTTGAACTGCTTTTGGACTGCTTTGGATCGCTTTTGGACTGATATAATCATCCACTATCGAACCGCTTTCTCTAATGAACAGAGCTGTTGTAACCTGATTGGTAATAATTATATGTATATATATGAATCGAATCCTTTACGATATCGACCTCGGTCACAGTCTTTGTTTATTACCAGGAAACCGTAAGGTTCTCTCCAGCATTTAGCACACAGTTCACGAAATGTAGCAAAAGACATATCTGTACCAACATGATCATCGTACACGTGATGTAAATTCATTTCATCCTGTTTAAATAGCACCAATAAGTTTGTATTGTCGCGTACTAAATGTTTCGGTATGCGGGTGTATGTCTGACAGAGATAGAAACAATCGATTGCATTATGTCGACCCATACTAAAATATTCGCGCATTACATTCTGTTTATCACATATGATATCATCAAAAATAAAGATAGAATTAGGTTTAGCCTCGTTTGGATGCATAATATCATCGTGTTCATTAAATGTATAATAACCTAATCCCTTTATCGGGCGCAATAACACCTCTACAAATTTATATTTTGGTTGGTGTAACGATTTCGAGTACACGTATACATTTTCAAATTTTAATCCGTTCGGTTCCTGCAATAAGCTCATCATCACGTTTGTTTTACCGCAGTTCGAGGGTCCAGCAATAATACAGCGACATGTGTTTGGCAAAAGTACACCGTGTTTTTTTATGTTATTCACATGACCCAAGTCAAAATTTTTTACCGACAACGTGCTCTTTTGCTTGACAATTTTCATTGTGATATGATTAAGAATTCACCCGGCTACCCCTATTTATAGCCACAAATAGAACTCAGCTTTTTGTATTTTATTTTGTATTTTGTTTAACTACGTATACATGTCAAAGCTTATTATAGACGTCGTACTTCACCGCTGAAGGGGTTGTATTCCACCACTGTATCGTGAATAATTAGACAGTATGCGACGGTTCCTTGTTCGAATGCGCTTAAAGCCTCCATTTCCAACTTGATGTCAACGGTAGAAGTTTTGATTGATTCCTTTTGATTAGAACAGTTCAACACGAATATGGGCGATTTTTTAAAATCGGTGTAGTCGAGTAGCGGTTCGTTTCTGTTTTTTCCATAATAACTCTTTTGAAAATCGCAATAACTGCGGTAAGCCAACTGATATTTATTGTTTGCAAAATCTAGATTCCAATTTTCGTAGGGATAACGTTCTGAATTAAGATGTAATTTGAGATTGGTAATATTTGCATGATCAAAATCGGTTGCTTTAGCTTCTTTATTATTCAATTTGTTTTTCTGAAAAGCAACCAAAACGTATCGGGGTTTTTCCAAATGTGTGGATGTCTTAATAGCCCACACATCGGATTTGGCCTGTTTAAGAGCAGGTAAATTATATAATTCCCATTCTCGAAAAGCGACGGTTATCAGAGTGTTTCGGTTAATTTTATTGTATAATTGTAGTTTGGCCGCATCGCTCGGCTCCACATGCAACACCTTCCACTGAATAGAGGTGAGTTCAATCTTTGCCTTATCGGTATCACCTTGGAAACAGTTTAGATCGTTTCTCGAGCGTATTAGAATCAACTCTTGACGTACATTAACAATAAAACGCTTATAATCCTCAGCAAATCCGGTGAATAATTTCAATGGAACGGAAACGAAAAATTTTTTCTCTTTTGCATTAACGACGAGTACGGTTTGCATAGGTTTATTATCCAGCTGCCATCCGGCCACAGATAATGCAGCACTTTCATTTTTCGTATACGATGTTAAACCTTTAATTGCCGCGGTTATACCTGGCAGTCGACTGGTAAACACCCTTTGACCGTTCAATTCATAGCGTATCTCTTCGAATAAAAAGCATGGGAAATTGTGTGTTAAATCGAACGTTTTTCCATTCTCGGTTTCGGTAATTTTACCTTCGATTACAATGAAACTTTCTCCGATATCGGTTATTAGTTCTTGATTTTGAATTAGAATTCTGATTTCGTCCGAGTTGGCATAGGTGTTTGACCCATATGGCAGATATGTATGATAGTTTAAATTCTCAATGTCTTCCTCGTAATGCGGTTTTTCGAATACGTTTAGTTTGTCTACAGCCATCTTGCACTATTTCCAATCCGATAGAAGTTAGAAATTGTTTTTCTGCACGTGTTAGTTCTCCGGAAGCTGGAGAACGATTAAACTTTGATGTTATACCACCTCCTACTTTATAATTAAAATTTATCCCCATTATTTTTCAATTCTAAGATTACGCTAGCTTGTTCGCCTCCAAAATCTATTAGTTCACCCTTCTGATTCACAAGGCGGATCTCGATGTTATAAATAGTTTCGACATTAACCTCCAAATAAATAGGTGCAGTTGGCACACTTTCCATACGAAACCCAGGCGCCACGGAAATACTAAACCCATATAAGATGTGAGCGGGCAAGTTGTTGCGATAAGAACCCCGTGTGATGTTGCATTCGATGTAGACGTTTGTATGTTTAATTATCTGTATATCCAATTCGGATGTGTGAGTATGGTTAGGTTTGTACTCGATTGGTTTGAATCCTAGCATCCGGCCGATAGAGTCGGTTTTTGAAAAATCTACGGTATACATCGATTTAATTTCACATTTTTGCGTATTATTGTTTGCTCTTAGTACGGTGTTGTCTACGTGTTTTTCTAAATAAGAACTTAATTGGTCGATTTCATATGAACCGTGTGGAATAGCGAGTACATGCTCATGCTCATCTTTGTAATAAAACTTATCGTTGCCGGGGTGGATATTTTTAATCGAATTGCATCCGTAGAATCCCCTTAGAGCAAGTTCATACCTATGTCTAGGATTTAATCTTATCGGTTCGGCATAAGTAGCATACAAAATGTTACCAACACCTTCAACTACCAATAGCACAGACATGACTATGATGTGTTATCATTTACAATCATTTATATAGAAAATGTAGACAAAGGTGACCACATATCACGGTATTATAGTTCTGCTCTCTAACGTAATTATAATAAATTTTACAATCCCGACAGTAGTCAACGACCTCCAACGGTGGCGGTAAATTCCCAAAACTGTCATAGTATTTAACTATAGAACCACGCTTTTTATAACACACCCAGTGCGTACCGGGTCCTTTTCTATTATCTAAATTCACAATTGCACTCTCATTCTTCCAGGGTTTTTTAGGTAACCCATCTCTCATAAAGACACCTCTAAAATGGGGAATATCAACCGCATATCGTTTTAGGTCGCCATCGGTTAATGCTCTTTCGGGTAGTGTTATTAGTTTTTTGATTTGTACGGCTTCAAGTACATTGCCCCTCCTTCATATGGTTTAAGGTACAGAGCACCGCCACCTTTTTTAGTTTTTTTCAAATACAAACCGCTTCCCTTCTTTCCGAGAGCTATAGCTTCCATGGATTGATTGTGACGCGCTGTTTCGTCCAACTGTTTTCTGGCGGCCTTAGCATCATTGACCGCTTTGGCTATACCGGATGCTCCTCCGGCGAGCGCTCCAGCTGCAGATAAACCCGCAAACAAGGGGATCAGAAAAGGTAGAAATCCACCTTGTTTAGGTAGAGGTAACACTCGAGGAATCAAAATGTTACGTTTACCACCAACACTCTTAACAACAGTTTTAGCAACGGCCAGAGCTTTCTTAATTATATTCTTTTTATTACCAATATTCTTTACAGCTTGAATAACTTTTCGTAGAATTCCCCCCTTAAAAGACACTTTTTTATTTTTCTTTGATTTGCAACAGCCCATCCCCAATTTAGTTTTTGCTTTCATCGCTGTTGTTACTGCCCACGCTGCAGCCCGTTCTCCAAACCCCGCGTCTTTCGATTTAACACGCTCCCACGCTCTTTCAGCTAATTCTCTATCGGCCAGATGTCTGCTGCTTAAATCTTTGTTATCTCGATATGCGATGTCATGCAAACGACATGCGGCGTCCAGAGGATTTATACCTTTATCACCTCTAGCGAGTCTTTTCGCTAAACGAGTTCCAGGTCCACAATATTCGTAACCTCCAGGAATGTGTAATTCAACAGGTAGCTTGTTGATGAGATCGTTTACAAAACCCCTCCCACTCACCTTACCTCGCTTACGGTGAACAATCATTTAAGCGACCGATGTCGTTTTCAACTCTATTTATACTTTTTCAGTATCTCACATCTGGCGGTAAGCAAACAACTATATATTTTTAATACATTTATTTAAACGACATCGTTACAGTACTTAAAATAATAACACGTACACATACATGCCATAAACATACCTAGTAATAGACAAGAAAGAAGAATTATAATAATAAAATAATAATTGTTTTTATTATCTTGGGGAGGCCAAATCCACTCGATGCTAAGTATATCGGTATGATTTTTATTCCAAACCTCCATTCTCCAATCTAAATCTTCCATCAAGCCGTTAATTTGATAACGTATCTTGTAGAACAGGAAATGGTCGGTACGATTTTCGAATTTCTCCAAATTTGCACGATACACGTAATGTTCGTGGCCACCGGAAAAATAATCCATAGTCATCGGCGTCCATTTTGATGGCCACGATGATGGTTCATTGTATGCGGGTAGATTTGCACTGTCGTTTCCAAATTCCACATATATATATGCTCTCGTTGCAGTAACAGGTTTACTTCTAATTAATTCCTTCTCGGGAGTAAGGAAACTAAGTACTATTATCGATGTAAGATTCAACATCTTTCACCGATCAGAGTCCAATGTCAACTGTTCAAATTGTTTAAACATCCGCCTTTTCATATAATACAAGTCTAAAATTATTCTTAACCTATTCAAATTAATTTTATGCAACTTTAATCGCGTGCGTAACTGTTCACTTCGGTATTGCATCACACCTCGCATGTCTAACAGCTTTCACAAAACAATCCGGATGCAAATGTAGAATTTCCAAAGCGATGGATATTATATACGAATCGCAGTTTAATTCTTTATTGAACAAGAGAATAGCGTCCTGTATAATCCCTTCGTTGGTGGGCTGTTCTCCGTGTTGTGCAGTTTGTGTTACTAAAGTATTAAAAAATTTATTTATATCGTATGTATTCAATAGATTTAAACGATAAGATATCAAGTCACGTATTTGAAACAATTTTTTAAAATCAGTTTCCAGCAGTCTACACTGACACACGTTGCCACATAGTAATTCTTTGATTTCATCACAAACACGCCAATTATAATAGAAACACTCGTATTGTTGAAATATTTCAGTTTCTAATTGCAGTAGCTGTTGCCACAGTTGCTTCGTTAAATGTACTGCTTTGTAGCTTTTACGATCATATATATCCATGCATCCAATACACGAAATTCTTAAAATAGGTTGAACGTTAGTTTTTCCAAGGGCAATTTGCCTTATACCTAAGCCAACCTCGATAATTTTTTTATGATCCCATACTTCACTGATAAAGAAATTCGTATTTCCTATCATACAAACACATTCTTCTTCTTCACCTTCTTCTTTTACACATCGGTCTAGCGGATATTCAATAATATCTTCATCATATGATAATAGTGGTTGATTATTGTCTTCTACTTTTTTCTTTTAGCTTAAGGTTCACCGTTGGCTGTTGTCCATTCAATTTCGATATCGTCATCATCACAAAATATAGGTGACCGTCTTAGTTTTTGTTTTTAGAGAAACACCCTTATACCTTCGTCTATATTATCGGCGGTAGCACCATTCACACCACACCCAAACATTGTAACTGTTAGAATGTTGAGGCTTTTTACTTGTTTAAAACCGACACACGTACCGCCAATTAAACTATTACTTCCGGGGCCCCCAATAATTCGAAAAAACCCACAGATTTGTGCTAGTTTTCCATAAGAATCAATGTTAAATTGAAAGAATGCACCCAAAAGTCACAGTTTCATTGCATGCTGACATCAATATAAATCATATACGATTTTCTTAACACATTCACGTTTTAATTCAAAAATTTGTAAATGCTCCTCTGTAGGTTTTATCACATTGTAATAAAACCAGCTCCACCCGTTTGGGAGTTCTATCTTTGTATTAGTTTTGAAGTCCGGATGTCCATCCAGCGTAACGGTGATACTCATACGATCGCAACCCAACCAAGGAAATAAATGTGAAAATTCGTGGAAATGATTCTTGTAGTAATATTTCTCATATGCTTCCATATTCGGACCACCATCATCACAAGTACAGTCACTTTCATACTCATCTACCGAGTACATTTTTTTTTGCATACTGAAATACTACAGCTCTATGTATACATACATACATACACGTACCGCCAATTGAACTATTACTTCCGGGGCCCCCAATAATTCGAAAAAACCCACAGATTTGTGCTAGTTTTCCATAAGAACCAATGTTAAATTGAAAGAATGCACCCAAAAGTCACAGTTTCATAGCATATCTATTTTTTTAAAGACATTAGATTTGATACTAGATTATATAGTTGTTGTAAAATAGCTTCGTGCGGACAATTCAAACTGAAAATATCGAGATTCTTTTTACCGGCTTGTACTAGCGTACCTGAAAATTCATTGTATTCATAAAAATTCTTTTTATTGAAGAAGTATATGTGTCCGTTCGTATATCGAAAAACAGATGTAAAGTCCACCGATACACCGGGGAAATCTTTAATTGTCGAACCGTATTTCGAATATTTAAATGTACATTCATTCAATTCCATGTATAAATTGGGTTCATAAAAAATATATGTACGACCGGTGTACGTATTAACAACGCCGTTTATCTTTAGTATCTTATTTTGTCCTAAAACCGTATTTATTTTTGGGTACCCGGCTGTGAGTTGGAGCGAGGGGACTTCTATTACATAAATATAATTGTCTATGAAAAATACTATTTCCCCATTTGGACGTTGATAAACCGCATCGATTTCTGTAAAATTTTTCGGTAAAAACGTTAACCAATCAGTTATCAGTAAAGGTTCGTGATATGTATTTTCACCTAAATGTATTACCCATACGTACTTGCCATAAAATACATAAAGCTCTTGGTTAACTATGAGAAATTTATCAACTGTTTTAGTTAGTGCACAGAGATCGGGTTTTTTTTCGGCTTGTTTTACCGGACTGTTTCGCAATTGTTTCTGCTGTTGCTGTTTGGTGGTTGCGGTAGCGGCGGTGGTGGTGGTGATAGTACTGCGCCTTGGAATGTTATTTCTTTTCCCGTATAAACTTTGTACTGCAAGTATATCATCTTGGGAGAGGTCAAAGTCCGATATGCTAGAACCTTTAACGGGTGTCCAATAATGCGGATACATGATTGTGTTTGCTTTTGACGAATGACGAATACCTAAAGCATGTCCTATTTCATGTGTTAAGATAATAAGAAGACTCGTTTTTCCTTCAGGTAACACATCATTCACTCCAGTATGCCAATCAACCTGTGCATTTATATGTATTTCAGCTGTTTTCTTCACAGAATCCGGAAAATATGCGTGAGCCAATATACCACTCTCAAAATCAAACGGGCATCTTTCATTATCGACCGCTGTATATAGGTGATATTTATCTCTCATAGAGATTGCTATCATAGCATTTCTTTCGTACTTGAATTGAAACTGTAGGTTTGTATATTGTGACCATATGTCGAAAGCCTTTGAAGCTACTTGAAACAATTCGGGGGTTGTCTGATGAAAAGTCCAAGTTATAACATTGGCATTCCACTTTGTCCGATGAAGTTGGTATGTCGCTATTGTATCCTCAACACCGCATCTGGGCTTCCTCATTAACTCTAGAGCTTCCGTGCTAATGGTGTTCGATACAGGTAGATTATAATATGATTGAAATCTGTTTAAAGCAAATATAAAATCGCTCGAATTTACAACTAAATCTATTGACGTTAAACCATGTTCACTTTCGCTCGATTTCAAAAACCCGAAATTTTTCAGGTATTTTACAACTTCGCATGTTGAATTCTGCTCGCTAACTGCATCAGCTACTACTACTAGAAATAAAACAAACATTTGATACATTTTGGTGTGTTTAATACAAAATATCGATACATACTAACATTTTATAATACAACAGTAAATATAGTATGCTACGAAGACTGTTCTTCCTCCATTTCTATAAATTTTTATACTTCGTCCAACTGGTTGCCTAGTCCGAGACCCTCCATCAGGTTTATAAACCGTCTTTTTCCTATTGCGTTGTTTAAAAATAATTCACACACAGCTGCACCATTTTCATACAATTTCTGTCTCGTATAGAGCTCGTCGTCGCTAAATCCACAAAACCCCATTCCATACACAGCTTCATGGCCGGCATCGAATGCTAAGTCCTCACACAAACCTTGAAGATTTTGTATAGCGCTGCGCACATCTGTTGGTATAGCTCGCGCGGCTTCTGAGTAGAACATCCACATCTTACCGCTCTTCAACTAATGATATAATAAACCATTCAAACAACACTTTAACCGATATATGTCACATCCTGTACTGCTTGCCGCTTATCTGTGGTTACGCTCGCTAAGTCCTTATCAGCTCTTGCGGTTTCTTATCAGTTCTTGCGGTTTGCAGTCGCAGCAGGCTTATCAATTCTTGCGGTTTCTTATCAGTTCTTGCGGTTACTCGCGCTCGCCTTATCAGCTCTTGCGGTTTCTTATCAGCTTATCGCTTCGTGCTCATTTCATTCATATATTTTCGAAAGGGTTGAAAACAGCTTCAGGCACCCGCCCCCGGCCCCCGCCCCCGGCCCCCGGCTTCCAGCCCCCGGTCCCCGCACCTTGCACCCGCACCCCGGCTCCCACCCTCTATGTCTGCGCAGGCGCCCCCTTCCCCCACCTGCGCCCGCAGACCTGCGCAGAAACCTGCGCAGACACCTGCGCTGCGCGATGCGCAGACGGCCTGCGCGCGAATTTGAATTTCCCGCCAAAATGACGGCACTTCCTGTCGCAGAACCGGCTTTGGTTATCTACTTTCCATGACTTTTTTCTCGTAATATAATAACTAAGTGTATCTCAAGATAGGTTTTTCTTATGTAAACACTACAGAAAAAGTAATGTTTTTATTCTGGGGAAATAGATTTTCACGAAGCCTAATTGTTATGAATTCATGTTCCGCATAAGTTCTGGTTTGGAATTGTTCTTTTCGTTGGCCGCGGTACAAGTAGCAGACGACCAGTAACCATCATCTAAGGGCACCTGAGCATTAGTTAGTTCACGTGCGTAAATCCTGTAAATTCAGGTCAATTTTCTTGGAATTTGCGCTCAAGTCGGATACAAACAAGGCACATCTTCAAAAAGTTGATTTGGGGCTCTCTTCTACGATTTTTCATCGAGTGACTCTGGTTGTTTCCGCGAAAGAACATGCATTCTTTAGTACCGACTATCAGCTTCTATCCTGCTTACACCGAAGTTTCTGCACTAATTGAATTATACATTTATGACATATTGAATTTTTGTATGTCGTAGACAGTCAGCAATCAGCGGACAATCATTTTGAGCCATGTTTTTTATTGCTGTGCTACAGTAAGATAACTCCGACGTAAATCCAGCTTCTCAACATGCGGTCCAATATTGGTCTTTTGAATGGTTGGCATAGTAGGAGCACGATAAGTTTTTGAATAATTTGGTTCTCTGTCAGGCTTTCTTAAAGCATGGATTTTAGCTACTAATAGTAGCGAAGCCGGATATGTCGGGGCCGCCGTCTCGGCGCCCCCACTTCAGCACCCCCATCTCGGCGCGGGCCATCTCGGAGCGGGCCATCTCGGCGCGGGCCATCTCGGAGCGGGCCATCTCGGCGCGGGCCATCTCGGAGCGGGCCATCTCGGCGCGGGGCCACGGCCAGCTCGGCACGGCTACAACTCGGCGCTAGCCGATTGGGAGCTGGGCCATCTCGGCGCAGAATTGGTTTAGAAAAATATACAGTAACCACAAAAGAGTCGGCATCAAATGGAAATCATTTTTATTTTTGTTTTTCAAAACAGCTTTTTACGGTAATAATTTTAGCACGTATTAAATATATGGAGTGAGTTTTACTTAGTGAGAAAATGGTGTTTTTCGAAATTATGTCAATCCAAAAAGTGCTATTTTTCGGAAATGAAACAGGATTTAAATGCCATTTTTTATTGTTTGTTAATTTTAGCTGACTGAACAATTTCCAGGACCAAAAAAAAACGTTTTTTTTTTAATTTGTTTCTACCTTGGCTAGTAAGTGCATCTTTCGTAATTATTTTTAAAATATATATAAATTTACGGGTAACGGAAGTCACGTGACAACGTTGGTTTGGCCCATTTGTAATCACTTTTCAACCACCCCTGGTCGCCAGTGTTTAATTTTACAAGAAACTGTGAATAAAAAAATAATTTGATTTCAGTTTTTGGGCTCTCACTGTGTTTATTATTTGTTTATAATAATTTGCTAAGTAGTGCACACAGTAGTTTTCCAATTTGAATTCGGCGCCGAGATGGCCCTGCGAGGAATTGGTTGGCGCAGAGTCGAGAGACTGCTGAGTCGAGATGGCGGCGCCAAGATCTCTTAGACCCTAATAGTAGGGAGTAGCAACATAAAACAACTGCATAAGTACATATACCTAAGAAGGGCAATTAGCAAACAATGGGAATGAAAACATTAAATGCCTCATTGAGAAGCCTAAAAACAATTTTTTGAGATGTGGATGTGTAGACGAATGCTGAGAATTCCATGGGTAGAATGTATCTCCAACAGGAGAGTGTTGTAACGAATAAAAGACCTTTTGAGGGTTTAAACTAGGAAAACTGTACTCGAAGGAGATACATGTTACAGTTATCAGATTACATGTTCTAAGTTTTTACAAATTGACCTCTTACACTTCTATTCTTTTAGTAGCAGTTATTGTACTTGTGCTTACAGTTTTCAATTCTACATTGAGTGTGCATAATTCGTTGCAGAAACATATAAACCTATATGAGGCGCAAACAACAGTGTTACTGGTTTTTATTTTTTCCGCTATGACGCCATCTTCGTAAGTAATGTCATAATGCAAATTAGTAATATCATCATAGTGGATACACATACGCATGAGCTGGGAATTAAATTCAACTACACTAAGATCAGTATTGCTTCGCAAGCAGCTGTTTATGTCTACCTTCATACAATGCGCGCCTGTTCTGAGAAGTTGGATATTGTCTACATTATTTCGAATTCGTGTGGTGCACGAGTATATAAATAAGACTACAGCAGACAATGCGCTCAAGAAGTTTGCAGATATTTACTTCAAAATATACGAAACCGCGAACGCAATTAGCAAGTCGCAGATAACACCGATTGTCGTTATTGTGTCAACGTGTTTTGTCGAATTAACGATACAATGCTACCACATCATTGCATATTTGTACAGGACGCAGCTGTTTGAGGATGAAAAGGTCTTTGTTTATATATTTTGAATGTTGCTGCTGACTTCTGATATGACAGTTCTAATTATTGGTTGCGGTTTGATAGTAAAACGTGTAAGTATATGTAGTTGTATAGAATAAAACGAGCAACACCCTTTAATTTCCATTTAATCGAACAATCGCGATAGGTTTCTTTGTGTTACCTCAAACACATGTGGGGATTGGCATTTTGACTTATGTCGGATTTAAAACAAGGGTCTAATAGACACAACGTCGAGAGTTTTGGCGTTCAGTATCATTGAGTTTATTTGAAACTTTCCTCTATTATTTATCATCAGACCAACTTGGCTGTTTCGTGTATCGACTTCCAGTTCTATGTCCTGCTTGCAACGTCGTGGCTGGGCGACTCTCTGTCTCTCGTTTATACTCATAGCAACGAATTTTTCCAGATCAAGGGAAAACCTATATAACCTTGGGCAACGATTACCGTTGTTATGTGCTTGTGTAATTGATTTAGTATGTATAATGCATAATATTAGCATGTGCTTGTTTATTGTTGTGTTTATTTATGGCGCATTCTGCGCATTTCCGGAACTTTGAGGTCTATCAAAATTTGATAGCCGTTGACTGCACCACAATACGTAATTAAGCATTTTTTGTTATGTACTGGCAACTTGACGTCACGCCCTAAACAGTTCTTAGAGTGTCTGTAATTTGAGCCGACTAAGACCGATGTGTTTAAAGTAAAATGTGTTTTGATAAATGCAACAGTTCTTTCTAGGACAAGTTGTACTTTGTGCAGTTGAATGCAGCTGCGCGAATTTCAAGTTAAACCATACACATTGGAATTATTAGGTAAGTTTGTTTTTTGATCGTGTTACAGCCAAAACCGGTATTAACAACACAAAACAGTTTGTTACATCCCGCACTCCACTTTAAAACAAAACCGTTAGTTTGTTATCACCTAAAAGCTACAGAATCGTGAAAATTACGCAGACGCGTTGCTCTAACCCCTTTACGATGGGCTGTAACACAAGGTTCCGGCTTAAAACGCTCAGCGAAAAGGGCGGGTTCTTACGACCTTAGAGTTAGGGTTACGATCCTGTAAACGAGATAAAGGTGTTAAATATTAAAGCACCACCACTTTCTGTCTAACTCGGGAAAATCAACACCGGTAAGCTCACTCTGAAAGTGGAAGGAAGTGTGCCCACTTTCTTACTTCTAACTTGGAACAGCTTAAGCGGCGAGCAGCTGGGCTGAAATTACCTTTACTTTCCCTTGCTTACAATCAGCTGAGTTCTTGTACATAGGAAAAACAATACACAATATATGCATGCAAACATCAACTTATTAATGAAAAACCAAAATAATTTACAAAGAACTCTATTGACGTAATAAAATATGTAAATGACAATGGGCATTGAAAGGTTTATCCTTTAGAGTTAAAATATATGCGAAAGATGTTAGGCAGGTTAAATGTGCGATGGTTAAACTAAACACGGCGGTAAAATAACAACAAACGACCTGGCTACGATCAAAAACAGTAATAACTTTAAGGTTTTCTACAAAGGAACTACGTTACGATGATCAAAATTAACAACAATTACTCAAATAGTGACACAACGACAATGGTTACTTGGCCTTACAACTCAAAACTACATACAGATATTAAAACTCGACGGTAATAGCTAAAAATTAACTTCAAAACGGTAGTTTCTGTTAAACATCTCAACGCTTATATAAAAAATGGCACTCCAGGTCATAGCGGCACTTTAAGATCACTTCACTATAAATTTCTATACGTTACGAATACCATCAGCTAACATATACCTGTTGGAGGGAATCCAGACAATCTGGTTACGCTGTCTAGCTCAAGCTGCAAGTCGCATCTCAGCTACTGCCACGAAATACGGGAAAGAACTACTGGAAACTGCATAGGGGCGATATTAGAGCGTGTGTGAGCGGCAATACATCTACAGCGAGGTAATTGAACGAAGCCCGTACAATCAAACAGATTTGGTACGACATTCGGGACTTCATTCCAATGGCAAGTTTAGCCCACGATTGAGGTTTCTACTTAAAATCCACTTTAACAACGGTATTGGAGGTGCTTAGCTCCACGGTACAGAAAAACTCTGCTAGACGTTCACCAGCACGTCGCCATTACACAGGGATCGACGATAGCAACAAGGTAGTTTTCCTAGGAACTATTTAAACTTTCGCGGCGAGGCAAATGCCTCGCCGGAACCAACGACCATCACCTCTTAACGATCCGAGTGCCCGCCGATAATTGATTCTTCGGGCTAACGGAGTAAAACTAAATGATGTGTACTTTCTTCAACCTATAGGAACCATACGAAAGACGTCGCACTGATGAAATCTTGAGTCAGCAATTTTCCTAAAACTTCGGGGATGTTCTCGCTTGCATAAACGACAAGACCGCAGACAATGGGCCTTCAGAGAGGCAATTAATATACGATAAGCAGGCTACGTCACTTTATCCGGTTCAGAAAACGTATCTAAATTTAGAAAACGCATATCTGAACCTGAATTAATGACATAAAGTGAGCTGGAAAACGCTACTATTTAAAACGAACGATATAAAGTTTTGGATAGATACACCATTAAACTGTAAATTTAGGGTTAAGTTATGCGGGAAAAATACTACAATCTGAGTTACGAATACGGAAAAATGCAGGAAACGCTAAATTCGAAAAATATTCTCACAACCGGCCAGCTTTCCCGTGGTCGAGCAAAAATTTCTTGTCCTGTTGAAAGGTTTCACAGAGTATCTTCAAACTTAAACAGCAGGTTGCATTTAACAAATTGACCTGGATCTATTATGTAACCATGTGGTACAACTTTATTTTAACGTGCCTTTTCACTGAATTGGCGGCGTATTCGTATTTCTTGCTGCTGCAACTTAACTCCATTTAAAACAATTGTAAGTAATTTCGTATTCTAGATATATAGCAACTCTGCAGCTCTTAAAAGTAATTCGCTAGCGGAACATTTCAAAACAGAAACACATTGAACGTCGTTCAATCGTCAATTCGCACGTGTTACACCGTACTTACAGCTATGGAGTATGCGTAAAAGTTAATGGTGATTACCAAAGGCACGCTAAGGCATAGTTGTAATATTTACTCGTAGATGGTTTGATACCTGAAAATGAGAATAGAGTTACTCTGTTATTGAAATCAGAACTTCTAAAAATGGAAGCAGCTATTAACTTAGAGATATAGGTTATGGGATAATAAGGAGCACTTCAATAGCTTATGTGGAGTAGAAGCTTTTATGATTGAGATATTGCATTAACTGCGAGCGAGAAGTCTTTTTTTATGAAAAACGTTACAATGTAGAACGAATCGATGCGTAAGCCTCTTACAATATATGCAAAATATATTTTTTTTATTTCAGATACGTATTATCGAATAACTTGCAAACATAGGCTTAAACTTGACTTTCTCCTTACAAGTATATCAGCAATGGTCCCCAAGTACTTGAAAATGAAAACTTCATTACTAGGTATATCAGTATATCACTCTTACTGTCAAAACTAATAATTTCTAACTTTCTATTTGGTTATCGGCATTTACATTAGACTGTTTTTGGTAAGATGATGGTGTCATCTGCGGGTCTAGAATCAATTCACTTATTGCTCTTTACCCATAATTTTCCATGAACTAATTATCTGAAATGGCCTGTGAGTAAAGACTAAATAATAAAGGGTTTACTATGGAAATTGAACGTATCGTTACGGTCGCAAATAGAATTAAGATAGAGTTATGAGAATAATGTGACCCTGACGTCTCAGGGGAATAGGGAGCGAATGTTTTCTCACTCTCCGCGTGTCAGAATAGGTTGCACCATAAGGTACCGCAAAATTGTTAGGTGCCACCTGTTGACTAAGCCTGGAGATGTCTTGGGAAGCCTCTCAACAGAAAAATAATTTTCCCTCTTCTGGAAAGGTTAATCACCTTCCAGAGCATAATTTAACTTTTTGCTGAAATGTTCAACTGTAATCTGAAACTCGTAAATCTGCACTCTGCTTCACAAGCAAATTGCAACATATTACAGTAAAGAATTGCTATACTGTAAAAACCCAATGGCATTAGCAGGAATACATTTACAAACCCTCTACCCTACATCGTGAATTCTCGTAACGTTATGCAACGAAATGCTTAATAATTACTTCTGGTGGTGCAATTCACGAAGGTAAAGCTTTATAGCATCGTGGCAGGCTCAAAAGTCCACCAAAGAACTTTTAACTAAACAGGATTATAAAAACAAAAGTTTAATCGGATAAGGACAGCTTCCTGTTATAATTTCAGAATTGTTTACAAGATGCAATACATAATAAACACATGACCTATAATGACTTAGCTCGCGTTGGTAGGAGCGTCTTGTTTGCATTCTAACTTTCCGTCATTGGGAGTGCAAACGAAGAGGTAAATCGCCCAGAACACAATGTATGGGAGCAGCTCGGTGGAGTAGTTTTTTACGGGTTGGCGACAAATGCAGAATAGCCAAACCAATTGTTTAACGACGAGTTCCTAATAAAGCCCCCTTCAGTTTAATGGGAGCCTAGGCTTCAAAGTGAGTTTTGGTTTTGAAATAGCACAGAAGTCGAAATGGCCAATAATCGGCCGTTAATAACTTAGGACTAGTACACCACGCTGTCTGCTAGGATGTTCTAAACTCACACACCCTGTTCTCCCATCTCCCTCCAGCCATTGAAATAATGATGGCGAAGAACTTGCTTCTAAGTCAAAACCATCCCGTGCTCGTCCGGGCCGGTAATTTTAACCACGAAAAACGACTATGTTCATCACATGTCGAAGCATAATTCAAGACAAAATAATATAAGACGTTTCTATGATATTTTCATACTCTGTAAAGAATACTATGAGTTGTTTATTACGTTTGATAGCTACAGATTTATCCTTAATGTGTTAAGTGAATTGTAGAGAAATTTTCTTAAATGAATATCAACAGAACTGATTTTTCAACTATCTTATGTATGGGCTAGAAACATCTGATATTTCTAGAATCGTTTGTTGCTACGAATAATATTTTGATATTGTATTTTTATTTCAACAAAATCAATAATACCCAAGTTTACATAAAATTGAATATAAATACCAATTTTTTGTTTCAGGCAAACCTTATAAAAAGAGAGTTGTGGAAGTTGATGATAGTTACTGTAAACCCAGAACTAAACCGAGAGGTAAACAATGATCTGCATATGACATAAACGTTACATCTATACACTGTTTGTTTTGCAGATTAATGCGTTCTCTTTACAACTTCTGCATGACGATGTTAAGGTTACAGCTGGTGGCTTCTTTACCATCGATTTGCCCTTGATATTTAGGGTATGATATTTACATTTACTTTTCATCGAGCCCAAAACTAAAATATTATTTTGGACTCAGTCTATTCTACCTAAAATATGAACTGTTTTAGATGGTTGCAGCTGGAACGACTTACCTGGTTATTCTCATTCAATTTGACCTAGCATTTCCCTAGAAGACGAAATGTGTTCCACTGAACTTCTATTATTCAATACACATTTCACAGCAGCCTCTGAAAAGATGTAAATTATTATCGAAAGCAAATAAGCTCAGCATAAAACTGTACGGGTTAGCTGTAGCAGTTGGGTAAATGTAATGTTATTAAGTAAAAATTGTAAAATTATATTATTATTATTCACGATAAACTGATCTTTTAATTCATGGAAATTTGTAGATTGCACCCGTGGTTATTAATAAACAGTAAGCTTCTCAATAGAAGATGTAGTTTATTTATTTTGCACTTAATGTATAACGCAGGAAAGTTTGTGATGCCAAATGACATAATATATTATCAGCCGAAGAGGATTTTGCTAGCCGCTACCGTTAGATGCTGGAGGTTAATAATAGTACAACGATTTCAAGCATTGCACAAATGCGCAAATCAATTTTGTACACGAAACAAAACAATAACAGACGACGTTAACCTTATCGCATAACGTCACCTAGAGTTAGAGAAAATGATTTATTGAATAGGTAAATATTGGTAAATGCCAACTTTAGTAACTTTACATTTAAATTTTCATTTATTATTAGTCAGTCCTATCATTTAGCCATAACAGTTTATCGTGGTGATATGATAGAGTATGAGGACATACTTTCTTCTGCATTTTGGATTGTCTCCTATGGCACAGACATGAGTTTAACATTATTTTACTGTTATGTACTATCAAAACATGTAAGTAGTGAATGATTGAGTGTTAGTATTTTATTTTGTTATACCAACTATGCAGATTATTAAACATACAGCAAATACCTTACAGTTAGTCACAGGAATCTTCCCGCTGACGTCATGTGTGTATGGAGCAATCGCGCAAGTAATATAGTAGTATATTAAGTACTAAGAACGGTAAGGACATTTTACCGATCGAAGACAATTGTTTGGAGGAGGAGCGAAGCGACAATTCCAATTATTGTCTGAGATCGGTAATTCCTTAACGTTCCTGATGCTTATGATGTTTTTTGCACTATAGAAATGTATTTTTTTTCAAACGCCAGTAAAATGTGACATTATACCGCATAATAATATGTTGGTTGCACTGTAAGTCTATGTCAAATTCGAGGTTAGCAGGTTAGGTTTTGCTTCAGCTTGTGTTAAAACTGACGCAAAACCTAACCTGCTAACCTCGAATTTTTACTTACCGTTCTAACGGTAAGTATAACTTACTGATTTGGCAACAAACGCGGTAACTAAGTAAAATCGTTCTATAATTCAAAAAACTATATTTGCAACTGTCGTTCTTGTTAGTAGAAGAGAATATTTGAAATCGTTTCCGTGAGTACTCCATATACACATGACGTCAGGGAAATTTGACTATTTCTTTAGGTCAGTTATGTCTACTCCTTCTATATGATGACTAACTTTCGAACTTGTTTTGCAATGTGTGTGACATTAGACTGTTTTTATCTGACCATGCCGTTGGCTATCTTTGTTGCTTAGTAAAGCCAAATGCTGTCAAATAAATTAATTCATTCACTAAAGTCGGCTAAGCTTCAAAAATTTTTAATTTTCCAATTCCAACTTCCATCTGTAAGCGGAGCTGCTCTTGTGGTGGTCTGAAAAGCTTTACATCCAACGCTTTTGTCACATAGATCGAAACATTTTGAATACACATCTGTGTTCTTCCTTTTTAAAGCGGACACACGGCTTAGTCTTGTAACACACATTTCTTAAGACCCTCCGTGTTTAAAAATTACTTTTGCTCTATGCCAGCTAGCTCAATAGCAATGAGATTCCTATTACTTTGTTTACCTCAGTCGTAGTTACAGAAAGACTTTGTTGTCAATAATTGCACTCTTGCTAAGCTGAACAGGTTAGCTTTAAAATCTACTTGAATAAACGTCATGTAAAAGCTAACAACAAACATATAATTCCTGTAACAGAAAACGCTAATGATTAATAAGCCTAAATAATAAACAAAAAAGCGAATAGCTGTTTCTACTTCGTACTTACATAAACAATAATATCAATATACGCACAAAAAACAGTTTCTACTGAGAATTTATATGACGGGGTTATTCTAGTAGACTACGGCGCAATCCGAACAATTATATTAAATTACTCTGACCTTTGCTTCAAAGTGTGTGGAAGCAGTATATGCTCAGGCGCAAAACAGCTTGTACTAGAAAACGCGTGAAGGCACTTTAGCGCATCACAAATCACTCGGTTACTTTCAAATGTTCAAATATGGTATGTTTGGCCCACCTTAAGTACTGCTTGACGAATTTCGATTGCGTAATACCTGACTTGACCACCACAGATTTCAATATCAATGCGTTTGTAACTGCCTCATTTAAGGACATACTGCTTGACCAACAGAATGTCGGCAATACTTCAGGCCTTCTGCGAACCTTCCCGGTCTTATTTTAACGCCTCTCTTTGCTAGGAGTTTCTTATGAAAATCAAAAACGCCGGCCTTTACTTACTGTGGGGTCACACTTCCAAACGCTAGTGCGCCCGGTGGCATTCTTGCTTCCTCAAACAAAAGCACACACTTGCTCGGTAAGCTTTCCGCTTTTGTTCGTAAGGTACAGCGTTAACTTTCATGCAAAATTCAGCCTGCACAAGCATATTGGCGTTTGGCTGTATTGAATTCTTAAAATCTACAAACATATAAAACTGATGTCAACATATAAGTCGGCTCTGTATGGAAATGCTATTCTGAACACTCTCAATGTAACGCTTGTTAGACATAAAAGCCTGAACTTCGACCACATATTCTCTTTAGCTTCCCCTTAGATTTCTTAGCTATAATGTTTTTATTTATAGTATACATTGTTGTGTAGTACAATTTTAAACAGAATCCAGACATAGATCAAACTTTCAAATAATGCAAAGTGATGAAAATATACGTATCTGTCAATAACGTAATTTTTCTCAAATTTCGTTATCTGAAAAATATAAAACTGCTCTCAATTTTTATATCTCATAATTTACTAAATTAATACTACAAATAACTGTACAGTGTACAAATTATGATTCAAAACCTTCTTTATCCTGATCCGTGTTAAGTTTGCTGTTTGCAAACCCGTCCCCACTCCACAAGGCAATGCAGTTCCCGCCTGGGAATCTTTGTCACATTCCCGTACCGTCTAAGTCTCATCTCCAGTATCTTCTCGACAATCGGCGCAATACTCATCCTTTTTCTGACATTCTCGATTTTGACATAGCCCATTCACGTTAGGTCAAGGCATCATGGGAGCATTCGTATTCACATCGCGTCGAAGCCCAGCTAGTGCTTGAATATCGCTGGCCAACACCAACCACTGGGTAGGTGATGGTTTTGTAAATCTTCGCCTTCAGGCGGATGGGCATTCAGCGGCCGCATGGGATAACGGTGGCTTTGAGGCACTTAATTCGAACGAAATTAACTCAAGCTCCGTCATCGGGGAAGGTGACTCCGTCACTACTAAATGAAGTACTTGAACTGAGTCACTTCTTCAGATCTTTGCCGTAAATGTTGAGGACCTCATTTACTCAGTTTCTTTGTTGCTAAGAGGCATGCTGTACTAACTCAATCAAGACTTCCATGCTGATATGCAAATATACCATCGTAGACAAAAGGGACCACGTCTGTATGGCCAGTTCTTGATCCTCCGACGGTAACAGCAAAAGGCAGTGAGCTTTTAACTAGGCACGTCGCGCCACACCGAAATCGTTACGATAGAGAAGCTAAATCCACTGGACATAGACCCTAACCTTAGGGATGTCGTGCGATCAAAGGGCGTGCCAAGCGAGATCAAGCGGAACCGTGTCGAAAGCTGTTTCATGGTCCGGGAACGCTTTTCCTTCTCTCCTCCATAAGTACTTGGAGGAGGTGAAGATGTTGTCTGTCGTTCCACAGCCATTCACAAAGCCGCATGTATTCGGCGAGATGGTAATAATCCTTCGCAGTCTAGTATCCAATTCGTGGTTAAAGATTTTTATGGCGTGTCCTAGAAGACGTATTGACCGGTAATTAGAATACTGGTTATCCAAATCGGTGGGCCTACATCTTCGTCAACGTCAACCATAGGAGTAAAGAGGACGACGTTGATTTTGGTGCCTCGAAAGCCCAGGATTTTCCAGTTTCGGCAGGGATGTCATCTGGGCCAATCCATTATCGATTTTTCATCTTCTTCATGGTGGCTTCCTGTTCTTCGATGTTAATTAGAGTGACGGAGCCGGCGATGGGATTCCTCATTACAGATTCTCGAGATGTAGTTGCTTCAATGCTGAAGAATGATAGCCGAGCCAAGAAGAACCTGATGGTAGTCATTTTTGATATGTTTGACTTGGGCAATATCTTGTGCCGATTGATGGCGTGCGTTGGCAATATAGTAGATCTTGTTTGTTCCGATGGGCGTGACCAATTCTTTGTAGCACCAGTCACAGTATGCAACTTTGGACAGAACAACTGTTGACTTCGACGCTGACTTGACAGTCTTGTGCCGTTGGTAGTCCACCTGGTGTGGAATTACCACGTCTTGTACACTACCGTCTTTTCTTTAACGACTTTGTACATATTATAAATATCTTTTTCAATTGGTAAATGTTAATCGATATTGGTTTGCTATTATTTGAGCAAAAGCTAATTTAGTAGTGTTGACGCATTCCTGTATTAGATCAACAAAGTTCGCTGACCCCAGTATATAAAGTCCTATCATTCGCACTTCTATCACGACATTGTCAAGTTTTTCTGCTGCATGCAGGCTTCTGGCATGTAGCTACGCTGAGTTTCGATTTCCGTATGTTACGCTGGAAGGTTCTTAGCACTCATTTCCCATTTGAGGTCTAGCCACAAGGTGTCATTGGTAGTGGTTTTCTCTTTATAGTAATGGCTTCCGTTGCCTTTCCCTGTTTTAGAACAGGTACCCCCAATTTGGAACAGACGCTACTTGCAGCCACTCAGTTTGAGTACAGACACTGCAGATACACAAAGCTTACTTTCCGGGAGGTAAACTACCTTCGATATTTCTCCCAATAAAGTTACTAGGCTCAACTCACAGCGACAAGGACCTTACACCGGCGGAAAAGCCGACGCATTGAGTTTCTTGGCCAAGTGAGCCCAGCGTTTGCTAAAGCCATATAACAGGTGAATAGTTAATACATGCGGCTTTTGGTATTCTCACAAGAGCAACGTTTTAGCCGTGTGGAAGCGTTTTTTTTTCCGGGCATCAGTAGCCACTAAAAAATTACTGTTTGAGCTGGAGTCCTACTGCATGATCTTCTATTTTATCCCATTAATTACGACTGCATTCGGCAAAGTGTACGCCTAGTGAAATTTGATTCCATACCTTTGCTTTTTAATGTACGTATTGCCCCGTATGTTTTACGCATTGTCTGCATAATGGAGCTAAATTTTGAGCTCATCCTCGTCTGAGTGCGTTAATCACTATTAGGGACATTTACTAACTTGCTGTCAAGCCATCAAAATTTCCTTTTTTTAGTCTGCAAGCGATGTAGCCTGACGAGTTCAAGATTTCTAAGATTAAAGATTCGCTGATACTAGCCCAGCCCTCAACTACTCTTCGAGAATTTCCTGTAACTTTCTGTGTGTTTAATATAACCGTGTTAGATTACATACGACGTGTTTTTTTGTGAATCGAAATGCAGTAGTAAGCGGTTTCTGGAGTATGGCAGCAGACACGTTTCTAAAACATTCGACACCTAGAGCAGAAATGGTTAATTCGTATATTGTCTCGTTAAAATGTCGTCTAGCAATCTCACAGCGGCGTATTTTGGAATCGCATCACCAATATTTTGTAACTGTTTATGGAATAATTACTCGCTTTTTCTTCATCGTTTTCTGTAGGCTCATAATTATACACTAATTAATAATTAGTGTTGGATTTCAAAATCTGCCCTTTAACTATAACTTGTACATTCCTTCGTTGATCGGATAATAGTATAAAATCGTTTGTTTTTAATTACTAACAAACTAAGGAAGTAATTACAATTATATTTTTATTCTCATTTACAAATTATATACTTCTAAAATCAATCTTATCTTTCGATCAGCTTCACTTCTACTTTTCCTCATTTTTTATGAATGAGGTACGTTCAGTTAGCTTTGCATGGCCTTCATTACGTTATAGCTAATGCTGATTTAATTAATTTTAACCCCGTTTATGTCTAGTTTCTAAGTAGTGTTGATTGATATTATCTCACTTTAAAATTTATATCGTTTTAAAGTTTATCCCCTTTTGAATGCAATCGTACTGTCAATAGAAAATAACCATAGTAGTTTAAATGCAATTCTCAGCAACTTAAACCAACACGGTTGAGTACATAGTAGAAGGTACAATAATCGCCCGCGTACGTTATGCTAAAATGGGTGGTTTTCCACAGTTTACAGTAAACGGAAAGCCGTGCATAGGAGACATTTTACAGATTCCTCTAACAAGTTCCTATAAATTCATTAATTGCATGTTTGTGTTTAGTGTGATAAGTGTCGTCACAATGTTAAACGATTTCATTTCGAAGTTCAAAACACATAATTCTCTTCAGCAGTACATAGTTGTGTGCGAAGTTATTTACTTATTTATCATAACTCTACTTAGTGTTGTGCAAGGCTGTATTTTCACGGTATGTTCTAAAGCTAATTAATGAAATACACGAAACTGAAAAGAACCAATTAGCCTAATGTCTGTTTGTTTAAAGAATATGGAAAAACTGGTACACAGCCATATACGAAATGAGGCTTTCAAAGGCAATTCCATACATCGTAGCCAATTTGCAAACCATGTTAGTGGAACGCCAGATACAGGCCGATTTGAGAGACGACTCTCTCAAGGTACGTGCTGTCAGAGATTGTCCACAAAAGGGTGTTCTAGCCCAACTACTGTGGAACAGGGTAGTAAACGAAGGCTTCTACACCCAAGGTTATGAGGATAGTCACTCTCATAAGTGGAAAATATCCAACCATCATTGCGGCCCTCGTGCAAAGAGCACTAAACATTAAAGTTATCCTGTACTTAACTTAAAATTCTGTTTTTAAAATATGCCACCCACCATACCGGTTGACAACTTCCACTTTTCAGCTTAAGATAATAATCTTAATGAGGCAGGTAATGGACGTTTGGCCTAAAGCAAACACAACAGGTAATACTAATGTGTTTATTTTGAATTCTATTTTAACCATATTATTATCCAAACACTTTCGCAAAATAAATGTAGATATTATGTAGAATTTACTTCTAAATTATTTTTGAGTTAAATATCGTAGGTTTCTTTTTATATAGTATCATAACATCTAAATATATTTTTCATATCGCCATAATTTTCCTATTTCAGATTGCTAAATGAAACTATTTATATCTATGCAAATCTCATTAACAAAGACTCATCAAACTGTCATTATCATAAGCAACTTATTAATGGCATACCATACTGGAATTCCATTTTGTTGAAAAACAGTAGTTTCTTGCAATTAATTTGCCAGTAAGGTACTTTCAATTGCCTTCTTAGAAACATATTGTATTGTTGTCCTACAGTTTTATTCTCTTTTTTAACCGTCTTAGAATTCGGGATTACGTGAGTTGCTGAACAATTGTTTGTAGTTTGCCCTGTACTTGGATTGTCTCCCGATCTATACGTGCGTAATTATAAAATGGGTGTTGATTCAAAAAAGTCTTTAACATGTAGTGCGCCAAGGAAAAGCAAAAAGAAGCTTTTGAAAAGGGCTAGAAATGGGAAATGGTAAGTAGCTAGAATTTGGAATATAATTAATTATGTACAGTATTTTACCTTTATTTTAAGACGTTATGTAATCAAATTTAGTAGAACCTATAAAAATCTTCATAATAGTTTAAAACCGCCACTGTTTTTGAAATTTCACGATTAGTGTTAATTGTATTAGTAGATATTTATAATCACACAAGAAATATCAAATTCTTTTAAACATACATGCCCTCGATTTTATTATTAATTTAACTGTTTTGAAAAAAGTAGTAAGTATGTATTTCTATACAATATTATGGTGATGATGGTTTATAAACCTATAACTAGCGCATCTAAAATGTTATGTAATTGTAATGACCAGAATTATGTACAAAATCAAAGTACTGCCTCATTATAACTCACCCAAAAAAAAAATATTAAAATTCATGGTGTGCATGCACATTAGACACTGCTAAAATTTATTAATTTATATCATAAGTTATTAAGGTAATATAATTTAAATACTGTAAAACTGATTTTCATTAATGCCCTTTTTTGTAACTCCCTATATTTTGAGATATACCTTTAGACCCATTTTTTTCTTAATTGCACCTGGGCTGCAAAATTCCCACATCCCGAATTCTCTTAAAAAATACAATTGGCCATTGGAAAGCCTCCAAATAGCGAATTTCACACAAATAATAATTTTAAGGTTTTTCTGATAATTATAACCATTTTGCAACCCCAATCCACCTGCGCCGCCAAATTCCCACCTCCCGAATTCCTCAAAACAGCGAATTTCACACAAATATTAATTTTAAGGTTTTTCTGATACTTATAACGTTTTCCCCATTTTCCAACCCCCAAATCCACCTGATCCGAAAAACTCCCATCTCCCAAATTCTCTTAAAAAGTACTATTGACTAGTAGAAAGCCTCCAAACAGATCATTTCACACAAATATTAATTTTACAATTTTTCTGATAATTATAACGGTTTCCCCATCTTGCAACCCCCAGATCCACCTGGGCTGCAAAATTCTCACATCCCGAATTCTCTTAAAAAATAAAATCGAGACCAGTAGAAAGCCTCCACACAGCGCATTTAACACAAATATAAATTTTACAGTTTTCTGATAATTATAACGGTTTCCTCATTTTGCAACCCCTAAATCAACATGAGCCGCAAAATTCTTAAAAACCCACAGATTCCTCCAAATACTGCCAAAAACAAAATTAGACATTTTTGTCTTTCCCCATGTGCACGTCCACTTTCTACCCCTGTAACTTCGCCCCCGTGCATCGCAGACCCCAAAAACCAGCCTGTACGAGGAGCGCTGGTTCATCCTCTTTCCAGCTAGCCCCAAATCACATTTGGATCTTTCAAAAACTATGCGATGTAGCAGCACCGAACGCTTTTGATTGCAAAAAATCGTTTTAACCCCCGTACTTGAGCCCCCTCGAATCTTACATTTTCACAACCTCTCCAGAAAGTTCGCTCTTGACGAGATCTTCAAAATGACACCAACAACATTCACCTGCGATACGTACAACTCTCAAAAATTAGCGAAAACTGTGCATTTTCCAAGCGTCACACAAATCGCTAAAAGAGCACCGTACTAGCGTCACATCTCCAATTCGTTAAACATTTTCAATGTTAAAAATTTAAATTAAACAAGTAAAAGAGTAGCTGTCATTGAAGACGAACAGCACTCGGTGTCTGAGTCACTCACTCGCCGGCTAGTCCCAATACGAAAACTTGCGCGTAATTTAAAACTACAGTATGTTGGTATAATGAGCTAGCTGGGTCTTGGCCCTTGGGACTTAGTGCAGGAGTCAGTGTGGCCCTTAGGCTAAAAAGTTTGGCGACCACTGGTCTAGACTATGAATTGCAATTTTAAAAACAGTGGTATCTTACTAAAGTTCAGAGCTTCCCCTTTTTGTCCTGCGTAGTAGTAAACAACCCTAGTTTTCTAGTTAGTGTTATTCTGGTTTCATTTAATCTCGTTTTCAAATTAGCCTAGGCAATTTAGGTTTTGACAAATGCAGAAAATAAACTGTGCATGAAATGAACTTTTTGATTGGCAGAAAGTAACCGTTTGTCAAACAGTTTCTGCTTGATATGGGCTATTGAGTTCAGAATCGAAAACAAAAATGCCGAACTACTGAAAGCCGTAACAAGCGTCTAAGTTATTTTCTAATTTGTAATTTGTATTTCTTAGGAAAACTAATGGGCTCCCATCTAACGAGAGCCAATTTTGTGAAGAAATGGCATTGGACTCGGATGAAATTATTCCATGCCAAATTCCTGCGACTGATCAGTGGTCGGAAGCAATGGAGTTGAAGTGGAATACTATATCCGAAAATTTAGAAACAGAACCTGCAGTTCCAGAAATTAAAGATGCAGGAATCAGCGGACGTCGCATCGTAGACATCCAACATCTGTTTTCGGCTTTGAAGTCTTTAAAGCATTCTGGTTTTGACTGCAGCTTTTTCGACATGGATGTTATCTCTGAAAAAAGGATGGGATTAAAAAGCATCTTTACAGTAAAGTGCATGGTTTGCAATAGCGAAAATACCATCAGTACTGAAAGTGATGAAGGTGTTGATATCAACAAGGCGGCAGTATGTGGCACGTTAGCAATTGGGGCAGGTTATAGCCAATTAAAGGAATTATGTTCTTCACTGGATATACCAATGATGTCAGAGAGGACATATTATTCCAATGAAGCAGCAGTTCAAGAAAAAGTGCAAGAAGTAGCCTGGGAAGAAATTAAGTTAGCTGGTCATGAAGAAGCACGTTTAGCTAGAGAAGCAGGTGATGTTGACATCGATGGCGTTCCCATTATTGCTGTGGTAGTAGATAGGGCTTGGAGCAAACGTTCTTACAGAACAAACTATAATGCTGCGTCTGGTGTTGCATGTATTATTGGAGCAAAGACAAAAAAAAATTGTACTTGGGCGTAAAAATAAATATTGTTCGTTCTGCCAGAAATATTCTTCAACGAAGACCAGCATACCAGATCATAAGTGTTACAGGAACTGGACGGGCACATCGACTTCGATGGAATCTGCAATTATTGTGGATGGGTTTAAACATTCCCTAGACTTGCATGGCGACGGCGATAGCAGCGTCTATAAAAAAATTTGTGATTCCAAACCATACGGTAACAATTTTTATATTGAAAAAATAGAGTGTAGTAATCACATATTGCGTAATTATTGTAATAAAATTAGAGAATTATCGAAAACAGCAAAATTGAGCAGTGTTTTAAAAAACTTTTTAAAATCTAATATTTTAAGATTTCGAACTGCTGTTGTAAGTGCCGTAAAACACAGAAAAGGTGAAGCTATGCCACTAGCAGTGAAAATTGATAATTTAAGAAATGACATACATAATGGACCTAAACATATACTAGGATGTCATGAAGGTTGTAAATTAACTCCTGAAACATATAAATATTTCTGTACCGGACCAAAACCACTGGAAAAAAATTTATTTGAAGATTTTAAGAACAGTTGCATATTTGAAGAGTTTAATAAATGTTTGAGTGGCGTAGCCCACCATTCTTCCAGTTTACTACATGATGTAGACAATAATTATGCAGAAAATTTTAATTCCGTGATAAACAAACTGGTAGGAGGCAAAAGAATAAATTTTTCGGGTAGAGGATCGTACGAAGCTAGATGCAATGCAGCGGATATAAGTTTTAACAAAAGGGGTACATTTCTAGATGTTGCACACCGTAAACTTGGAGGCGGAAAAATCGGCGTACATACAAAAAAATACTGTATGGTAAGATTCAAAGGTAGAAAGATGATGCGGACCAAGAAAAGTAGGACTATTTACGATGCTGATGTGGATTACGGAAATACAAACGATTCTGAAGACAAAAATTTAGAGGAACTGAACATTTTGAAAAGTAACCTCTTAAATCAAATTTCCAAAATTGATAGAGTTGCCATTGAAGCTGCAACCAGAGGCCAAAGTTCAAATCCGCTATGATTCAAAGAAAAAGCTTGCAGGCTAACAGCAAGCAACTTCGGTAGGGTTTGCAAAATGAAGCCAAATACGTCCACTGCCAATCTAGTCAAAAGTATTTTATATGCGGGGCCACATATAACATGTAAAGCTACCAATCACGGTATTATTAACGAAGAGAATGCCATTGCGCTATTCCAAAACACGTTTAGTTTAAACGTGAAGAAATGTGGACTATTTGTACATCCCAATAAACCATATTTGGCAGCATCACCCGATGGATTATTAGATGACAATGGCATTATCGAAGTAAAATGCCCATACACAGCTAGAAATATGACCGTTGCGGAAGCTGTGGAAACAAAGAGTATTGATTATTGTACAGTTAAAGAAATCAAACACAATGTAACAGAGGTTTCATTAAAAAACACACACAACTATATGTATCAAATACAGGGTCAGTTACAAATAACAGGCAGATCCTATTGTTATTTTATTATTTATACTAAGGGTGTTCATAAACAGTCGTCATCCCAGTAGGTTTTGAATTCGGAAACGTATGTCTATTAAAATTCAGAAAAAATGCAAACAATATTATTTACAACAGCAAGTTTTATTAACTGTCAAACAATGTGTCAAAAGTAAACCGAACTGAACTGAGATTACAATAACTGTTGGAAATGGTGACCATTTTCTTGAATACACAAATTAACTCTTCGCTTCATGCTTTCAAATGCATTTACAAGCATATCTGGTGTTATTTGGTCGCACTGATGTTGAATGCTGTTTTTCAAGTCTTCCAATGTGTGCACTGGATTTCTAAACACATTATTTTTAATGTACGGAAACACAAAATAATCTAAAGGCGTAAGGTCGCAAGAACGTGGCGGATAAAGGTCTTTACTTATTAAACGGTCATCGAAAAATTCTCGTAAATAATTTAAAGTAACACGAGCAACGTGCGGACGCGCAGAATCCTGTTGAAAATATCCGGTTTGCAACTCGTCGTCGTGAAGTTCATTTATAAACGGTTCTAAGATGATGTTCCGATAGTTTTCAGCATTTATATTCTCTTCAAAAAATATTGGGCCTATTATTCTTCTACGACTTACTGCTAACCACAACCCTATTTTAACAGGATGCATCGTTGCTTCTCTAAAGTAATGAGGGTTTTCGGTTCCCCACATACGCATATTTTGTGCATTAAGGTAACCATTCAAGTGCACCCAGGCCTCGTCCGAAAAAAATGTTTTATCGAGTACATCATTGTTGTTCAAATTTTCGTTAAACCACTGACAGTACTGAACTCTTTTCTCAAAATCTGGACCTAACAGCTCCTGGTACATTTGTAATTTGTATGGATGCGAGTGAATATCCTTTTTTAAAACATTGTACAAACTTGTTTTACGAATGCCTAGTTCTTGGGAAAGCCTTCGAACTGAAGATGTAGGTCGCTCTTCGATCGCGTTTCTGACCATATTGACAACATGTCCCGTGCGAACTCGAGGTCTTCCACCTCCCGGTTGTTTATCAGTTGAAGCAGTTTCCCGAAAATTTGCAAGTGATCTGCTCAACTGCTTCCTAAACTGATTGTGGTTAAACACTACATTTGGAAACCTCAATCTGAATTCATTTTTAGAAGCTTCGATCGAGTATTGCCATTCACCATTTTCCAGTACTCCATTGCGAAAATAACTTTCCAGCATAAATGCTTTCTGTTGTGGCGTAAACATGATTTCAAAACTGAACAAACCTAAACGCGCTATGACAGTACTCAATGACGTTTCATTGTGTTGTACGAATTAATCAAAGACATAACATTTTGTTTTTTAAGGCAACTGGGATGACGACTGTTTATGAACACCCGTTAGTAAGGATTTAGGCTATCAAAAGATAGAAAAAGATGACAATTTTTGGCTAAACAAAATGGAACCAAAATTAGAAAAATGTTACTTTGGAGCGCTTATTCCTGAGTTAGTAGACTCTCGAGTTAGCAGAAATCTACCGATTAGGGACACAAAATGCGTGGACCTATGATTATGAACATCCCCGTTATTTATTTTTACATTTTGATTTTTAAATATGTATTATTAGATATCCAGTAATTTTATAATTAGATTTTCATTTGTAAGGCTGTAGTAATAGGTATCATGAAATTATTGTAATATTACGTAATAATATATACCGATTTTGTAAACAGGTTAGTTATTTATAGTTGAAAAATAAATTCCTGCTTTATTATTTAATGAATTTAAAAATAAATATGTTTTATTTTGAAATAATATATGAAAAAACCATGTACTAATTGTTTTTAATGTTAATATGAAAATAAAAACTAACTAAGATGCATACGAGTTTTTTATTTATTATTTTTCGTGCACAATTTCAATATCTTCTAAACATGCGTAATAAATATATCCACAAATATGGAAAGCAGAAATAAATACGCTTACAGATAAACGTCATTTTTTATCAACTTTTAATAAAAGTTAGTAACTTCGTCAAGAAAACCTGACAATAATATAAAGCTCATTATAAATCTTAAAAACGCATGGCTAACGAAAGGGTAATAACAGTATTTTACGATAAGAAGATTGCTAGTTGTAAGGAAAGCGGTTTAACGCTAATCACGTCATTAGCAGCAGGCAAACGAAACGGCAAAATTTCAGAAGTAATGTGTGTTGCCTACCGTTATTTTATTTTAATCAACATATTTCAAAAACAAGAAATTTTGAAAAAAATACGTTCCTGAAGCCGGATAGATAATAAAATGCCGTAAATGATGGTTTAAGCAGAATTAAAATAGCGCAATTATTTTCTATAATATCGTATTGTCCATTTTATCACTAATTATTTAATAATAAATAATCAATGCAACAATTAAAAAAATTGATGACATAGCCGGCTAGGTATTACCATAATAGTCAATTTAAAATATCGACCATTGCTTCATACCCTAAACCAAAGCCATAGAATCATTGTAAAATTTCGAGTTATATCCTAGTTTTTGGAGCTAAGTGCAGGATAACCTTAATCAAGGGTGGTGTAATAGGAAAAACCTTAAGGTAAACCCTAGAGAAACATCTCTAATACCTTTCACTAAGGAAAGAAATGTAGAGGCTTTTAACAACCTTACAATCTTTGGTGAAGAAATTCAGGTCAGCTAGAAAGTTACATATCTGGGCATATCCCTAGATAGAAAACTGAGCTGGAATGCACACCTGAATAAAACAGCAAACAACGCGAAGGTCGACCTTATAAAGGGTAGACGCATGTTTGGTAAAACATGGAGACTGAAATTGATGATGATTCATTGGTACTATATAACAGTAGTCAGACCCCTGATATCCTACTACAGCTTGGTATGCTGGCCAAAAGTAGAACAAAAAACAGTAATTAAAACACTATCCAGGATACAGCGACTAGCTTGTTTGTGCATCTGTGGAATTATAAACAGCACTCCAACAACATCTATAGGAGCTCTCCCTCACCTTTCGACATACATCTAAAAGGGGAAGCCCCAAGTAGAGCATACAGAAGAAAATCTACCGAAAACTGAGGCACCAACCTGGAAAGGTGCGGACACATACGCATAAAAGAAGATGAAGTAAAGAACATGATCAAGAAGTTATTAGATCGATTTCAAAATAAACTACACAATGACTAACCACGACACATACGCACTAGCATCAGCATACCACCCACACAATCAAAAATGTAATAGACTACGTATACCTGGGATAAGTGCTCGTTGCTGGGTTTTACGTTGACGGAGAGAGAGACGCGTCTAGTTTTTTGGTCGAGTGGTTTCATCATCCTCAGAAGCCAAATAACAGTCGAGTAATTAGCACGTGCGTCTTTTAGTATTCTCAAGAGTGCGAAGTGTTAGTCGTGTGGAAGCCTTATTTTTCGGTCTTTTAAGCGCCATCGCTTGTGTAAATACTACGTCATTCATAACTCATATAACCTTTTCTACGTATGTACTTGATTGACCCAAGTGAGGCTCGCGGCTGCTTGTTGATGTTTTTAAGACATTTGAGGCTCCCAGTCGACGAGTTAAATTTATGGGGCCGTTCCTATTAAATATAACATTCTGCTGAGTATGAGATTTGCCGAAGCTGTGTTGGTATTAATTTATAACGGCCTAAATTTTTGCTTCGAAACGCGGTTGATTATGCCTAATAAGGGATAAACAGAAAGCGAAATAAGATTTTCCAATATCGTAAAAGATTTATATTTAATTTTTAATAACGGAGCAGTCGGGACAGGAAGTGGATTTCGATGTTGAAAATTTTAAGTGTGCGTCCTTAGAACCGCGGAAGGCTGAACGTAGATAAATTATGGATTCTAAAATATACCGGTATGATGTGCAAGCGAAAAGGGAAGGGTGCCCACTAGAGAATTTTAGGAACTAAAAATAGATTCAATAGATACTTTGTATTCGCATATTTATAATTTCTTTACGATTAGTATTGATATAGCTATTCTCAATGGTTTAAACTCCTTGGAAATCAAATAAAAATCATTTATACAATTATTATAATATTAACGATTAACTGAGTTCCTTTGCTATCTGCAAGTTACGATGCCGATGCAGATGACGGTGAACCGCCAACCGGCAAACCGGCTGACTTAATCGAAACGAATCGAGAGCCAAAATTGATTCGAATGATTATTCAAATAATCAATCGGTTATTAATATGATTCGAATGCAAATAATTCGGTTATAAAAATTGTCCGGTTATGCCCATCACTACTTCTGGCTATCTCCACTCGTCAGCGGCCACTAGGAAGTTCTGTTGTCTGGCCTTCTATTTTGTCCCGTTAACTACAACTGCATTCAAGTAAGTCTAATTAGATTGCATGCGTTTCATAAGCCATATTTTTAAATCCATTACCGCCTATGCTTTTACACTGTATGTATACATACAGGGTGTAGAAATGCTTTACGCACCATATGGTTTTCAATGGTAATTTTTTCATATGACAATATTTGCTTCCCTAATTATTTTAGAGCAAACTTGTAAAAAGGTTTTTTGTAGAGCAAACAATTCTGCATCCACTTATGCCATCATTTTTGTCATTTTACTTCAGAAAACTTAATAATGAAAGAAACTAGAATTATCATTTTTTCAAAAATCAGTGCAAATTGCAAAGTGGTGGTATGCTGCAAGCAGATCAGATGCAATAAGTGCCATGGTTTCCGCTACATTTGACAGATGCAAACAAATAAATAGCAAACTAATTTGTTGATGCTTTGAGATGCTTCAATAATTTCAAGGCACCACTGATTTGTCTAAAAATGGTAATTTTATTGCTTTAAATTTTCGGTTTTCCGAAATGTAAAATGAAAAATGCTGGCATAAATGGATACAGATTTTTTTTCTCTACAAAAAACTTTCATACAAGTTTGCTTTAAAATAATTAGGGAAGCAAATATTTTCATATGAAAAAATTACCATTGAAATCCTTATGGTGCGTAAAGATTTCTACACCCTGTATATGATTCCACGCATCGTTCAGACTTAAATTTCCGGCTCATCCTCATCTGGGTATTCTAATCTAAATTGGGAACATTGGGTGACTTACTGTCAGGCCATCAAAACTAATTTCTGTTAGTCTGCAAGCTACGTGCCTTGACGTGTTCAGGGTGTCTAATATTAAATATTAACTTGAATCAGGCCCAGCACACAGCTGGCCTGTAACCTTGTGTGCATTTAATATAGCCGTGTTAGATTACATCCTATCTGATTTCTTCTGAGGTGAAATGCAACAGTATGCATTTTCAGGAATATGGCAGCATAATAGTAAACTTGAATTCATAATGAATACGAATATAAGAGTCAATGCATACTCCTTGTATGGAGCAAAAACCTGAGTACTGTAGCGATCATCTAGTCACCTGGTTTGTGTTGTTAAGGTGACGATCGCAAACAATTTTTATTTAGTTCATTATATTGGTTCATGAAGCAACACGCGTTTTATTTCAACCTCTATATATGAACACTTTTATGTAAGAAATAACGCCCCAAAAGCTACAATCTTACAATTGGTGATCCCGAACGTGTGATAGACATCATACCTCCACCTGAAGCTAGTCCTCTTCCACAGCTTCAGAACCCCCTCTGACTCCTCCAGCCTGTTGTGAAGTCCCTGGAGTTCATCTAACAAAAGCTAAGTGTTATCATTTTACACATTTCGCTTTTGACACCTCGCAATACCTGCACACAGTACAGCTGTCACGGCGTGGAATTGTGCATAGCGGTGCTGTCAACTTCTGCGACTACAATCCGGCCTGGAACCTGGGACTATCGTGCTCCCTGCAGCCTTCCTGCGAACTGCAAAGCCATCTACCAGCTCTAGCCCGGATACCCAAAGCAAACTCGCTCGCGGCGCACACCAAGAGCCCATCTCCACCCGCCGTGCCGGCCGAATCCATCTGTCAAAGCGAAATCGAGCCAGTTCGCTGCACACACCTATCGTCTGTCTTCGAGCACCAGTGCAGCCACACTATAAGTTAAGTCATCCTTTCATTTTATCAAAAAATGGAGAGTAAGCTGACTTTCCCACCGTTTATGCCTCACGATGTCACTTTATATTTTGTCCTTGTTGACCGTTATTTCACGCAGTTGGGCATAAACGATGAGGCCCAAAGATACAGCTTACTCTTGTAAGACGCCCAACAGAATATCTCCAGGGACGTGTGTAGTGTGTGTTATTGTTTATTGTTACCTTTATTTATTGTTATCATTTATTGTTATTAGTTTTTAAGGATAGTTGAAAAGATCCAGGAGGTTTTGTAGCTAAATATAATCCTGTTACTCTCCTACGGGATTATATTAGTTTTCCTACCTGGCCTCCCTCCCTCTTCTTTTGGGGGGGGAGTAATGTAGCGATCATCTAGTCACCTGGTTTGTGTTGTTAAGGTGACGATCGCAAACAATTTTTATTTAGTTCATTATATTGGTTCATGAAGCAACACGCGTTTTATTTCAACCTCTATATATGAACACTTTTATGTAAGAAATAACGCCCCAAAAGCTACAATCTTACAGTACTCACAATATGGGCAATGAAGAAAATTCAGACACACCAAAAAGCAAGCGAAAGGTGAATATCACTGAAAGACAAGAAAAAAACCCAACGTTTGAGCAAGACAGACGACCAAGCTGAAGACAGAGCTAGAAGAACATCACCAAAGTGGAACGGAGCAGCACACGTCTCTAAAGTATTCGATATTTAGAATATAAATAATAGCTACTTCGTAGATTTTCGCGTTATATTATCAACTGGAAATATCACAGTGTCGTACTTTGATACCGACTCACCAATACTTTGTAACAGTTTATAGAATAAATAATAATTTCTCGCTTCTTGGTTTTCTGTGCGCCCATAATTATACACTAATTAGTGTGAGATTTAAAAATCTGCTCTTTAACCATAACTTATACATTCCTTTATTGATCGGCTAATGGTATAACGTCGTCTTTTTGTAATTATTAACAAACTAGGGCAGTAATTGCAATTATATTTTAATTTTTTACGTCCTCTCCTTTTTTGATTGTAAAAGGCACGTTCTGCTAGCTTGGCATGGCCTTCATTGCGTTATCGCTAATGGTTATTTCATTAATTGTATCCCCGTTTATTTCTAGTTTTTAAGAACTATTGATCGACATTATCTCACCTTACAAAGTCATATTGTTGCAGTGAGTAGTATCTATCAGAATAATTATTTGTTGTCCCTTCACCTAGAGCATATTGCGAACGTCTTCGCCTTCTCCGTTCCGACGTTTATACATTTTTTTGAATGCAATCCTCTCTTAGAGAGAAAATAGGCAGAGTAGTTTAAATACTTTTGTCAGCAACTTAAACAAACATGGTTGAGTACATAGTAGAAGGTGCAACGGACAATGACTTTTGGACGGAATTGTCACCGGCGTACCTTATGCTAAAATGGTTTGGTTTAGCACAGTTCACAGTGAGCGGAGAGCCGGGCAAAGAAGACATTTTACAAATTCCTATAAAAGGCTCATATAAAGTCGTTAACTACATGTTCGTGTTTGGTTTGATTAGTGTTGTCATAGTGTGTAACGATGTAATTTCGACGTTCCAAACACATAATTTCCTTCAGCAGTACATAGTTGTTTGTGAAGCTCACTTCCTTATTATAAATATGTTTACTATAATACTCTGCAATGCTGCATTTTCAGGACATGTTATAAAGCTAATTGATGAAATAAAGGAAACTGATATGGAAATGTATAGTTTTGGCATTAGAGTACATAGTAAAGCAAATAGAAACTTTATCACTACATTAATTTTTGCCTACCTTCTGCTGCTAGTTGTTGGCTTAGTGTTTGGACTTATTAACCAGCATAATAACATCAAATTCTGCATACTCCATGCTACTGTTATCATTTTACAAGGACAGGAAATATGTACAATTATAGTTTTAATAAGTTGGATACTGCTGCTAGCTTACCGACTGAAAATACTTCACGAAGCGATCAGCTCCGGCAAAACTGAAAAAATAATGCCGACTATTTCTAGTTTTTATTTGAAAATAAACGAATGGGTTCGAATAGCTAAGAGGCCATATATTACGCCAATTGTATTAAATCTGACATTGTGGTTTATGGAGATTTTGGTTCAGCTTTATCATTTATTTTCGTATTGGTGGAGGACTATGAAATTTTCAGAGGAAAATATGTTTTATTACTTTTTCTGGATACTTACACTGGGATCCAAAACCATGCTGCTAGTTTTTTCTTGCAACTACTTAATACGGAAGGTAAGTGTTACTGTGTTTATATCAGAATGTTTCACGCGGACTTTATTTTTACTTTTTCGTTTTGGAAAGTAGCCAAAATCAATTTTGCAATGTAATAACGAAATGCCCAGCCCACAATCGGAGTACGACAAGTGATGTTGAAAAGGAGTACACGGCGAAAGAAACCTTCTCTACGGGGAGCTAGTTAATGGACAAAGAGAGCCGGGAGGATAGCGTAAGAGATACGAAGCTATTCTGCATGTGGCTTTACAGTATAGTTTATGACACATTTTTTCATTTGTTGTATATACTGTTACTGTATAGAAGTGCTACATTAGTAGCAAAATAAAAATACTAACCTAGAATCTAAAGCAAATTCGGGTCAGTTTGTAATAAGACATTAACATTTTGATATTTACTAACAACCGTAATTGGAGTTCCAAGTACTCCCGTAAGGTGTTCGAATGCATTCTGTATGAGTAATCGTTAACAAATTATTACAACATACTTCGTTCATAAGACAGTATTTCTAGTAAAGTAAACCAAAACTTTACAACAGCATAATTCACCGAACTTAGATCATTTAACTAATCGTTACCACATGTAAAGCTCATGTCAAAAATTGCACCGGTAAAATAGCTAACAATAAATAATCAATACGACCTCGTAACGTAGAACGCAACCAGTGGGAACCCAAATGCTCGTTTGTGAGGCGTCGGCCTCGAGTATCAGATCGAATTACCCAACTGAAATAGCGGCCTTACAGGGCTGGTGTAAAGAATGAGCCCTCTGAGCATGTGCCTCCAATGAGGCAGTCAGCAAAGCCTTGGAAGATTTCTGATGAAAATGGACACAACAATCATAACATTTCGTACAAAAGAGGCAAAACACGTCAAATCGGTTTACTCGGAATTGCAAAAGAATACATTCCCACAACACAATTTTAGCTGGTGCGCCTAGAAACTTCTGAGACAGCCGTTCATACTATCTACACAGCTTCACAAACAAAGCCCGATATCAAAGCACTTTTTTTTTAAATACGTTCTATGACCTTCTTCTCGTAATATAATCTCAAGACAGTTTTTTCTTATGTAAACACTATAGAAAAATTAATGTTTTTATTCTGGGGAAATAGATTTTTACGAAACTTAATCGTGCCTGGAATTGTCCTTTTCGTTGGTCGCGGTAGCAGTGGCAGACGACCACTGATCATGATGTAAGATGGTTCTGTCTGAGCATTAGCTAGTTCACGTGCGTAAATCCAGTAAATTACAGGTCAATTTTCTTGGAATTTCTGCTCAAACTAGATACAAACAAGGAATTTAATTAGACACATCTTCAAAATGGGTATTTGCGACTCCTTTCTATGATTTATCGTCGAATCACTGTGGCTGTTTTCGTGAGTCAGCCTGCATTCGTTAGTACCGACTGTCGGTATCTATCCAGCTCCTACCGCCGTGTCTGGACAACTCTGTCTCTCACACACTCATATCGAATTGTTCCTAACCGGCCAAGGTTGCTTGAAGCCGATCACCTGGCTGCATTTGAATTAAGCATTTATTCAATATTGAATTTTTGCATGTCGTAGACATTTACTGTCTGAGTGTTGAAAAATTATGATAAAATTAAAAACCCAGTCGGTCCTCAGCGGACAATAATTTTGAGCCGAATTTTCCATTGCTGTGTTTATTTAGAGCACCATAAGGGCATTTTTTAGGCCTGCTTGCGGCTCGTTAATATTTGATAGTCATAGATTGCAACAGGGTGCGTAGAATGTGTTGTGACTGATATAGAGTTCCTTACTTTTATTGTAAAGTTAAAGGCAGACAACACAAATTGCATATTAACGTCTAAATATTGAAATGATCAGGTAAGTTCGTAAGTGGGGCCTAAGAAATATTCACGGATTTATCAGGTTCCCCCATGATATGACCTTATGTTAACGTGCAGTGACTAAAGAACAATACAGAAGTACCAGTCCTTCCTTTACTGCGATGTCGATGCAAGGTAACCAAGCTAGACTGGATGATTAAAAAAGGTTTAAAAGAGTTCAGATTCTTCTGGGTTAACTTAATTGGGCCATTAGAGAAATTAAGCAAGAATCGATATTAAAGCTAAGATTAGATGAAAAATTGTCAACGAGATGAGAAAAAACTTTGTTTATAGCAAATTTTCCGTCTTCATGCTCTATTTAATCATCAGAGGAATCATCAGCTGCTCAATTTTTAATGAGAGGGATGCTAAAAAACAAACAAGAAATTATGCTGAACCCAATCCTGTCTAAGTACTGAGTTCAAATAAATCATTTCATGTTAAAAGTTCATACATTTTGGCATCAAGAGCACCCAATTCCTTGTCACTATTATTGTAATTAACCAGAACAGCCCAGTAGTGTAGCAGTAACCAAGCGTGGTGTAATATGGTTGCATAGTTTTTGAAAGGAACGCCAAACAATGATTTTTACAGGGAGACTATACCTGGATGGTTCGGTTTGTCACAGTTTATAGTGGGCGAAGAATCGTTTCAAACATTTGCAACATAATCAATAAAAGTTTTTGGTATACAAAGATAAGTTTATATATTTTATATATACCTAACATGTTATCAGGCTACATTGCCTAATAACACTTAAGTAAGTGAATCAAAGATATACATCTATTGAGATGAATGCAATTTAGGCCTACAATACAGCTATGATAGGAGTAATTCAAGCATTTCAAATATTATATTAAAATTTTCCATATAAATCTCATAATTTGAATTTGAAATAATATAGCATTAGCCTTGACATAAAATAAAAATGAGAACGAAACCATGTAAAATCAAATTGGAGAACAACAAAGTTTGTTGGTGGTTGGCTTTCCAACAAATCGGGACCAAAAATATAAAATAAATACCGTTTTTACAATTCAATGAAGTGCTTGATATTAGTGCAGTTATTCTTAGCCCCTCTGCAGATGATAAAGATGTCTAGATGTGAGCATCTGGTTCTGGATGCTTAATTAGTCGTTAGTTGGAGGTCCAATGAAAGAAGCGGAGGCCATAGAAGCCTAAGGGCAGCGGCAACCTTCGTGCATCACAGCAGAGCACTAGCTGTGGGTCCAGGAACAGAAAACGCTGCCATATCGGAGGAAGTGCAGAGTTCAGCTTACGGGCATCACATTAGCAAGTTTTTGGAGGTTTGCCAGGTTAACCACAAGAAGAAAGCCCAAGCATTGAGAAAATTGCTGGTGGGCCAATATAGGCCGAAACACTCGTCTGCAGGTCAGCATTCCAAGATCAGAAGTACTTTTTCCTAAAATTCAGTGATAGAATTTCTGTGGCGTCCTTCGTGAGTGTTTTTTTACAGTAGTAGCTTTGTTTACTTACGCTAAATCACATAAGCCACTCATCAATAAATTATAACGGATGTGATTGTTATAAATTAAGCCTATTAAATCTGTACCGCATCAGAAATGTTGAGGTTAGATCATTATAAGTGGTGACATTAAGAAATTTCCTCAACTTCAGAAATACCGTACAAAGATATTACATTGGTTAAATAGGTAGTTTAAAAGCAAGTGCATTAAATGAAACAATAACAATTTATGCAAATAAGTCAGGATGTAAAGATTTAACCCCTGGGATAAGAGTAACTAATCAATTAATAATATTTAAATTACTAAATACAACATAAGCTGAACTGGGTATATCATCACAATATGTTCTGTTGACTGGAAGGGCCAGATTAATAAGTTTGGAAGGTACTAAAGGAATGGACATTTGGTGTTTGGACCCTTGTTGGTAATTTGTGGTAGGGTAATCTCTGGGAGCAGGAACACTAAGACGCACTGCCTCTTTAATACATTTGTAGCCTACGTCAACTCACACAGAAGTGAACACAGCAATGATTAGTTCTGTATTCTTTTACTTAAAAACAAATTCTGTTTTTATACAGTACACCAGGTGCAATGCCTAAACGTAATAGTGGCTTTGTCAGTTCAACACGACTTACTAACATTGCTTATATTAAAAGTGATATTTATACACTAAATGGTGGTGAACTGCCAGGGTTGTATTGACAGTAATTTAACACGAGCACATGCTCGGGAAGCTCAAGGAATATAAATGCAACTTAATAAAGTTATTCGGTTGCTTAATGAGGTCAAGACGGGAGCATGCAGTTGCTATTCATGTAACATGAGGAAATGATTAGTTTAAATACAGATTGAGTTATTATTTTAAGAAGAAAAATTCTTATTTTTGTAACTAAAAATAGAAACCTTGTTAAAATCGGTCAAGGCGATAAGTTTTTACTCAGAGAAACCCAACTAAAGCAATTATAAAACATAAAATATACAAGGAACATCCCAGAATAAGAAGATGGTGTTAATCTATGTAAACCAAAAAGAATTAACCTAAGAAAAGCAGTAAGATGTTAATTGTGAAGTGAAATAGTGAGAAAGTGAGCTTATGTCGGTCATCTGTCAGTTGAGCAATTCAATTAATTATATTGTACATAAAATCAATTAAAAATTGTATAGAATTTAGTTAGCTTTGAGCTTCATGTAAAAATAACAATCTCACCTTTTGAAATTATAACTCAAGCGCCTTCTCTCTGTATTTAAACTAATACCTTTCTCATGTTACATTAATAGCAACTGCATGATTCAGTTTTAACGGCTTTTGTTAAATTTTGCATTTTCTCGTCTTGTTACAATTCCATCAGATCTGGATTTAAAAAATTTTAAGTAGCTAACACAGTTTCGTCAAAAATCTATCCAGCAATTTTGTCTCTAGTGTCACGATAAATTAAAGCTTTCTTTTCGTTCGTACTGTCATTCTCAGGGGAAAATTCAATCCTGCTCCCTTCTGCTACAAACTTCCTGGCTCGATGCATTTTGGAGAAACTCGATTGTTAAGTTTAACATCCCAGCTGATAAGCCAAGTGAACGCTAAGTTCGAGGTTGACGAACGCTGCTGTCTGGCACCTCGAAGCAAAAGGTGAAGTAATTTCTGTTGGTGGCCTTATGGAATCTGACGCCCACTATTAATTCTAAGAACATCCAGGTTGGAAACAGCTCCAACTTTTTGAAATCAATGGAACCGTTATCTACGCCCTCCGAACTGATGTGCCAACTATAGCATTCAAGCTCCACGTGTTCTTTGGGCCGTTATCTAACGTGAACCCTTTTTTCATCACCAAAGTCGGCGGCCGGCAGCTATGCTTTTTGCCCGTCCCCTCTGATGTTTGGAGGTAAATTTTCTCCGCCTTACGTTAGCTAACATTCCCGCGAGTTGCTGCATTTCCAATTTAAAATGCCGTGGAAGGAATTCTAAAATCCACCGGCCATGGTTCCAAGCTCTTTCCATTTACCCAGCGTGCTGCGCTGGATTTAGACTAGTTAATTGCATAAGTTGTGAGTAGTACTGCATGCCTCTTTAATCTAGTAGTCAAACGTCAATCAATGCAATTTAATTGTCAGTGCTTGTTAATAACAATTGTATTATTGAAGATTATAATTTTTAATTTAAAATTAATTGATACGTTTTTAAAATGCCGTTAAGTTATACGAGAGACGAGTTAATTGATATGCTCCTAATATTTGGAAAAGCAGATGAAAATCCTTATGAAGCAGCCAGATTGTACAGAAATAAATATCCAAACAGAAAGCACCCTGAACATTGAACATTTACTAAATTATTGGAGAGACCGCGTGAAACGGGAACTGTGGATTATAAGAAACCGGTACATGAAAACCCACCTGCTTGCAATGTCGACAACGAAAACCAGGTAATGCTACACATTATTGAGAATCCCCATGTCAGTACTAGGGAGATTGCAAATTTGGTTGGAATTTCGCATACTTCGGTCTGGTGGATAATAAAAAAAAAATCACCCATTCAAAATGATTCTTCACCAAGAATTAACCGAAAATAATTTTCTAAACTGTTTGAGGCTTTCGCGGTTACTCGAATTATTCTTCTTAACATGGAATTTCGGCTTAGACCGCGTAGTATGTGTATATGAACACCCAGCATTTTCTGCCTTAATGTGCCTTGTACCTTGTGAAGTCGAGCAAAAACCCGCGCGATGGTCATGCTCTTTGGTGGCTCGTGTTGTTTGAGTATCTTGAGAACAAAGATACTTAGGCATATTTGGCCGTTTTGCTGTTTGTGCATCCATATTCACTAACGTTTCGCAAGACTTTGCAGCTTGCATCAGCAGAGTGAAAGTCGAACTAAGAACCGAAGGTCGGTGTGGAGCAATTTATAGTCCTTTGTGCCAGGCGCGCGGAGTGGCGTAACGCTGGTTGGTCATTCGAGTGCAACGTAATCCGTGGGGCGTGGCTGTATGACGCAGAGTGGTTGTAATGCTTTAGATCGTGTCCACGTTTTACTAAGCTTAAAGCCATCTTTCCTGTTGATATTATTTGGATGTTTTTCTATTTCTATGGCTTCACGTATCACTCGCGGGAGGTAGTGAGGTATTCTGGCAAGTACTCTGGCGTGCTCAAATTCTATAGTATGCCCATTTGTAAACGTATGCTCAGCTACGGCTGATTTTGTGATGCGTTTGTATTTGCAATCGCCTTTATACTCTTGAAGTCTTAGATCAACTGAACGACCAGTCTGTCCAATGTAACTCGAGCCGCAAGAACAAGGAATGCGATATACGCCAGCGATTTTTAAACTTAGAATCTTGTCTTTTACAGATCTGAAGTCGTTACAGTAATGTTCGAATGTTTTTTTCAGCATCGAAATCAGACGGACTTTATTCTTTTCGTTTTCATTTAAACTTTTCTCACAAATAAAACACAAATGCACTTCGGGATTCGCCATAGCAAAACGTAAGTCAACTACGTACAGGCACGTGACATTTAATTTCTAAGTGGGTTATAGTTGCATTCATAAATTAAGAACCATTCCATAGCTATACTAGATGAAAATCATTTTTGATCATACTTTTTATTTCACTATAAAACGTTATTCTGATGTATAAAAATATTACAAACAATATAGTGTAAGTTGTTCTTACAAAATGTACCAACAAATATAAAGTTTAACAATATTTTGGAGAAATGTTCAACTTTCAACAGCTGCAACTCGTTATATATTACACTTACAACAAAAATTAATATACAGAAAATGTCAAGAATCTTGTCTTCTTTAACTTTGTATTGGAATTTTTTTACGTTGGATCAACCGTTGAGGAGCTATTTGGAGAATACTAATTTTTAGCACCTTTAATCTAAGATGGCGGTTCGTGTGGCCCCCTTTCTAGGTCTAAAACTTGGATTTTTCATCAGAATGCCGACCTGAACAACATATATAAAAACCGTTGCTACTCCACCTTTTGTTCCTGCATACTGGACTACCAGTTTACCCCCGATTTTTGCATCCGCCACCCGAAAAAATCGTCGTTTTTCCTTCCTGATCAACCCTAGGAACTTTATTTGGACTTCACCTGTAGAGAAATCAATCTTCTTCCCCATGATGTGTGTGACGGAGCTCTACAACAGGGTCCTGCTAGCAAAACAACATTGCTTATGCATGTAATACGTAATATACGTTAGAGTCATGTTAAAAGTGACTATTCAAGTTGCGTTTCATACGCTAAGATATAATTAAATAATTAGCCCCGTCAAGGTTGATGTTGGATTATAATTTTAGCCTGTATTATTTATGGTGGCACCTTCTAGGGTTTATATGGCTTATTCGTGTGTGTTTCGCGGTTCTTTTACTTGTGTTCTGTTCTCTCAATTATAAACAACTAGCAGAAGGCGTATGATATATCAAAGGGAAATTCCTGTCGGAAGCAGCCGTTGAACACACCGTCCAATGAAACGGTTGATCTCTGTTTCGCGCTTTGAGGGAGAATGCTGTCTTGAAGTTTAAAGCGCGTGGTGCCGTTAATTTGAACTATTGTCTAACACCAATATATCCTTTTTCTCTTTTATCCTTAATTACACTCAATTTAATACGTTATATTCAACGTACAGTATTAAGAAGAAAAGAGAGCGCAGTGGAGTATATACCCTAGGGCCATGGGGGCCATGTCCCGGGGCGGCAGGCTGCGAGAGGCGGCTCATTGTTTGGTTGATAACACAGCAAGACGAGCAACAAGACGCAGGGCGATCGTGTTCACGACCGGCAGTCTTGGGACTAGTCGGAATGTTTCGTCATTGCTCGTTCCGTTTTCGTGCATATCACGAATAGGTCGGAGTGGGGGGCGGGTTGGTCGGTGGAAACAATCGCATGCAATACGCGCTTCACTTGTTTCAAGTTATTTCTAACCATCGCATCAAATTATTAGGTTTTAGTCATTGAGTGTGCATAATTCGTTGGAGAAACATATCAACCTATATGAGGCGCGAAGAACAGTGTTGCTGGTTTTTATTATTTCGAGCTAGAACGCCATCTTCGTAAATACTATCATAAGGCAAATTAATGATATCGTCATAGTGGATACAAATATGCATTCGATGGGAATTAAGTTTAACTACACGAAGAACAGGAGAAGCAGCATTGCTTCGAATGTAGCTGTTTATGTCTTGTTACGTTACCTTTGGAGCGACCCTCGTATTAGTAAATTTTCGCTAGTTGAACTTTCAGCTTTTGAGTATTGTTAGGTGGCTTTTTTGGAAATTCTTGCATGCTTTAAATTAGGTCTGATTAGCTATATCTTATTTTTAACTATCCTCCTATAATTATGAAGCACTTTCGTAAGCATCTCCCCGAATAACTACCCCTAGATTGCTAATTAAATTTATTTTCGCTTCATTTCTACATATATTACAGATTGGTAGTTAGGCAACCCTCTTCGCTTTTCTAACACTTTACAGTTATATTGCTGTTATCTGCGATGGCACTGGTGCATTTCATTAGTTTTTCTGGAGGTCATGCAGTTTTTGGAACATTGATAAGAGCAGACTTGGTGCTGCATTGCTGGAAATTTTCCTTCCTGTTCGACATTTAGCTGTGTTCTAGTGAAGTTGTACCTATTTGAGCTCGTTTGCTTCGTAAGCTTTGGTAGCTTTCTCAATTTGAAGAGGATTTTGTCGCATCGAAACCCCATGGACGTGCTGGTAATTTTTGGTGTTTTATATTACCCCGTTCGTATCGCCTGTTGGGCGGATTTAATGGTACCGTCTTCGCTGAGCACATGTCGAAATCCTTCAGGCTGCCTACGATCGTAAGGTTTGTAGTCGTTAACTGCTGCTCCTAGCACCTTCGTATAGCTGTGATTTTGTATTTCAGCCTGCTTGTGACCTGGCCATTGTTTATTGCTTGTTTGCTGCCATTGTGTCGTTGTGAATTGGCTTTTCCCTCGTAACCTGTGGACGAGCACATGTTATCTGGATCGACCCCAATGAGCTGTCGTAGTACAAACCTGCTGCGGAAGCTTCTGCTAGTCGCAGTCTCTCCCCCGCTGAACTCGTAGTTTGGGCGAGAACTTCTCCAGCTCCGTTTGGACCTCGCACTGGGCCCCTGCCTGAGAGATTGGCCCCAGCTGCGGTCGTAGCCTACGGAAGTCACCTCCTCCTGCTGGCCGCTCCACGCGCCAGAAACTCAAGCTGGCCATAGGCTAGTGCTCCTACGAGGTTACCAAGGTCAAAAGTTGTATCGTTAGCTGTATTTTGTATGTTCGTATTGGAAATTGTGATTTTTGCTGTGTTGCCCATTTTATAGACGCGTTTAGTAATGTTGAATAGCTGCGTTCGCTACGCTTTGAATGTATATCAGAGTACTCACCTGCTCAACTAATAATTCACTTTCATGGCGCGTTTGATTTCGTTTATTGTTTTGTTTACTTGTTGCGCGATATCTGTCAAGTCGCTTCGTGGCTCGTTCGAACTACGTGCGTGTGGCTCCGTTCCAGCCCACGGGATTATTACGGATTTGAATTCATTATGTTGTTCGACGTTTTTGCTTCTTTAATTCGGGACGTGAAGCGTTAGCAAGCATGCTGTTTATTTTTCAACAACTATTATATTATGTCTTTCCTCTAGGGCGTACGGAACTGCGTGAGATCTCACTCTATCTAGTATATCCCGCCAATTAGAAAAGTTGAAGCGTAATTATTCGGGTAAAAGCTAGCGTCGTGTGTCTTTAGCTAGCAACCGCTTATCGCTTGCGACGTCCTCACCCTCTTTTGGGATCTCTGCTTCACAGAGGGTTGCACTTTGAGTCAGATTTGATTGCTTTATTGGTTACGCGTGTAGATCTGCTTCACAGATTGCGTGATTTAAGCTCGATGATTGTGTTTGCAAAATTTATACTTTGATTATCTGGCTACGCGCTCAGGAAGTGAGTATTTGGTTATTCGTTATGCGGCAATTGTAATCTGTGATATATTTAGGGTACTTGTGTGTGCAATTTATATTGGTATATGTACGCAGCATTGATTTTAATGTGTTATATTTATTATTGTTTCATTGTATTGGTCTTGGCATGTGATATTTGGGCATTTGGTTGCAAGCACTATAGAACCTCCTGTGTTAATAAAACTTGTTATCAGCTTGATTTTGGTGGTGTCATTTTTATTGCTTTTGTAAGCTGGGTGTATCCCAACCTTGGGGAGGTTCGACCCAAGGATTTATTCTTCGTCGAGAACCTGGCGCCCCTTTTTAGAGTTTGGAAGTTTGGAACCCCGACCTCACGGCGAGTTAGCCGCCTTAGGCCGATATTTACCAGCTGACAAAATACCTAGTACAACTTTCGTCAACAGGTAAGGCCCACCCTTGCTCCTTTTATCGTTACAGTCTACCTCTTCGTAGGGTTTCTATTCGGTGTGATATCTCAATGGGAAAATCTTGCACTTTGTGTCTTACATTCTTCGTACATAATCCTAAATTGCTACATACAATGCGCGAAGCTTGTTCTGAGAAGTTGCATATTGTCTACATTATTTCGAATTCGAGTGGTGCACGAGTGTATAAATAGGACTACAGAAGACGATGCGCTCAAAAGGTTTGCAGATATTCACTTCAAAATATACGAAACGGCGAGCGCAATTAGCAAGTCGCAGATTACACCGATTGTCGTTATTATGACGACGTGTTTTGTCGAATTATGTCAGCTTAACATGAACGTCTGGGCTTGCCAGGTGATAAACGCAAACATTTGTTAGCGTTTCCCTCTTATTCTTTAGGATACAGTGTCGTAGGCGGTTGCCCAGGCTAGGGTCAGCGGAGGTGCCGTGTACAGTCCTCCCTCAAATGCCAAATTCGAAAATAAGCGCCACTAATTTGTTGCTGACTGCCTAATACGTCGACACCTTTTCCCAATATGCCCCAAATTAGAAAGACAATAACGTAGATTTGTGCGTCGGAAGAATAGGGATACCAAAAGAAAGGTAAAACCATTAAAAACCAAATAGACATAAGCTCAAGTACCAAGGCTCTATTAGAATTCAAGAAAATATTACAACTATATTTGTAGAAGCATCAAAATATAATAAACCCAAAATACATACAATGTAATGATAAGTATCCAAATAAATATTCAAGTAAGCAAGTTTTCGAGTTTATCTTAAACAAAGGAAGAGGGCATTTATAACCGCTAAAATACCTAACGTTCAACTTAAGTGATATTTAAATATCAAATACTAAATAACATTGTAGCATAAAACGCTTAAAAATATCAACGTTACAAGCGTCTAAACGTAACAATTTCGAAACTAACTATACCGGCAATATTCCAAAATACCAAGCCGCACAAGCATAAATATGAGTAAATATACGCAAGGTTTAAAAAAAACTAAGTGTTCTCGCAAAACAAGAATTTAAATTATAGCAACAACCACTTGTTGATTTTTTTTGTGTAAAATGTATGCCTTTCTGTGACTAAGTTCAGTTATAATTTCCAAAATTCATAAACCATGAATTGACAAATCAATCTAGTTTAAATAGAATATTAAAGTATGAGCGGATAACAAGGTCTTTAAAACACGCGCGAGTTTTCGAGGACGACGGCGTAGCCGGAGTGCTCAAAATAGAGCAAGTGTTTTAAAGACCAGTTATCCACGAATACTTTACTCTATTTTTTATTATACCTGCAATACTGGAAATAAATTACGCACTAAAAACTTGTGATAAATCGAAAGGGCATAATAATATTGCTACTATAGTTACGAGAGTTGTTTACCTTTTTGTCGCGTCCACGTCCGTTGCTGCATTCAGTTGTTTCCTTGACAACCTTTAAAGCTCGGTGAGCTTTAATCGCCTGTTTTCGCACGCTCAGGCGTGCTTTAAACGGCGATTCTGATGCAGGTATAATAAAAAATTATTTTTAGCATTCACAACACATTTGAGCAAATAGTCCTAAGTAACACCTAGGGAAGGGTATCCAGAGAACGTCAGGTGCACGATCGCTCTATGGGAATAAAACTTATGTATGGTGTATTACCAGTTGCATGAAAACAGTACGACATCTCTCTAAAGAACACAAGATCTTGTTTTCTAGCCCGATTACAGTTCTATAAAAGGGTACGTATATTTTCTAATAAAAAGAAATACATAGTTAACGTAGGCTTTAGTGAAAATGAAATTCGGTTTGATTAAACAACGTACCTTAGGTGATGTCAATGCCGTAGAATGTGCAATTAATTTAATTATGTGACATCGGGGCACACAACAATAACCGGTACAAGATTGCACGGGGACGAGAAAGCTTTCTGCTGAAGAAGGCGAATCAGCAAAACAATTCAAACACGATTCAATACATGAAACTATCTGCAGGCAAAGGACCCTGCATTTCATTAGGTCAGTAAAAACCTTCCCGTTTAGGATTTATTTTTCATCAAATAAAAATTAGATTTAGGATATTTATAATTAAGAATATTATAAATTGAGTGCACGACCTTAATATCGCAGAATCTCAGCATTCAGTCCAACACCACCATTAACAATTCTGCATTAATAAAATGTTATGGGACGAAAAACTGCAGCGCACTACTATATGCACGGATTTCCAACAACTTCCTTCTTAAGGGTGCAACAGTGAGATTTTACAGGAACAAGGAACTGATGTGCCATGTGGTTACAAGGTTCCTAGCAGCTGAATGTAGTTTTTGTTTCCTCTCACAACTAACCAGTCTGACTTCCTCAAAGTAGAAAAGTTTATTAGGGCGTATGGAGCCCCTTACTAAAAGCGCTACAAAATATGAAAGGAATAAGAATTGGAAAAAAACGCATTAAATGCAGTAATGCAAAAGAGGTCAATATAAAACAGTCTCCGCGTAGTTGGCGCTGACAAGTAAAAAATAAATGCATATTTCAAAACTGTCATCCTTTATTTGACAGTACTGAAAATATCAATTTCATTTGTATAATACTTTGTTCATAGCAGCCGCTTATTGACAATCTGTTCTGTGTATTTTTAATAATGGAAAATATCGAGCATCGCGCCGTCATTAAATTTTTGTTTAAAAAAGGTTTGAAAAATGCAGAGATTTTTGAGGAAATGCACAACGTATTGGGTGAAAGTGCACCATCATATGCCACGGTACATAAACTGGGTGGCTGCGTTTAAACGCGGTCGTACGAGCATAGACGACGAACACCGCTCTGGGCGCCCTAAAAGTGTCACAACTTCGGAAATGGTGAGCAAAATCCATACTATGATTTTAGAAGATCGACGATTGAAGTTAAGTGAGATAGCTAACATCGTGAACATCTAAAAATAACAGGTACATAATATTGTAACTCAAGAGTTTTGTTTGAGAAAGCTATCCGCAAGATGGGTGCCGCGTTTGCTCTCCCTAGAGCAACAACGCGTTCGAATGCAAATGTCGCAAGATAGCCTGGACCGTTTTCGGGCAAATCCGATTGATTTTATGAGGCGATTGATAACCACTGACGAAACATGGGTTCATCATTATAGCCCAGAGACGAAACAGCAGTCAAAACAGTGGATTGAACATGGTTGTCCACCTCCAAACTGTTTTCTGGGATGCCAAAGGGAATTTAATGGTAGATTATTTACCTAAATGGCAAACCATAACTGAGGAATATTACGCTAACCTGCTGGACAAAATAAACCAAATTATTAGACAGAAAAGACCATGTTTAACCAAGAAAATCATTTTGCATCAGGATAATACAAGACCCCACACAAGTGTTTAGCGATGGCAAAATTTAACGAATTGAAATATGATTTGCTTCCGCATCCACCTTATTTCCCTGATCTAGCTCCATCGGACTTATTCCCCAAACTCAAAATCTTTCTAAGCGGACAACGATTTTCGTCTAATGAGGAGGTCCAGCACGCGATTAATAAATATTGTGCAAGCCTTGAAGAAAGCATTTTTCGCGATGGGATCAAGGCTTTAGAACATCGTTGGATAAAGTGTATAGAACGTTTAGGAAACTATGTTGAAAATTAAAACGATTTTGAAAAGTTAAAATCAGTCTTTCATTCTTAGGCTAAGCAATTAATACCGCCCTCGTACCTTGGAGTTATTGCGCTGTATTTTCACGCCAAAGATCCCCATAGGGGTAAAATCTATTTAGTATAATTCATATAGATTTTAATTGCGGCAACGATTCACAAATCCAAAATTGACAACGATAAATAAAGGCTGTAATAATAATCGATCACCACCTGCTAGCGTGAAAACTTAAAGTGCCATCGCTTCGAGAATTCCATAATTCTGGTCAAAGATAACACCCGAAGACAGCCGGAGCTCGGCGCGCAAAATATCAAATTTAATTTTCAAATTTAAACGGACCAGCAAAAGGACTGCAACCAAAATGCATCACTGTAAAGCTGGAAAATTTGCAACGTAACTATTAAGTATACAATACTATCACATCATTGCATCATTTCTACAGGGTGCAGCTGTTTGAGGATGAAAATGTCGTTGTTTATATATTTTGGATGTTGCTACTGACTTCAGATATGACAGTTCTAATTATTGGTTGCGGTTTGATAGTAAATATGTTGTTACAGTATCAAACTGTTCTAGTGACCCTTGAGGGTACGAGAGTGCCACCTACCTTATCATGTCCGGGAAACGCCGCCACTTGCCCTGGAATTCTCGAAAACCGGCTAATAGCCACGGCTTAATACGCTTACGGAGATGGTCGTGGTCCTAGGAACGGTATGCCATAGGGGCAAGCGTGACGACATATACAGGGTGTTGCAGAGTAATAGGGCGCTACGGCATTCGGACTTTGGGTCTCACGTTTGACAGAACCCCGAAAGTCAAACGGGGTAGAATATGTGTGTATCCTTGCGACTCCCCGGCACTGGTGACAGAGCTCCCTAACCTATCTTTGAAGCTTACAACTTCATCCAGGCTCTACCTCACATCGATCTTACACTGCGGACAACTTAACCTGAAAATCTGGATGTAACATGCGCAAGGAAAAACACAAGGCAACATATAACAAACCGGTCTATTGGTCTAACATACACACATGAAATGTTGTTCGGTACAGTACATAAGAAGTGCCGACTGGCACTACATACTAAAGTTATAGCTCTAACGGGGCGCGTGAATAATCATTTATTGCCATGCACATATGTTATGAACGGTATTAAATGCGAATAGCACCGATGTAGCGGTTAATATCTAGAATACACACTACCCTTATTGCAGTATCACCTGGCTGTCAACTTGGCGGGCAGGGCTCCGATTTGCAGCACAGAATCTCACGAGGCTACAGTTGTATTTGCTGCTGACGCGTATTCCAAAATTCCTTTGCAGGACGGGGTGCGACCCAGGGGCAACGGGGCTCGCATGGAAACAAACGGTAACCTCGAACACGTTCTCATCCGGTATCAATCCCACGTAGAAGTGGTAAATTTGCCTGCACGGCACACGATATTACGAGAACGTTGGTCGACAAAACGGAGCAGCACCAGACCACACAATTGCACGCCAAACGGCTCGGAAGCACTCTCGCAAAGCGGCCCCCGCGAACGGCTCACGCTACGCTGCCGAAAGGAAAGAAACTGGAGGGGCGTCGGCAACGCAGACAGAAAGACTGCGACGAAGCGAAAAAATTCAAAATCCTCTCTCATGCTCTCATAGAATGGCGTTTTAAATTCACCTTAGGAAACACTGAAAGCCAACCTGGAAACAGTGGCAGAGCGATAAGAACTACACGTGTTCAGCCAAACGGCCCAAAGCGGTCTCACAGCTGCGTTACGCGATAAGGCCAGAGCGTGCACAAAATTCGAAACACACTTAAATTTAACGGAAAAATATGACAATTCTATCTACACACGGGGTCGTAATTTAAGAAAATGGGCAATTAACTCGTACATTCGCAAACTTTAAAAATGTCCTGACAATGTAAGTATATGTACGTATATGGAATAAAACGGGCAGCACCCTTTAATCTCCATTTAATCAAACAATTGCGATAGGATTTTTTTGTGTTACAGTAAACCCATCTTGGAATTGACATTTCGACTTATGTCGGATATAAAACAAAGGTCTAATGGATACAACGTCGAGAGCTTTTGGCGTTTAGTATCATTGAGTTTATTTGAAGCTTTCTTCTGTTATTTACCATCAAACCAACTTGGCTGCTTCGTGTACCGACTTCAAGTTCTCCGTCCTGATCGCAACGTCGTGGCTGGGAGACACCTTGTCTCCCGATTATCCGATAGCAACGAACTCTTCCAGACCAAAGGAAAACCTACATAACCTTGGGCAACGATTACCGTTGTTATGTGCTTGTGTTAATTGATTTAGTATGTATGACGCATAGTGTTAGCATGTGCTTGTTTATTGTTGTGTTTACTTATGGCGCTTTCTGCACATTTCCGGACGCTTGATGCCCTTCAGAATTTCATAGCGGTCAACTGCACTACAATACGTAATTAAGCATTTTTTGTTGTGTACTGGCAATGTGACGTCACGCCCTAAACAGTTCTTAGAGTGTCTGTAATTTTATACGACTAAGACAGATCTGTTTAAAGTAAAATGTGTTTTGACAAATTAAACAGTTCTTTTTAGGAAACGTTGTACTTTGTGCAGTTGAACGCAACGGCGCGAATTTCAAGTTAAACCATACATATTGCAATTATTAGGTAAGTTTGTTTCTTGACTGTGTTACAGCCAAAACCGGTATTAACGACACAAAGCAGTTTGTTACATTCCGCACTCGACTTTAAAACAAAACCGTCAGTTTGTTACCATTAAAAACTACTAAATCGGGAAAATTACACAGACTAGTGGCCTTAACCCAGTTACGATGGGCTGTAACGCAAGGTTTCGGCTTAAAACGCCCAGCGGGTTCTTTACTACTTTATAATTAGGGCTACGGTCCGGTAAACGAGATAAAAGTGATAAATATTGAAGCGCCGCTACTTTCTGTCTAACTCGGAAAAATCAACACCGGTAAGCTCAGTCTGAAAGTGGAAGAAAGTGGGTCCAGCTTTCTACTTCTAACTTGGCACAGCTTAAGCGGCGAGCGGTTGGGCTGAACTTACCTTTACTTGCACTTACTTACAATTGTATGAATTCCTGTACATCGGAAAGCAATACACAATATATGCATACAAACGTTAATTCATCAATGGAAAACAAAAATAATTAACAAAGAACACTATTGAGGCAATAAATATGGAAATGACAATGGATATTAAAAGGTTTACTCTGAACAGTTAAAGAATATGCGAAAGAGGTTAGTCAGGTTAAGTGTGCGACGTTTAAACTAACCACGCCAGTAAAATGACAACAAACGACATATAGTAATAACTTTAAGTTTTTCACAAAGGAACTATGTTACGATGATCAAAATTAACAACAATAACTCAAATAGTGACACAACGACAATGATTACATGGTATCATAACGCAAAACTACATACAGACATTAAAACTGGACGGTAGAGGTTAAAAATTAACTTCAAGGCGGTAGTTTCTGCTATACATCTCAACATTTATATAAACAATGGCACTACGGGCCATAGCGGCACGCAATACGGGAGAGAACTACTGCAAGCTACATAGGGGAGACATTCGAGCGTGTGTGAGCGGCATTACATCCCCAGCGGGTTAATCGAGCGAAGCCCGTACAGTCAAACAGATTCGGTACGACATTCGGGACTACATTCCAATGGCAAGTTTAGCACGGTTGAGGTTTCCACTTAAAATACGCTTTAACAGCGTTATTGAAGTTTTTTAGCTTCATGGTACACAAAAACTCGGCTAGGTGTTCACCAGCACATCACTATTACACAGGGCTCGACGACAGCAAGAAGGTAGTTTTTCTAGGAACTACTTGAACTTTCGCGGCGAAACAAATGCCTCGTCCGAACCAACAACGAACACCTCTTAACGATCTGAGTGCCCGCCAATAATTGATCCTTTGAGCTAAGGGGCTAAAACTAAATGAAAAGTCGCAAGCGCTACTTACGAATGCGGCCAGCTTTCCCTTAGTCGAGAAAAAATTCCTTGTCCTACTGAAAGGTCTCACACAGTATCTTCAAGCTTAAACAGCAGGTTGCACCTAACAAATTGACCCGGATTTATTATGCAGCTTTGTTGTACAACTTTATTTTAACCTGCCTTTTCACTAAACTGTCCGCGTATTCGTATTTCTTGCTGCTGTGTCTTAACTCAATTTTAGACAATTGTAAGTAATTTCGTATTTTAGGTATATAGGAACTCTGCAACTCTTAAAAGATATTCGTTAGCGGACCATTTGAACACAGAAACACATTGAACGTCTTTCAATTCTCAATTCGCACGTGGCACACCGTACTTACACCTATGGAGTATTCGTAAAAGTTAATGGTGCTTATCAAAGGATCACTAAGGCATATTTGTAATATTTACTCGTAGATGGGTTGATACCCGAAAACAAGAATAGAGTTACTCTGTTACTGAAATCAGAACTTATAAAAATGAAAGTATCTATTAACTTAGAGATATTACATTCCATTTAGGTTCATGGCCTGAGACAAGGCGAGTCAGGGTCGCCGAAATATCTCTTTCCGAAACCCATTCATCTGGCACACCGTTGCCGGCGTATCTACTGGGTGATGTGGTTAGCATCACGCCTTCAACGACTGCCTTACTTTCCCTACTTCCAGAACTGTGGTTTCGATACCCAATTTTTAAAGCGACTGGGTGGGTCGCCTGCTAGTTGCCAGATGTCGAGATTGAACGCCGTACGGTGACACCCGAACCTGACGCCCTAACCGTTCGGCAACACTGACGACTAACTTAGAGATATAGGTTATGGGGTAATAAAGAGCACTTCAATAGCTGATGTGGGGTAGAAGCCTTTATGGTTGAGACATCTCATTAACTGGACCATAAGAAGACTATGCACTTAAACATTCGATAGTGAAGAGCAAAATTTTTTTTATGAAAGAGTTACAACGTAGAGCGAATCAATGCGTAAGACTCTTACAATATCTGCCAAATATTTTTTTTATTTCAGATACATCTTATCGAACAACTTACAAACATAGGCTTAAACTTGACTTTCTCCTTACAAGTATATCAGCAATAGTTCCCAAGTACTTGACGATGAAGACTTTATTACTATGTAGTATATCACTCTTACTGTCAAAGGTTTAATAATTTCTAACTTTCTATATGGTAATCGGCATTTATATTACACTGCTTGTTAAGATTGTGGTACCCTCTGCGGGTCTAGGATCAATTCCTTTATTGCTCTTTACCCATAATTTTCCATGAACTAATTATCTGAAGTGGCCTGTGAGTAAAGACTAAATAATAAAGGGTTTACTGTAGAAATTTAACGTATTGTTACGGTCGCAAATAGAATTAAAATACAGTTATGAGAATAATGTGACCCTGACGTCTCAGGGGAATAGAGAGCGAATGTTTCCTCACTCTCCGCGTGTCAGAATAGGTTGCACCATAAGCTACCGAAAAATTGTTAGGTGCCACCTGTTGTCTAAGCCCGGGAATGTCTTAGGAAGTCTCTCAACAGAAAGATAATTTTGCTCCTCTGGAAAGGTTAATCCACTCCCAGAGCATAATTTAACTTTTTTCTGAAATGTTCAATTGTAACCTGAAACTCGTGAATTTGCCCTCTGCTTCACAAGCAAATTGCAACATATTACAGTAAAGAATTGCTATACAATCAGAACCCAATGGTATTAGCAGGAATCGGCACCTGATGAATCGAGTTACAAGAAATTTACAAACTCCCTACGCTACATCGTAAATTCTCGTAACGTTATGCAAAGAAATGCTTAATAATTACTTCTGGTTGTGCAATCCACGCAGGTGAAGCTTTATAACTTCGTTGCAGGCGCCAAAAGTGCAGCACAGGACCTTTAACTAAACACAGGAGTATATACACAAATGTTTCATCGGATAAGGACAGCTTCCTGTTATAATTTCAGAATTGTTTACAAGATGCAATACATAATAAACACATGACGTATAATAACTTAGCTCGCGTTGGTAGGAGCGTCTTGTTTGCATTCTAACTTTCCGTCATTGGGAGTGCAAACGAAGAGGTAAATCGCCCAGAACACAATGTATGGGAGCAGCTCGGTGGAGTAGTTTTTTACGGGTTGGCGACAAATGCAGAATAGCCAAGCCAATTGTTCGATGACGAGTTGCTAATAAAGCCCCCTTCAGTTCAATGGGAGCCTAAGCTTTAAAGAGAGTTTTGGTTTTGAAATAGCACAGAAGTCGAAATGGCCAAGAATCGGCCGTTAATAACTCAAGACTACTACACCACGCGGTCTCCTAAAATGCTCTAAACGCACATACCCTGTTCTCCCATGCCCTCCAGCCATTGAAATAATGAAAGCGAAGAACTCGCTGCTAAGTCAAAACCGTCCCGCGCTCGTCCGGACCGGTAATATTAACCACGAAAAACGACTTTATTCACCATATGTCAATTCAAGACGAAATAACATAAGACAATTCGATAATACTTTCATACTATCTAGGAATTATTATGCGTTGGTTATTACGTTGGATAGCTACAGGTCCTTAATCCTTAATGTGTTAAGTGAATTGTAGAGCAATTGTCTTAAATAGATATCAACAGAACTGATTTTTCAACTACCTTATGTATGGGCTAGAAACATCTGATATTTCTAGAATAGTTTGTTGCTACGAATAATATTTTGATACTGTATTTTTTTTAATCAATAATACCCAAGTTCGCATAAAATTGCTGAATATAAATACCACTTTTTTGTTTCAGGCAAATCTTATAAAGAGAGAGTTGTGGAAGTTGATGGTAATTACTGTAAACCCAGAACAAAAACGAGAGGTAAACAATGATCTGCATATGACACAACATTACACCTATACACTGTTTGCTCTGCAGGTAAATGCGTTCTCTTTGCAACTTCTGCATGACGATGTTAAGATTACAGCTGGTGGCTTCTTTACCATCGATTTGCCCTTGATATTTACGGTATGATATTTCCATTTACATTTCATCGAGCCCAAAACTAAAATATTATTTTGGACTGAGTCTATTCTACCTAAAATTTGAACTGTTTCAGATGGTTGCAGCTGGAACGACTTACCTGGTTATTCTCATTCAATTTGACCTAGCATTTCCCTAAAAGACGAAACGTTTTCTACTGAATTTCTATTATTCAATACACATTTCACAGTAGCCTCTGAAAAGGTGTAAATTATTATCGAAAGCAAATAAGCTCAGCATAAAACTGTACGGGTTAGCTGTAGCAGTTGGGTAGATGTAATGTTATTAAATAAAAATTGTAAAATTATATTATTATTATTCACGATAAACTGATCTTTTAATTCATGAATTTGTAAATTGCACCCGTGGTTATTAATAGAAGATGGAGTTTATTTATTTTGCACTTAATGTAGAACGCAGGAAAGTTTATGATGCCAAATGACATAATATATTATCAGCCGAAGAGGATTTTGCTAGCCGCTAACTTTATATGCTGGAGGTTAATAATAGCACAACGATTTCAAGCATTGCACAAATGCACAAATCAATTTTGTACACGAAACAAAACAATAACAGACGACGTTAACCTTATCGCAAAACTTCACCTAGAGTTAGAGAAAATTGTTTATTTAATAGGTAAATATTGGTGAATGACAGCTTTAGTAACTTTTACATTTAAATTTTCATTTATTATTAGTCAGTCCTATCAGTTAACCATAACAGTTTATAGTGGTGATATGATAGAGTATGAGGACCTACCTTCTTCTGCATTTTGAATTGTCACTTATGGCACAGACATGGGTTTAACATTATTTTACTGTTATCTACTATCAAAACATGTAAGTAGTGAATGATTGAGTGTTAGTATTTTATATTGTTATATCAACTATATAGATTATTAAACACAGCGCAAAATACCTTAACTGTAAGGTATTTGCGCTGTGTCACAGGAATCTTCCCGCTGACGTCATGTGTGTATGGAGCAATCGCGCAAGTAATATAATAGTATATTAAGTATTAAGAATGGACATTTTACCGATCGAAGACAATTGTTTGGAGGAGGAGCGAAGCGACGACTCCAATTATTGTCTGAGATCGGTAATTCCTTAACGTTCCTGATGCTTATGATGTTTTTTGCACGATAGAAATGTATTTTCTTCAAACGTCTGTAAAATGTGACATTATACCACAGAATAATATGTTGGTTGCACTGTAAGTTTATGTCAAATTCGAGGTTAGCAGGTTAGGTTTTGCTTCAGCTTGTGTCAAAACTGACACAAAACTTAACCTGCTAACCTCGAATTTTTACTTACTGTTCTAACGGTAAGCATAACTTACTGATTTGGCAACAAACGCGGTAACTAAGTAAAATCGTTCAATCGTACAAAAAACTATATTTGCAACTGTCGTCCTTGTTAGTAGAAGAGAATATTTGAAATCGTTTCCGTGAGTACTCCATATACACATGACGTCAGGGAAATTTGACTATTTCTTTAGGTCAGTTTTGTCTACTCCTTCTATATGATGACTAACTTTCGAACTTGTTTTGCAATGTGTGTGATATTAGACTGTTTTTATCTGGCCATGCCGAGAGCTTTCTTTGTTGCTTAGTAAAGCCAAATGCTATCAAATAAATTAATTCATTCAGTAAAGTCGGCTCAGCTTCAAGATTTTTTACTTTTCCCATTCCAACTTCCATCTGTTAGCGTACCTACGCTTTTGGTGGTCTGAAAAGCTTTACATCCAACGCATTTGTCACATAGATCAAAACATTTTGTATACACATCTGTGTTCTTTCTTTTTAAAGCGGACACAGGGCTTAGTGTTGTAACACACATTTCTTATGACCCTCCGTGTTTAAAAATTACTTTTGCCCTATGTTATTGCCAGCTAGCTCAATAGCAATAAGATTTCTATTACTCTGTTTACCTCAGTCGTAGTTACGGAAATACTTTGTTGTTGTAACAAACCGCAAGAAATTGCGTTATATTTATAAATCTTATAGATTTTAAGTTGTCATGAGGAAAGAATAAATCAAGCTGCCCTGCCTTTATTGTTGGTTAGTAAAGTACAATATGTATGTCTGACCTTTATTCCGGCGTTGGTGTTCACCCTGGTGATGTTTATGGTTTTATTTTAAGCGGAACGACCTTAAGTATTTAATGAGATTTAAGTGAGTTTGGCTGAAATGGTTGGATATCCCGGTCCTCTTTAAAATCCTGGGTTTCTACGTATGGATGGGCACGGCACGCACACTAATTTTATAGATGAGAATATTTATTTAGGACTTAGTTAAAAGTTGCACCAAAAAATTTTAACGACGGGTTAATTAATTCCTCGAGACCGGGACGCGCGAACTTGAGCGCCGAGACACGGTACGCCCGTAATTTAATTTATCATTTCGCGGACTTTGGGTACGGGTACGAACTCCCTGTCCAGCTCGCGTTCCCCAAAAGGTAATTTTCTATCGTGGCGAGCCGGGTGTTTCTCGGGCAATGTTGCATTTCTCACCCGGATTTGCCTGAATGTCAATTCGACAATTCTCCATTCTCTGAATTACCGGCACCGGATGTAATTCAACCGCTTCTTCTGATTACGACAATGTAGCTTTCCGTTCTTACCGAATGAATTTTTGCCTTTGCAATAAATGTACTTTACGCAGGGGCGGCTTTGATTTATTCTTCCTCATGACAACCTAAAATCTATAAGGTTTATAAATATAACGCAATTTCTTGCGAGTTGTTACACTACTCCCCGCTTTTTAAAAGTAGGCATGTCCTTATGGACATGTCTGCTTTTTTTTAACAAAAACCCTTGACTTATAAGTGAAATTAAATATTAATGCTGATTATATTGACTAATTTTCCTTAATTTATTGCCCTAAAGTGTCTTTATGCCTCATACCGTGTTTTTGCGTTTACTTGTTTTTATTTGCTATGCTTTGTGACGCAGTTAACTTCACACTACACTCGTTTTTAATATGATCTGTCCACTGATTACTCTACTTTTGAAACACTCCCTCACTTCACGTTTCACTGCTATGTTGACGTGAGGTGTCATCCTTCGGCTGCAGGCTGCTGTTTTTCGGCTCGGTCTTCTTCCTTCCGATAATTTGTTTACTTCCTTCTCTGCATTATCCTATTTTTCTATCCTTTTACGCTAGAGTAAGATCTGAAACTGTGTATGGAGGTGATCAATTCAATTACAAAAATGCAAATTTTCTTGAACTATATCACAGGCTGCGTAAGACTGAGTGGCATATCTTAAATAATTATAGCAATATAAATAGTGCTGTTGAAAAATTTTACGAGCTATTTGATTTAGCTCTTCGTGCATCTGTTCTATTAACCAATTCGTCTAAATGTAAATATCCCTCCTGGTTTTCTCCTATTATAATCAGTGATATCAAAAAGAAAAATCGTTTACATAAAAAACGCAAAAACAGACCATTTGATAACAAACTTCACAACGAGTATACGAAATTACGAAAAAAGGTAAGGCGTGATATTGATCTTGCGTACAGAGCTTACTGTACAGCTGTTGAAGAATCCATTCAAATTCAACCAGAAAAATTTTGGTCCTTTATCAAAAACAAAAAACAGCCAAAGTTAGTTGTTGACAATATGCATGTGAATGGCCTATATTTAAGTACTAACAAAGAAATAAGCAATGCATTTGCAAGTAATTTTTACTCAATATACACTAAAAATTATACTGCTATGGACACAAAAGAACTATTATTAGAAGGTGGCTTTGATATTAAGCAGATAACTGAAGATGAAACAATTTCTGCGTTGTGCTCTCTTAAACCTAAAAAATGTGTTGGTCTTGACCAGATACCTATCTATGTCTATAAGGCTTGCTCGGAATTTTTAGCGGTACCTTTAACCATCCTGTTTAATTTGTCACTACGAACTAACACTTATCCTGATAAATGGAAGGTTGCCAAAGTATGTCCAATCTACAAAAATGGCGATAAAACCAATATAATTAACTATAGACCCATATCAATATTGCAATCAGTATCTAAAGTTTTTGAAACCATTTTATATAAAAGGATATTTTCTTTCGTTAAACCTAAAATGTCTGACACTCAACATGGGTTTATGCCAAATCGGTCGACAGTTACAAACCTCTATTAGTTTACGCAGCAGTTATCTAAAGCCTTGGACAGTAATGAACAGGTCGATGTTGTTTATACAGATTTCGCCAAGGCTTTTGATAAGGTCGATCATGTGATTTTGTTGAGGAAATTGCGTGTAGATTTTGGATTTTCTAAAAACCTAATACTTCTTCTGCAATCTTACCTTACAAATAGATTTCAGGTAGTAGCCTATAAAGGCTGTATCTCTGAAAAATATATAGCAACTTCTGGTGTTCCACAGGGTGCTAACTTGTTGCCACTATTATTTTTACTATTCATTAATGATCTCCCAGCTACCATTGAATATTCCGAGCACTCTTTGTTTGCAGACGATCTTAAGCTTTGGAGGGTTGTACATTCTGTTAATGATTGTCATTCCCTTCAAAGTGATATTAATGAAATTTACAAATGGAGCAAAGTCAATCATTTAAATTTTAATGTAAACAAGTGTTCTACCGTGACATTTACACGAAAGAACACATATATTAAGTATCAATACAGTATGAATAATAAACCTTTAGCTGTGAAAGATGAAGTTAGTGACTTGGGTATCACATTTAATACTACACTTACATTTGCAAATCATATTAGAAATGTGGTAAATTCATCATTAAAAATGCTTGGATTTATAATACGCAACAGCTTCAATTTTAAAAATATCCAAACTTTATTAAGGTTATATAATGCGTATGTACGCTCTCGCTTGGAATTTTCTGCAGTCATCTGGTCGCCTACCTATAATGTGTACAGGATGCAAATCGAAAGGGTGCAGAAGCGTTTTATAAGGTTTTTGCAATATAAATCAACTAAGGTATACCCTTTCTTTACGCCATATTCCCACTTGCTAACATTGTTTAATTTGCAAACCTTGGAAAAGCGCAGATGTCTTTCATCCCTAGTTTTTTTGCATCGTGTAATTCATTACGGGATTAATTGTTGCTCTGTAATTCTCATGCAACTAAACTTCCATGTACCAAGACCAATGTCACGCTACCGTATGTATTTCTATCTTGAAAAACCAAGAACCAATATCTTGAGTCATTCACCTCTTTACCTTGCTTGTGATATAGCCAACAAACTCGTTGAAAGTATTGATATATTTAATAATAACACAAAACAATTTAAAAAAGATTGCTCTCGTGCATTATGCGACACTGACATTCCAGGAATACTATATGTTACAACGTAAATTAAGAAACTTTTGTATTTTTATTTTTAAATTTTTTTGTGTAATGTTATGTATTATATTTCACCAAAGTTCCAGTCTTCCTATGGACATTTAGTTTTTAATTTTTAATTAGAATTATTAATTTATTATCTTTCTATATTATGTTTATTACATACTGTAGTAGTATTTTATTTAAAATTTGTGTTTACCTTTGCTCATTCTGATTTCGGTTGTACTACAGTTCTTGATTATTTATTTGTATTATAGGGCATCACTAGTATTGTATATGTAAATAAGTTTGTACACTGTTACCTAATTTTAGTGCTCACGGCATTGTTGGTAACAGTATAAATAAACAAATTATATTAAATTAAATTAAATTAAATTAAATTCGTGTTGTCGCCTTTATTCATTATTAATATTTATTATTTATTCGTATTAGTTATTTATTAATTATTATTATTCGTCTATCTTCTTCGTCATATTTATTTGTAATTTTATTATTAATTATTATTTATTCATGGAATTTATTTCTAATGGTAAAGGAAAAGGAAGGTGCAACAAAGGCTATTGTTCCAGGCATGACGGCCTCCAGAGTAAAGATTAATTAAGGGTTAAAAAACTGTATAAGTGGCTGATTTTATTTAATTATGAGGTGAATATGTTATCCTCGTTCTTCGATTACTAAGATTTGAGTCGTTGTTTCATTTATTTGTGATATTACTTCTGCTTTCCCATAGTACATTAGCTAATCCCTTTGTCATAGTAGTCTCGTAGTAATCCCATACTATTTCTTCATAATTGGAATTTACACAATGACTGTTGTATATTCGCATGAAATGTCTGCATTTAAGCTAATTTACTTTTCTTCCCATTTTACTGTAGCATAATAATCCTTCGCATTCCTTTGTATTAGTGCAGTTACTATAACTTTGACTAAGAGTGATCGTCTTCATTGTACGATCCTCATTCGCATTTGGCGTCTTCGGTTACTTCACCTACTACGCTTCTTATTACTGTAGTGGTACCATTAATTATTATTTTTTACATTACATCATTATAACTTCCTATATTTTCGTATTTATGTACGCTTCGTCATTCTTATTGTCCTGGTGCCTTAATAAAACGGTTCTTTGACCTTCGGCTACCCTTGAGGACCTTAAATGCATCCCACATTTGGGGTATTTTCCTGGTGCCTTAATAGCGGTTCTCTGACCTTCGGCTACCTTTGAAGAACTTTAATGGGGTCCATACCACTTCGCCCACAGACCACTTCGCCCACTCGTCTTTTAATACCATATCGCCCAACCGGAAGTCCACTTCGCCCAATTTTTGATATGTACCACATCGCCCAACACGACCACTTCGCCCACATTTTCAAGAGGGACACAACGCCCAACAGGACCACTTCGCCCACATCTTAGCGAGGGACACAACGCCCACATCGACCACTTCGCCCAAAGTTTATATGGCCCACATCGCCCACAACAGGACCACAACGCCCAAAATTCGTTCTTTAGAACTCGGTTAATGCACACATACGTGGCTGAACATTTCGCCTGCCGACCACTTCGCCCACCCGTCTTTTTATACCATATTGCCCAACTTTTCACGAGAGACACAACTCCCAACAGGGCCACTTCGCCCTAACCTGACCTAACATAACCTAACCTGATCTAACCTAACCTAGCTTAATTCGCACGAATCTACTTTGGGCGTTGTGGCCACAGAACTTTGCCACTATTATTCAACACTGTGCGTGTGCATTAACCGAGTTCTAACGAACGGATTTTGGGCGTTGTGGTCCTGTTGTGGGCGTTGTGGGCCTATATAAACTTTGGGCGAAGTGGTCGATGTGGGCGTTGTGTCTCTCGCTAAGATGTGGGCGAAGTGGTCCTGTTGGGCGTTGTGTCCCTCGTGAAAATGTGGGCGAAGTGGTCGTGTTGGGCGATGTGGTACATATCAAAAATTGGACGAAGTGGACTTCCGGTTGGGCGATATGGTACTAAAAGACGAGTGGGCGAAGTGGTCTGTGGGCGAAGTGTCCGGGTCCCCTTTAATGCATCCCATACTGGGTTATATTTCATGATATGAGATGTTATTATATTGAAAATTAAAATTGGTTTCTATTTGCCTAAGCAACCGTTTCTCTTTTTAGCTTCGCATTCATAGTATTAGTGCATAAAGATTAATTTGCTAAGATTATCACTTAATTATAAATTTCATAATTCTTAGTTAAAATCATATTTTCCATTTAAACAATTCCCACTGAAACTCAAATGAGAAACAAAACAAGTTTTTGATCTTCAATAAAATTTTAAAATTAATCATATATTATTATTGTATTGAAACTAAACTTTATATATATTAGATAAAATAACTGTTTCTTTTTCAGCTTTGTCTGTTCATTATTAGTAATCCAATAATTATACGTTTAAAATGTTTTAAATTGATTATAATTCCCTTTATTCTATTTCCTTGTTATTCCTACTACGTTAGTAAGCTTTAAAATATTATTATTCCTACTTAATATTAACTCCCATTATTTATTTTACCTTACGTAACTGTACCCTGATATTTTACTTTTAAAAATATTGTTAGTAGTTATTAATTGTTTTGGTACCGAATAAGAAAATTGTTTTAGTATTGTCGTATTAATGCTTTTTACTAACTTGACCTTGAAAAATTACCCTTGGCATTGTTCCTTTATTTTTATTCCATCATTATTAAAAAAAAATCTGAAGTACTAACATTGTACTTTATATTTATTTATTTATTTACTTTATGCCTTTTCCCATTCGTTCCTGTTTTTGGACGTCTATTGGTCGCCTTTTACGACCCGCTAGACTCCTAAGAGCTGGAAATATTCTAAACCCCGTTTTCCACACAGGGAATAAAATTTGCAGTAACCTTTAATCTTTTAACGGTCGGATCTCTTACGGATCCTGGATGACTGACGTAGTCCGTCTTGATTGACAGATCCTAAATTTTGCCAATCGTCGATGGCTTGTTGATTTTGAGAAACTAGATTTCTGGTTTGTCGATTTACGTCTAATCTCCAGTTTCTCTTCCTCCTTTCTTTATCTAACCTATTTTGTATTTCCCTACACTGGCCTAACCCTTGTAATAATCTTAAGCTCACTAGTTGTAGGATTGTCATAATTTTCTTCGTCGCTACTTACCTCTGACTCACGTATCTCCCAGTCGTTTAACGGATTATTAATTTCCTGGTCGGGGAAAAATTGTAATGAATTTGGTCCAATTTCTAAAATTTTATCTGTGTTAAAGCCTTTGCATAACTTTAACCTATTAGCATGCACCACTTGTTCTTTATTTTTATATAATTCTTTAATTTTGAAAGTTACTGGGCCTTTTTGTTCTATAATTCGAAACGGTCCTATCCAAGGTTTCATTAACTTTTTGGATAATCCTATTTTTGACGTAAGATCGTATAAATAAACCAAATCTTCTAGTTGTAATTTAACTCCTTTTTTTTTCTTATTATATTAGACTTCCCTTTGTTTTGTTGCTTTCATTAAATTTTCTTTTACTAAGTTAAATGTAACATTTAATCTTCTCATTAATTCTGACACATAATTTTCGTCCGCATTGTATTTAACTGTTTGTGGTTTTAAAATATCATCCATTGGTAATTCAGGGTCTCGGCCATGTATTAAAAAGTATGGCGAGAAGCCTGTGGATGAATGGGTCCAAAAATTGTGTGCCATTTGAAAGTACGGGATCCATTCGTTCCAGTCTCGTTGACCTTTTTGATTAATGTGCATAGCCAAAAAGTCTTTTAAAATCGATGTATGCGTTCAATGGCGCCATTACTAGTTCTTTCATTACTAGTGATAAAAAATGTGTGCCTCTATCTGAAATTAATTTTTGCATTGTGCCGTGACGTGCTATTACTTTAGTGAATAGGGCTTTCGCACTGTGGTAGCTTTTTGAATCGGAATGATTTCAATATATTTAGAAAAGTGATCTATAAACGTTAGTAAATATTTGTTTCCATTGAATGAACTGACAAAAGGACCTGTAATGTCCATAGAACAACGTTCAAAAGGTTTTGAAATTTCGCCAAAATTTTGGATAGGTGCTGGTTTTAAATGTGGTGATGTTTTTCTTTGATTACATATGTGGCACTTGCTCACGTAATCAATGATTTGTTAATTCATACTTGGCCAAAAACATCTGGTTTTAATATTCGAAATTGTTTTTTGTTGACCTTGGTGACCAAAAATGGGTAAATTGTGAAAATCGTGAATAACCTTTCTTATAAATGATTTTGGAATTACTAAACAATCCGTATTTCTCATACTTTTATACAATAACCCTTCTATGTCTATGTAAAAATTTGAATTTTTGGCATCGTTATTGATTTGTTCTCTAATACTTTGGCAAAAAGTGTCCTTGTCTTGTTCCTTTTTAATTAGTTCTCTATCCCAAACTGGAGTTAATTCTGATTCCGTTGAATTGATTATATTTACTGTAATGTTATTTGGGTTTAGTTTATAAATTGTGACTGTGATTGGCGTATAATAAAAAATATATTGGATCATTTCGTATACTATATCCCATTTTAATTTGTAGAGTCCACATGCTATTTGTGGCATCGCTAAAAATTTATCACCATTTTCAATTACGCAATTTCTTAAATTTATTAGAGTGTGCCATAGTGTTTTATACGTCGACGTCGGCTTCGTGAAATGCTGAGATTTTGTGACTAAATAATAAATGTTTCTTTCTGGTAGTTTTAACGTTGCGACTTCACCTATTAATTTATTTTGATTCTGCAATTCAGTAATTGATTCAAAAATATGTTTGAATTCTAAAGCAATGCCTTTGCTCATTTCCCAATTTTGAGGTACACAGTGTGCTAGCGCATAATGTTCTGGACAAGTGAATAGGTTCCCTTCTTTTTCTGTGAAATTTTCGCTTAATATTTTATAGTTTTTGTTTAATTCCAAAAATTCTTCAAACGTTAAAATGCATTGGCTTTGCTCATTATGTTTTACCTCAATACAATTTTCTTCGTAAACTCTGTTTAATGCGTCTGCGTTACCGTGTTGTTTACCTGGCCTATGCATTATTTCAAAATTATATTCGCCTAATAGTAGTGACCACCTCGCTAATCTCGAATTTTGATGGTTTGCCGTTAAGAGCCATTTCAAAGGTCTATGATCCGTAATTAAAGTGAATTTTCCACCGTATAAATAACATCGAAATTGTTTTATCGCAAAAATAGCTGCAAGCAGTTCTTTTTCTGAAACTGTATAATTTTTTTCTGCTTTATTGAATGATTTACTCGCAAAAGCTATCGGTTTTTCTAAACCGTCGTGATCTTGACTTAAAATTGCTCCCATGCCTGAATTACTGGCATCGGTTGCTAAAATAAAAGGTTTTGAAAAATCTGGATAAGCTAAAATACTGTCTGAAGTGATTGTATTTTTTAGTTTGTAAAAGGCTTCTAGTGCCTCATTTCCTAATTGAAATTTTTCGTTAAATTAGTTAGTGGTGCTGAAATGTGAGCAAAATTTGGTATGAATTTTCTGTACCATCCTGCTAATCCTAAAAATTCTCTAATATTTTTAACTGATTTTGGTAATGGAAAGTTTTTAACTGCTTCAATTTTTTCTGGATTCGGTCTAATCCCTTTTTGCGTAATTATATGACCTAAGTATTCAACTTCGGTTGTCAAAAATTTACATTTATCTGGTTTTAGTTTTATATTGGCCTCTCGTAACCTATCGAATACTACACTTAGTTTTTGTATGTGGTCTTCTACTCCTAGGGAATTTGTTAAGCCATTTTGCCCTCTGTAGCCATTTAATTACATTTCACGCCTTTAGGGCGGATTGTCTCTATTCAAAACCAATTTTCAACTTTTAGTCACAAGCGCACTCTCATTTCCCGCGCATTTGGTTCCGTTCACCCTGTATGTAGACGCGCTTCGATCTTTTGGGTCACCCTTTTAAAGCTACTTGGTTGTTCGAAGTGACTGCGAGGCCTCTCGCTCTCTTTGTCACCGCGACGTTTTTGTTTCATTTATCGCATCGCCATTGGGGCTGTCGAGGGTCACGTGGTGACGCCACGTCCGGCGTCCTAACGCTTCTTGCTTGGCAGTTGAGCTCAGGCCGTTGATCGAGGAGGTCGCAGAGTGTGTTGGCCTGGCGTTCCCGCCATGGCGGGGACGCCAGCCTTTTTCCCATCATCGTGCTGTTTCAGCGAATGTGCCGTTGTATCTGTACCTTTTCCGTGAAGGCTGTGTGTGTTCCCAGTGGGTTTTCGCATGTTTCTGCAAGGAACCCAGGTTGTGTGTTGTGCGAGTGGCAGTCATCACTTTTAGGCGTGGGTGCGATGAGCTTTGCGAGTCCGTTTCTGCTTCCGTAAGTAAGGGACTGTCCCCTTTATCTCGATGCTCGAGGATCTATCCAGCAGGACGCACTGGACCGCTTTTGCCGCAATCGTTCTGCTCGTAGGGGCACTTTTCATGGCCGCCATATTTGACGGAACCTAGTTCCTTTGTCCCAAAAATTCCGTATCGCGGCTGATTCAACGCCACGGATTGCAGCTGACTATCAACCGATTGCACGCCATTCTCAAGGACCGTCTTCGAATTAAGGTACCTGTAATAGAACCATTTGAACATAATCGTAGTTACTTGTGGTTTGTGGTTTTTCTGCGGGGGCGTACTTGTGCCTCTCGCTCGCTTATTACTATTTTATGTGGCGCTCTGTGGACTACGATCCTTTGGGACGCTGCCGTCGCTAACTTTCACTTAAATGTGGCCAAGGTGCGAGCTTGGCGCTTAACCGTACAAAGAAATTCATGAACTCTTCGCAGATGTATGTGTGAAGGGCCGTTGCTAACCCTCATTTTAGTAACTGCATGTGTGCGGGTTTGTTTATACCTAACCATTCAATTAGCGAACGAACGCATCGCATAGCCGTGCGACGCCGTCAATATCACGATTTGTTCGAGACTTTTCATATCTGCGCTGGCTTCGTGCCTCGTTTAAGTTCATTTGTCGCATGCATGGGCGACGTGGCACTGGCTAGAATGTATATTCAAAATTCACCTATCTTCGCGAGGCTATTCTAGCCTCTTTTTGGCCAAGTATTGCAGCTACGCTGCCCCCTCCTCTGCCTAATAAATTAGGCCATGAGGTAATTCGTAGCATACCTTTGCGGCGCCGTGTTTATCAATAGCTATATTGCTTCCGTCGCCTACGCAGGCGTATGATTCATTGTTATGAACTAACGCCCATTGTTTTTCACTGTACTGTTTGTTATAAAGTGACGAACCGATAGCGGCCAGTCACATGTTGTGTGTTTGTACCGTAGCATTAACGCGTCCATCAGCTGATGCGTATTTTTCCTTAAGAGATAACATAAGTTTGGGGGCACGATTTGCTGCCCGAATGTATTAATCGACTAATAGACGCATAACTAATTAAGGGACGTATTATTCTTGTTCGCCTTGTGCATGCTCTGTTTCAGATAGTGCCCCTCAGTGTAAAGATTGGTGTACGACGGGACTTGAGAGTTCGGAGCGTGCAGGTAAGTTTGGTCGTTGCACCGCCGCGGCTAAAAAGTTCCAATATTGCAATTCCAGTATTTTCAGTCACGAAATTGTTATTTGAGCTTACCGCTCGCGAGTACCTTTATCGATGGAGTACCTCGAATACTTCGCCACCGATGACCGTTCATGCCCGGTTATTCGGTCACACCTTTACTACAGGCTTGGTGGCGCCGTTATAATTTCGACGTACCCTGTATATGTCTTAGCACGCTTGCCCAACGACGTATCGTTTGAACCACGCCCGACTCCCTGAGCGCTTCAGCCGAGGCCTTTAGTCCGTTTTAACGAATCTCAGGGCAAGTGCGCCAGTTTTCCAGAACTGATCCAGTCGTGCGACGCTTATCTTGAATGGGTGTCGTTAAGTCGTTTTGATATCGTAACAAATTATGTACCAAAATGTCGTCTAAATGTACCCAACAAGTGTCCCCAGTTAAATCTGCTAATGTAACCGAAATGAACCTTTGAAAGGTCATTGCTGAATTCGACAAGCCGAAAGGAAGCCGTAAAAATTCATAGTGGGAGCCAGGTGTTGAAAATCCTGTATATTGGATTCTATTTTTCTCCATTTCGATTTGGTGATAAGCTGAAGTTACATCAAAGATGCTAAATAAAGTTGAATTTGCCAAATAATCAGTCGCATCCTGTAGTAATGGTAGTGGATATACGTCGTTCTTCGTTACAGCATTTAGGGCCCTGTAGTCCACGCACATCCTTACTTTGTCTTCTCCATTGGGTTGTTTTTTCACGATTAAAATGACTGGTGCACTCCATGGTGAGCTTGATGGCCTAATAATTTTTGCTTCTAGCAACCTATCGATTTCTATCCTTAAAATTTCTTTTTGGTGAAATGGAACTCTGTACGGACGCTTCGCTATTGGTTGGTCGTTTTCCACGATTATTTTGTAGGTTACGTTGTGCGCTGTGGTTAGATTTACTCCGTCCGAGAAGATGTCGCTGTAGCGCTCTATTAATTCGCAGATTAATCCTTTTGGGTATTCGTCTAAGTGTTCTAAGTTGAAATTTTCCATAATCCAATCTTCTTGATATTTCTGAATTGTTGTAACTGGATATTCCTTTGCATTTGCCTTCTTTTCTATTACATTGAAGTTTTCTTCCGCTTTTGCCACTGTAATATTTTTCCTTAAAATTTCTTCCTTGTTGTTTAGGTTGACCAGTTTTATTGTTAACCATTCCTTATATTTCGTTAGGGTTCTTGCTGCAAATACACCGTTTATTCCAGTAGGTGTCGGTTCTAGCAGAATTTGTTGCTTTTTAATATTTTTGAAATTCATATTTTTGGTTCCGCAATTTATTTCGTCACGGGGGGTAGTATTAAATCTTCTACTAATTTTATTTCGTATTCCTTCGTGTTCTCCAAATTCTTGACTTCTGGGATTTCGTCTTCTTTGTTTTCTTCGTATAATTTTTGTTTCTTCGATACACAGGCTTTTCCACTTACCCAATTTACCTATTTCTTTTTATTACTTCCTTGGAAATCTGCATTGTTTTTCGTTATCTTTGTACTTACCATTTTTAGGTTTACTTCCTTCTTTTTCTTAGCTTCTTCTTTGGGATCCCTCTGTAATTTTTCTTCCTTTACTTTGTTTTCATATTCTTGCTGCAGGTCCAGAGCTTTGTGTTCTCTGTATATACGTTGCCTTTCCATGAAATTTGTATGGAAGTCTTTATTTTCTACTTCTTCTTCACTTAATTCTGCAACACTGTGGATAAAAATATTGCCTACTTCTCTGGCATTTCCGTTTATATGCTTTCCTCTAGCATCTTTATTTATGTGAACCGCGGTTTACTATTGAACTTCCCCCAAGTTCTGTGTCACTTTTTCCTGTAACTTTTTCGGCGTTTATTCCAATATCCTCCTCGCATGCTGAAGAGTTTCAGATAGCGTCTAGGTGATCAGCCTGTATGACGTCCATCTTTTTATTGGTTTTATTTGCCTTCTTCCTCCTTACTGCTTCTTTAGCTGTGGATCCTGGATTAGGTTCCCTTACAGCTTTTTCTTGAGAGTCCCCTTTGGATTGTGTCGCTCCGCCTCCTGGACTATCCAAGAGCGAGCAACGTTGCCGAGTGCAACCACCGTCTCGAACCTCTTTCGATGGTTGAGACCCACAATTTCCAACTTTAACTTCTGTGGGTATTCCGTCGTTTTTCCCTCCTACCTGGGGTGACTGGAATACCTGAAACTTCTTCAATTCTTGTACCTGCCAGCTGTGTTCCCTTAATTTTCTTTCTTCTAAAATATCTTCGTTGTCGTATTCTTGTGTATCGCTGTTGTTGTTATTTAGTACCTCCTCTGTACCTATTTCGCTATTAATTAAATTGTACCCCTTGTTTAAATTGTTCCACAGTAGTTCGGATTGGCGTAAAATTGGCAATTTCCTGCCCCATACTGTTAGGGTGCAGTTGTAATAATTTATAACCGCTTTATCTTTAATTAGCCAATCGCGACCTAAAATTCCTGCTGTACTCACCCCCAATTCATCCCTGCATATTATAACTTTAAAATTGTGTGTTCTATCCCTTGCCCAAATGCCAAGATTTAAGTTAGAAGTGCCTATTGCTTTGACAGCAGGGCCTGAGATTCCTAACAAATAAATGTCATCTTCTATGGTAATGTTGCAACTATTAACAAAATAATAACGGCGTGTATAAACCGTTTACTAATAAATTTACTAATCAAGGAGTGTCTTGTGAATTTTCGTTTCCTAAATGAGGGATGAAGTAGGTGGTTTTAATTTTTTGGTTTACATTTTTTTCTGACTCGCGTTTCGGAGTGCCAAACGGAGTCCTGAAAAGTTTAAATTGCTAGCCAAATTTACGTTATTGTCTCCTTGGCCCTGATTTTTAAAATTAACATTGTGTTTTTTGAGTTCCCCGTCGCGTTAAAATTTCTATTGTAATTAGCATTATTTACCTGATATTTTGCCTTGCGTTGCCTATTGTGATACTTGCATTTACCCTTATTGTGCACACCTCTATAATTTTGGAAATTGTTTTGGGGTAGCGCACTCATCCTGTTTGCATTATTTCCGTAGTAACTATTATAGTTGGGTGTCTGCAGCATTTTAATTTGGTTATTCTGATTATACCCGCCTTGCGACTTATAAAAATTGTGTTCCCTAGCACTGTTAAAATTAGCTTGTCTTCTAAAAAAATTTTTGTTGATTACTTTGCTCCGAGTTTAATTTAAAGTAACAGTATTTCGCAATGTGATTTTTACGTCAGCAATTGAAACAAACTGTATTTTGTGTTGTTCGAACTGTGAACACTGGATTATTGTTTTGAAGTTTATTAGCTTTAATTTTTTCCCAAAATTCTATTTGAATAGCAATTTCTTCGGCTTTCTCTATAGTAATATTTTCCGTGCGCATCATTAACGGTCCTAATTGCTTCATAATATTTTTATTTACACCCATTCTGAACTGATTTAGAATTAATTGGGCATTCTTTTTCCTTAACCCTGGTTTTTCCATTTCCACAGCATATTTTAAATCCTCCGTTAAAATTTCTGTAGGTACCTAACGTTTTTAAACGTAACACATAATTCGTAATTGATTCGTCATATTTTTGGAAACATTTTCCTAACTTCATTAAAGCTTCCCCTGGAATTTTTATCGGAGTGAAAATGGTTATTAATTTTTGTCTAAGTTCTTTATATCTCAACGAATATAAATCCCTATCTGTCCTAAAATATCTGTAGGCGTCCTCAGTCAATCTATATTTTAAAATATTTAATTTTGTGCTTTCTGACCAATTGTCTAAAATTGCCCTCTGTTCAAATCTTTCGAAGTATCGTTTAACTTCATGTTTTCCCGTGAAACTTTCTACCGTTGAAGCTATCATACCTAGCGTAAAAAAAGGTTGAATTGGGGTAGAACTTTCCGATAATATAATTAATATATCAGTAGCTGTTGCGTTCGTTTCCATTTTATAAAGTTTTTAGTTATAACCAGTAATGATTTTCAAATTTTGCCCTTCAACGATATTTGCTTCTGATCTGTAAAATTTTCCGCAATTACCCCCGATTATTTTTAAATTTGTATATACATATATGCACCTTTACGTGAAACCTTCCAATACTGTAAACTATGACCTTATTTTTCGCTTAAAACGGGTAAAATGATGGCCTTTATGAATCACTAAGTTATTAATTTTGTCTTGTACTGGCACCAATAAGATGTACAAGTTTTGTTTAATTTTATGTATGCAACGCCTATATGTGCAAAACTTAAAAGTGTTTTACAAATTTAATTAGAAAATTTGATGCTGAAAATTGTGGGCTTCCCTTTGAAAAATATAGCTCTTTTATATTTATTGTGAGCGTTTCCCCTAAATGTCCTACTTTATTTAAAAAAAAATTGTTTATGCGCCTTCAAAGTGTTTTGTTTACATACAAAATATGTAACCCCTTATACCGCTTGTACAGTGTCGGGGTTGCGGTGTTCTAACCATTGTAATTAATAATTTGGTGCTAATTTTAAGGTGCTGGAAAGGTTATAATTACCAGAATCAATGCTGTAATTACAAAATTGGTGTTGCCGTATTGTTTCTAAAGACGTGAATCACCCAATTTTACCTGTATTTTACACAGAGACCTACCAAAATTGTGGCTCCAACGGGAATTGCCAAGTGGAAAAACACAAAATCGCACAAAAATTAAAAATATTTATATGACCTGTAAGCATAGAAAGATGTTAGAAGCGTACATAATTTATTTCAGTGTTTATGGCCCACGCAGCATCTGAAAAGTTCTTTATTCGTGAAAATTGCTCAATTGGGGTTCCAATTTATAATATGATCCGGTTAGAAATCGTTTGCTTAAACAAAGCCTCCCCGGAGAATAATTTCTAGTTTTTTTTCGCCTTAATACTGATCTGGAAATAGCTAATATTTCTTTAAATTGTGTAGCCCTTTGGAAAGATAAAGAAAGTCTAACGTATGTTTATCCGATGTTTGAGTTAGGTGTTTAAATTTGAAAAACAAAAAAATATTTTCTTTGTAAGTTTTAGGGGTTGAAAATTTTAGTTAGGGGTTGCTGTTATTTAGTGGTAGCTGCCGACAGGTTCGTTTGTGATTAAATGTGGGATGAAAGAAAAGTCGAAAGTTAATTAACTACTTATATTAAAAACAATAAAACATGGGGTAAATCATTACATGAATTAGTTGACAAAACATGTTGAGTACGCTTAATAGGAAATCAATTATTTCTAACCTAGGCTTGGGCCCTATGCGGTCACTGAAAGTCACAAAAATAATCTGCTTTAGATTACATACATTAAATTACGGATTTCCCCAAATTGAGACACATATTGCTAGACCTTTCGTAGGTTAGTAATAGTAATCGTTTAAATTCAAACCTGGCACCTGGCCTCAGCGGCGTCGGTGGACACAAATTTACTTAATTTTGGAATTGCGATGTCGATGTTTATTCGTTAATATTGCACATGGCATTTAGATTGATTTAAATTTATTAATTTTAAGAGACGGCTTCTCTTCCTCACAAATTGGCACTGCACCCTCCTATAATTTAGCTCGGATTGAACGTATTAAAGTTTTCATTATTTCATAATTGTATCGCGAACGCATTTCGGTGCGTTAGTGCGCTCGTGAGCCAAGCCCCGGGCTCCCGCCGCTTAACTGCCGTTCCTAGATTAATTATCCCACCAAGTAATTTTTGAAAATTGTGGTCGCTTACTTCCGACGTACACTTCGTCATTAACAGTTTTGTGCCATAATCATTATTTTGTTTCAAAGGATGTTTGTATGAATATGCAATTGTGCAGTTCTCATAAAAACTGTTTCAACTATGCAAGCTTGCATTAGTAACCTGAACTTGAGTTTGTTCATTTCCCGGATATGTAATTTATCGCTTTTTGGTGCTTGCAATTTCTATCTCAACTTGATATTCATTTACATTTGAAATTATTCTAAATCGAATGATTTTTTAGATACTTATAATATACGCATTTTAATGCGGATTGTTACATTGTCAATAATTGCACTGTTGTTAAGCTGAACAGGTTAGCTTTAAAATCTACATGAATAAACGTCATGCAAAAGCTAACAACAAATATATAATTCCTGTAACAGACAACGCTAATTATTAATAAACCTAAATAATAAACAAAAAAGCAAATAGCTGTTTTTACTTCGTACTTACATAAACAATAATATCAATATACGCACAAAAACAGTTTCTACTGAGAATTTGTATGACGCGGTTATTCTAGTAGACTACAGCGCAGTCCGAACAATTATATTAAATTACTACGACCTCTGCTTCAAATGGCGCCTTTGTGCTGGGAGCAGTATATGCTCAGGCGCAAAGCAGCCAGTACTGGAAAACGCGTGTAGGCACTTTAGCGCACAACGAATCACTCGGTCTTTTCGGTGGCTATTTTCAAATGTTAAAATATGATATGTTTGACGCACCTTAAGTGCTGCTTGACGAATTCCGGTTGCGTAATACTTGACTTGACCACCACAGATTTCAACGGCAATGCGTTTGTAACTGCCTCATTTAAGGACATACTGCTTGACCAACAGAATGTCGGCAATACGTCAGGCCCTCTGCGAAGCTTTCCGGTCCCATTTTAACGCCTCTCTTTGCTAGGAGTTTCCTATGAAAATCAAAGACGCCAGCTTTCACTTAATGTGAGGTCACGCTTCCAAAAGCTAGTGCGCCCGGTAGCATTCTTGTGTCCGCAAACACAAGCACGCCCTTGCCCGGTAAGCTTTCCCCTTTGTTCGTAAGGTACATATTTGCGTCTGGCTATATCGAATTCTTAAAATCTACAAACATATAAAACTAATATTGGTTCTGTATGGAAATGCTATTCTGAACACTATCAGGGTAACGCTTGTTAGACAGAAAAGTTTGAACTTCGACCACACATTATTTTTAGCTTAGCCTTAGATTTATTAGCTGTAATGTTTTTATTTATAGTATACATTGTTGTGTAGTACAATTTTAAACGGAACTCAGACATAGATCAAACTTTCAATTAATAAGCAGTGATGAAAATACACGTATTTTATTATCTATCTGTCAATAATGTAATTTTTATCAAATTTCGTTATTTGGAAAATATAAAACTGCTCTCAATTTGCATATCTCATAATTTCCTAATTAATACTGCAAATAACGGTACAGTGTACTAATTATGATTCAAAATCCTTTTTATCCTGACCTGTGTTGGGTTTGCTGTTTGCAAACCCGTCCCCACTCCACAAGGCAATGCAGTTCCCGCCTGGGAATCTTTGTAACTTTTGATCACGTTTCCGTACCATCTAAGTCTCATCTCTAGTATTTTCTTGGCAATCGGCGCAATACCTAACCTCTTTCTGACATTCTCGATTTTGATATAGCCCCTTCACGTTAGGTCAAGGCACCATGGGAGCATTCGTATTCACATCGCGTCGAAGCCCAACTAGTGCTTGAATATCGCTGGCCAACACTCCAACCAATGTAGGACCACTGGGTAGGTGATGGTTGTGTAGCTCTTCGGCTTTAGGCGGATGGTCATTCAGCGGTCGCATAAGATACCGGTGGATTTGAAGCACTTAATTCGAACAAAATTAACTCAAGCTCCGTCATCGGAGAAGGTGACGCCGTCACTACTAAATAAAGTACTTGAACTGTGTCACTTCTTCAGATCTTTGCCGTAAATCTTGAGGGCCTCATTTAATCAGTTCCTTTGTTGCTAAGTGGCATGCTGTAATAACGCAACCAAGACTTCCATGCTGATATGCAAATATACCATCGTAGACAAAAGCGACCACGTCTGTATGTCGGTTAGTTCTTGTTCGTCCGACGGTGACAGCGAAAGGCAGTGAGCTTTTAACTAGGCACGTCGCACCACACTGAATTCGTTACGATAGAGAAGCTAAATCCACTGGACATAGACCCTCCCCTTAGGGATGTCGTGCGATCAAAGGGAGTGCCAAGTGAGATCAAGAGGAACCGTGTCGAAAGCTGTTTCAAGGTCCGGGAACGCTTTTTCTTTTCTCATCCAGAAGTACTTGGAAGAGGCGCAGATGTTGTCTGTCGTTCCACAGCCATTCACGAAGCCGCATGTATTCGGCGAAATGGTAACAATCTTTCGTAGTATAGTATCCAATTCGTGGTCGAAGATCTTTATGGAGTGCTATAGAAGACGTATTAACCGGTAATTAGAATACTGCTTGTCCAAATCGGTGGGCCTACATCTTCGTCAACGTCAACCATAGGAGTAAAGAGGACGACGTAAATTTTGGTACCTCGAAAGCCCAGGATTTTTCAGTTTCGGCAGGGATGTCATCTGGGCCAATCCATTATCGATTTTTTATCTTCTTCATGGTGGCTTCCTCTTCTTCGATGTTAATTAGAGTGACGGAGTCGACGATGAGATTCCTCATTACAGATTCTCGAGATTTAGTTGCTCCAATGCTGAAGAATGATAGCCGAGCCACGTGGAACCTGTTGGTCGTTATTTTTGATATGTTTGACTTGGGCAATATCCTGCGCCGACCGATGGCGTGCGCAATATAGTAGATCTTGTTTGCTCCGTTGGGCGTGACCAATTTTTTGTAGCACCAGTCACAGTATGCAACTTTGACCAGAGCCACTGTTGACTTCGACGATGACTTGACAGTCTTGTGCCGTTGGTAGTCCACCTAGGTGTGGAATTACACCACCGTCTTTTCTTTAACGACTTTGTACATATTATAAACATTTTTTTAATTGGTAAATGTTAATCGATATTGGTGTGCTATTATTTGAGCAAAAGCTAATTTAGTAGTGTTGACGCATTCCTGTATTACATCAACAAGGTTCACTGAGCCCAGTATATGAAGTCCTATTCTTCGCACTTCTATCACGACATTGTCAAGCTTTTCTGTTGCATGCAGGCTTCTGGCATGTAGCTACGCTGAGTTTCGATTTCTGTATGTTGCGCTGGAAGGTTCTTAGCACTCATTTCCCATCTGAGGTGTACCCACAAGGTGTGCTTTTCTCTTTATGGTGATGGCTTCCGTTGCCTTCCCCTGTTTTACAACAGGTAGGTACCCCCAATTTGAAACAGACGCTACTTGCAGCCACTCAGTTTGAGTACAGACACTGCAGATACACAAAGCTCACTTTCCGGGAGGTAAACTACCTTCGATTTTCCTCCCAATACAGTTACTCGGCCCCACTCACAGCCACAAGGACCTTGCACCAGCGGAAAAGCCGACGCATTGAGTTTCTTGGCCAAGTGAGCCCAGCGTTTGCTAAAGCCATATAACAGGTGAATAGTTAATACATGCGGCTTTTGGTATTCTCACAAGAGCGATATTTTAGCCGTGTGGAAGCGTTCTTTTTCCGCGTATCGGTAGCCACTAAAAAATTATCTTTTGAGCTGGAGTCTTACTGCCTGATCTTCTATTTTATCCCATTAATTACAACTTCATTCGGCAAAGTGTACGACTAGTGAAATTTGATTCCATGCATATCATCACCTTTGCTTATTAATGTACGTACCTATTGCTCCCTATGTTTTGCGCATCGTCTGCTTAATGGAGCTAAATTTTGAGCTCATCCTCGTCTGAATGCGCTAATCACTATTGGGAACATTGACTAACTTACTGTCAAGCGATCAAAACTTTTTTTTAGTCTGCAAGCGACGTAGCCTGACGAGTTCAGGATTTCTAAGATTAAAGATTCACTGATACTAGCTCAGCCCTCAACTGCTCTTCGAGAATTTTTTAACTTTCTGTGTGTTTAATATAACCGTGTTAGATGACATACGACGTGTTTTCTTGTAAAGCGAAATGCAGTAGTAGACGGTTTCTGGAGTATGACAGCAGACACGTTTCTAAAACATTCGACACCTAGAGCAGAAATGGTTAATTCGTATATTGTCTCGTTAAAATGTCGTCTAGCAATGTCACAGCGGCGTATTTTGGTACCGCATCACCAATATTTTGTAACGGTTTATGGAATAACTACTCGTTTATTCTTCATCGTTTTCTGTGGGCTCATAATTATACACTAATTAATAACTAGTGTTGGATTCCAAAATCTGCCCTTTAACAATATCTTGTACATTCTTTTGTTGATCGAATAATAGTATAAAATCGTTTGTTTTTAATTATTAACAAACTAATGAAGTAATTACAATTATATTTTTATTCTCATTTAAAAATTATATACTTCTAAAGTCAATCTTATCTTTCTACTTTTCCTCATTTTTTATGAATGAGGTACGTTCAGGTAGCTTCGCATGGCCTTCATTACGTCATAGCTAATGCTGATTTAGTTAATTTTAACCCCGTTTATGTTTTGAATGCAATCGTACTGTCAATAGTAAATAAGCATAGTAGTATAATGCAATTGCCAGCAACTTAAACCAACATGGTTGAGTACATAGTAGAAGGTACAATAATCGCCCGCATACGTTATGCTAAAATGGTTGGTTTTGCACAGTTTACAGTAAACGGAAAGCCGGGCATAAGAAACATTTTACAGATTCCTCTAACAAGTTCCTATAAATTCATTAGCTGCATGTTTGTGTTTAGTGTGATAAGTGTTGTCATAATGTTAAACGATTTAATTTGAACGTTTAAAACACATAATTCTCTTCTGCAGTACATAGTTGTGTGTGAAGTTATTTACTTATTTATCATAACTGTTCTTAGTGTTGTGTAATGCTGTATTTACACGGAATGTTCTAAAGCTAATTAATGACATACACGAAACTGAAAAGGACCAATTAGCCTAATGTCAGTTTGTTTAAAGACTATGCAAAAACTGGTAGACAGCCAGGGGGCTTTCAAAGGCAATTCCATACATCATAGCCAATTTGCATATCGACCAGAAAAATCATGCGAATCGGCACTTTACAACCTAATTAGCAGGATAGAAGTGTCGATAATCAACAAGGAAATAGCTTTATCTGCTTTCTTGGACATAGAGGTAGCATTTGATAATATCTCATTTGAATCAATAATGACTGCAACCCTCAGACATGGCCCCGACAATATCAGAAATGGATAGATAAAAACAATGTTAGAGGAACGCCAGATACAGGCCGATTTGAGAGAAAACTCTCTCAAGGTACGTGCTGTCAGAGATTGTCCACAAAAGGGTGTTCTATCTCGACTACTGTGGAACAGGGTAGTAAACGATTTCCTGCAGACACTGAATGACGAAGGTTTCTACATCCAAGGTTATGAGAATAGTCACCCTCATAAGTGGAAAATACCCAACCATCATTGCGGCCCTCATGCAAAGAGCACTAAACATTAATCAGGGGTGGTGTAATAGGAAAAACCGAAAGGTAAACCCTAGAGGAACATCTCTAATACCTTTCACTAAGGAAAGAAATTTAGAGGCTTTTAACAACCTTACAATCTTTGGTGAAGAAATTCAGGTCAGCTAGAAAGTTAAATATGTGAGCATATGCCTAGATACAAAACTGAGCTGGAATGCACACCTGAATAAAACAGCAAACAACGCGAAGGTGGACCTTATGAAGGGTAGACGCATGTTTGGTAAAACATGGAGACTGAAATTGATGATGATTTATTGGTACTACCGGGTGGCCATAAATATCTGAGATCCCAGTAGCCATGGAATTAGCTACTTATAAATGTTGGGTTAGTATTATATTTCAATTACAATAAGTATTGGTACCTATGTAATGTAATAAAATGCAATAGGAGGAGGGGAATGTGCCCCGGATTATGCAGCTTAGCCTAAGACTCGATTATAAAAATCTCCTGTTCTAACTCCATTACTTATTGCAATCTGTAATAATTTTTGACATATAGGAATTTTAATTCTGATGACATTAATGACATTTAGTTTAGTTGGATTCATCACTTTAATAAAGCGGTATTGATTCCAAAGGTAATGTGATATCACATATTTATGGCCACCCGGTATATAACAGTAGTCAGACCCGTGATATCCTACTACATCCTGGTATGCTGGCCAAAAGTAGAACAAAAAACAGTAATTAAAAAACTGTCCAGGATACAGCGACTGGATTGTTTGTGTATCTGTGGAATTATGAACAGCACTCCAACAACATCTATAGGAGCTCTCCCTCACCTTTCGACATATATCTAAAAGAGGATGCCCTGAGTAGAGCATACAGAAGAAAATTCACCGGAAACTGGGGCACCAACCTGGAACGGGGCTAACATATACGCATAAAAGAAGATAAAGTAAAGAACATGATCAAGAAGTTATTAGATCAATTTCGAAATAAACTACACAATGACTAACCACAACACCTACGCACTAGCGTCAGCATACCACCCACACAATCAAAAATGTAATAGACTACGTATACCTGGGACAAGTGCCCGTTGCTGGGTTATACGTAGGCGGAAAGAGAAACGCGTTTAGCTTTTTGGTCGAGTGGTTTCATCATCTTCAGAAGCCAAATAAAAGTCGAATAGTTAACACGTGCGTCTTTTAGTATTCTCAGGAGTGCGATGTGTTAGTCGTGTGGAAGCCTTATTTTTCGGTTTTTCTAGGGTCATCGCTTCTTTTTCATATAAATGTAGGCTTCTGGCTATCTCCACTCATCAGCGGCCACTAGGAAACTACCATCCAGGCGGAACTTCTGTTGTCTGGCCTTCTATTTTGTCCCGTTAACTACAACTGCATTCAAGTAAGTCTAATTAGGTTGCATGCGTTTCATAAGCCATATTTTTCAATACATTACCACCTATGCTTTTACAATGTATGTATTGCACTGGCTACACGTTGCTGTGCCTTAAATTTGTACTGAACTTTCAAGTATTGATATTGATCAGTCTTTTAAATTACAAATTGACCTATTTTGTATTATAATGTCAGTAATTACTATTATAGATAGCTCCTAAAAACTCAAGAGAGTTGGATTCTCTTATCTAGTTACTTGCTTTTTGAAAGATTAATTTTCTAATATTTTAAATCTCATTTTTAAAAGTCAATACTTATGTCAACCAAATGTCGAAACAGATTTGAAATTCAAATGACAAATACAAATTGTTTCCCTATTACATAACAATATTAAAAACACAGTAAGTAATTCTTTGATAACTAATTCACGTTTATAGTCTTTTATTTGCCTTTTTCTAGTAATTATCTTTCAATTGATCTCCACAACGTTCAGAGTGTAAACCAACCTGCTCCTTTCTGCCTACTGATACAAGCTCCATTCTGCTAGCTGATCCAAGCTCTGACGTGCCTTCCCGCAATAAAAGATCCCTCCTATAGGCAAGACCTTGTTAAGTCATTTTGCTGTTGTAGATGCTTAATTGCATTGCACGCCTTTAGGGCAACTTGTTGCTATGTTAAAACCATTTTCAATTTTTGCGCACAAGTACAATCTCATCTTCCGCACACTTGAGTCAGGTCATTTTGGTATTTTAATTAGCCACCTAGGCTTTAGGGCAGCGTGCCCGTATGCTAAATCCTTTTAGTTACTTATTTGGCTCCATCGCCTAATTCCATAATAATGATTTTGCACATATTTGGCCCCAAACGCAGTATTTCTCGTCAGTTGGAGCACCCCTTTGCTGGGACTTTGGCAGCCGGGTGTTATCGCTCGCTAGAATTCCGAACCTTCTAGAAATCACGCCGTTGGAGCGCCTCGCCATTGGCTGTCTTTGTTACCGGAATTAATTTGTTTTATGTAGCGCATCGCCATTGGCTGCCGAGAGTCACGTGGCAATGCCGTTTGGCTCACGCCACTGCAGGGGCCGGAACACGGCTTGCTTGAGAAGTTGAAGTCAGGCCGTTGATCGAAGAAGTCGCAGAGTGTGCCGTTTCGCGGCGTTCCCACTATTTGCGGGGACGCCAGCCTGTTTTTCCCGTCTCGTGCTGTTTCAGCGAATGTTGTCGAATATGCCATCCTTTAAGAGGTCGCGTGTGATTGTGCGAGTGGCACGTCTTTACGCCAAGACGTAGGTGTGTGAAGGGCTTCTTGGGGCCAGTTCTGCGTTTGTGAGAAAGGGGGCCTTCCCTTTGCAACTCGCTGTTTCGAGGATCTTTCTAGGCAGGACGAAGTAGGCCTCTTTGCCGCCGTAAGTGTGCTCTCAGGAGAGCGTCCTAACGCCGCCATCTTGGCGGGTTCCAGCCCGTTTACCCCTAATGCCGTGTTTTGGCGATTGAGCTGCCACAGACTGCCGCCTTCTACCAACTGACTGCACGCCACTCTCATGGACCGTCTGCGGACTAAGGTATTTGTAATTGCAACCATTTAAACATAGTAACTGTCACTTGTGCGAGCGTTGGTGCTTTTGCGCTCAACTTTGTGTGGGCGGATGCATGCCCCTTGCTTGCTTGTCGCGGCTTTTAATGCCGGTTTGAGGCCACCATGCTTCACGACGCTACTTTGGTAGCCTACTAGTAAGTTCATGTACGCGAGTTTCGCGTCTCATCGCCTAAAATAGCTAAAGAACTCTGCGCCTATGTTTTCGTTACGTTTGTGCGAACTTTTAATTCAGTAATTTCATGTGCGCGAGCTTCGCTATATTGTACAGATTAAATACCTAAATGGAATCAACGCCTCGCCGTGCTGAGCCTGGCGCGCCCTAATCTGTTCGAGCTCTTTGTTTATGTTTGCAAGGGCTTTGTGCTTTGCTTCCCAGGTGTTAACCGCAGCCAACGACTGCGTGGGCGACGTAGCAGGGGCTGGCAACTATTCCAAATTCGCATGCTTTAGTGAGGCTATGTTAGCCCCTCTTCCTGGTCAAATATTGCAGTCACGCTGCCCCGCTGCCTTTGCAGGTCGGCGTCTGTTATTGCGCACTAACGCGCCCTTTTCCGGAGTGCGTATTTCTAAACTGTACTCTAATATGTAAAGGGTCGAGCCCACTGCGGCCGGCCACCCATAGTGTGTTGTTTACTAGCATAGCGCGTCCATCAGCTGGTGCTTAACGTAAGCAGTAACATAAGCTTGGCGGCACGATTTGCTGCCCAGATGTAATTAGCGACCAATAGACGCATACTTAATTAAGGGACGTATTATTCCTATTCGACCTGTGCATGCTTTGTTTCAGATAGCGCCTTTTGCAGTGTAAAGATTGGTGTACGGCGAGACGTGAGAGATCAGAGCGTGCAGGTAGGTCCAGTGGTTGCGCAGTCTCAGCCCAAAGAGTCCCAATATTACCATTCCAGTATTTGCGATCACGAAATTGTTATTTGAGCTTGCAGCTCATGAGAATCCTTATCGACGGAGTATCTTGAATACTTCGCTCCCGTTTAACCGCCCAGGCCCGGTTATTCGAGTTAAGATAGGCTTGGTGGCGCCCCCATAATTTTAACGTACCCTATATATATGCCTCAACACGCTTGCCCAGAACGTATCGTGTGACTCACGCCCGACTCCCTGAGCGTTCCAGCCGTGGCCTTTAGCCTGTTTCTAGCAAATCTCAGGGCAAGTGTGCCAGTTTTCCAGGACTGATTCTGTGGTGCGATGCTCACCTTGGGTGGGTGTCGTAAAGTTGTTTTAATACCGTAACAACTTCTCCAACTGTCCCAAATCAGTAACTCTAACCTTCCCACAGAATGTAGCCGACCGACCAAATCTGCAGATACTGACTTCCTTTACTGCCGCTGCCAAACTTTCTTTATGGCAGCTGCCAAACTTTCTGGAATGTGCCCTCTTAACTAATGGTGCTTCTCTGGAACTCTCACTTATTACTGAACAGATTGATGTAATCGAATTCAATTAATGTTTGACGTTAAATGTATTTTTCCAATAAATTTGACTTCATATTTTTCTCCAGTTATTCACTTTGATAGATTAATTCTGCTTGATATTATGTTTAACCACATACTTATAACCATCCTTAGTTTTATATCTGTTATTATTCTTATATATTTAAATCGTCTTATCTTCTAATTACCCTTTTATTCTCCAAACAGTTTTATAATAAAATATGGTTAATTTTCAATACTTTTTATTAATTCAAATCATTTTCGTTAAATTTTTTACAACGTTGTTATTATCAATAAGTATAAACAAATTTCTTAACTTTCTCATTTTCCTTTTTATACACTCTAGTCTTATCTATTTGAGATAAACCTACTAAAATTTTATTTTATTTAAAATTAAACATTTATCAAGCATTTTCAAATCCACCTGTTTTTCAATAGCTATTTTTTATTCACATTTTCATCTTGACGTGTTCAGGGTGTCTAATATTAAATATTAACTTGATTCTGGCCCAACGCACATCTGGCCTGTAGCCTTGTGTGCATTTAATATAGCCGTGTTAGATTACATCCTATCTCATTTCTTCTGAGGCGAAATGGCAGCATAATGGTAAACTTGAATCCATAATGAATGCGAATATAAAAGCCAATGTATCTTCCCTGTGGAGCAAAAACCTGAGTACTCAGAATATGTGTAATGAAGAAAATGGAGACACACCAAAACGCATCGAAAGGTGAATATGACTGAAAGGCATGAAGAAACCCAACGTTTGGGCAAGACAGACAACTAAGACGAAGACAGAGCTAGAAGAATAACATCAAAGTACAACGGAGCAGCACACGTCTCTAAAGCAGCGTTTCTCAAACTGGGGTCCGCGGACCCCCGGGGGTCCGCAAACGCAATCTAAGGGGTCCGCGAGTTAAGCCCTAGAGCTATTATAGATCAATAGGAATTGTTTAATTTTGAATTAAACAGATAAAAATTTCAGTCAAAATTTACGAAATATCGTTCACAATTTAAAAGCCAGTTTTGCTTTCATAATCAGTCGGTTTAAAGACCGCTATCACAACAGTAAGCATATTATATTACGAAATAACCTAGAACTTCAAGTTCATCGCACGAACTCGCAGACAACGCGGAACAATAATTGCTTACTACTTATTTTGCAATTTTAGAATCGTTCTAGTGAACTATACCTTTGCACTTTGAAATGTTTTTATTTAGTATCTAAGCAGTTATATTGTATAAAAGCCCATTTATTTTTGTAATAAAATCAATCGACATTTACTGTTTGATTCAATTACATCGATACTACCTTTCCACGCCTAAAATTGAAGTGTGAGGCTGCACTTCGGGTAGTTATCTAATTATTATCCCTTTAAGTGCCATTGACTACATTGGCTTAATACATGCATGCAGTCTCATTCATGTGCTTAAAAATTAGGGATAAAGAACCAGTGCAACCAACAGAAACCTGATCCAGCCTCCAGGCATTTCTGTTCATGGAATAGATAATGTGGATTTATAAAGGGTGTTTTTTAGAGGCGAAGAACTTTAAATTGAAATAAAACAGAAAAATGTTTTTAATATTCATGAATTTGGCTTACTTGAAAGATAATTTTTTGGCATTACTGTTTGAATATAATTTCGGGTATGTGACAGCCGCTACTGGCGTACATGACGTAATCTGGAGGTCCAATTTTTACACACTCTTCGCAGTAAATCAGGCTGTATTTCGGCAACTGTTAACTGGAATATTTCGTGGATCTGTTAACTGACCACCTCGTTCGTGCGATTTGACGCCATTAGATTATTTTCTTTGGGGATATGTAAAGTCGCATGTCTACCCCGATAAACCATTATTATTATTGCACGTTTGTATTGATACTACATATTCTATTAATTTTGTAAGTGTTCTTGTGTTTTTATTAGCCTTTAATAATAAAAAAAATGAGCTCTCAAATATTACTTAATTTTATTACCGGTACCTAATGCAGCAGCAAACTGTTTTCAAGGTCACCGGGGTACATAAGTCATACACTGTCTATGGTCGATAAAATTGTATGGGGGTCCTCGATTTTTTTTAAGCAACTAAGGGGTCCGCCGATGTCTACAGTTTGAGAAACGCTGCTCTAAAGTATTCGATATTTAGAACATAAACGGTTACTTCCTGGATTTTAGCGTTAAAATTTCAACTGGCAACGCCACAGTTTCGTACTTTAATACCGCCTCACCAATATTTTATAACAGTTTATAAAATAATTAATCATTTCTCCCTTCGTCGTTTCCTGTGAGCGCATTATTATACACTAATTAGTGTGAAATTCCAAAATCTGCTCTTTAACCATGACTTATACATTCCTTCATTGATCGGCTAACGGTATAAGGTCGTCTGTTTAAATTATTAACAAACTAGGGCAGTAATTGCAATTATATTTTTATTCTCATTAAAAATTATATATTTCTAAACTCAATCTTATCTTTCGATCAGCTTCACTTTTACGTCCCCTCCTTTTTTATTGTAAGAGGCACGTTCTGCTAGCCTGGCATCGCCTTCATTGCGTTATCGCTAATGCTGATTTTATTAATGATAACCCCGTTTAGTTCTAGCTTTTAAGAACTATTGATCGACATTATCTCACCTTACAAATTCATATTGTTGCAGTGAATAATTATTGGTTGTCTTTTCAGCTAAAACATATTGCGAACGTCTTCGGCTGCTCCGTTGCGACGTTTATGCATTTTGAATGCAATCTTCCCTTAGAGAGTAAATAGGCAGAGTAGTTTAAATACATTTATCAGCAACTTCAACAAACATGATTGAGTCCTACATAGTAGAAGCTGCAACGGACAATGACTTTTGGACGGAATTGTCACCAGCGTACGTTATGCTAAAATGGTTTGGTTTAGCACAGTTTACAGTGAGCGGAAAGCCAGGCAAAAGAGACATTTTACAAATCCCTTTAAAGAGTTCATATAAAGTCGTTAGCTACATGTTCGTGTTTGGTTTGATAAGTGTTGTTATAGTGTTTAACGATGTAATTTCGACGTTCCAAACACATAATTTCCTTCAGCGGTACATAGTTGTTTGTGAAGTTCACTTATTTATTATAATTTCGCTTAATATAATATTCTGCAATGCTGCATTTTCAGGACATGTTATAAAGCTAATTGATGAAGTAATAGAAACTGATAGGGAAATGTATAGTTTTGACATTAGAGTACATACTAAAACAAATAGAAACTTTATCACTACATTAATTTTTGCCTACCTTCTGCTGCTAGTGTTTGGTTTAAGCTTAGTGTTTGGACTTATTAACCAGCATAATAACATCAAATACTGCATACTCCATGCCATATATATCATCTTACAAGGACAGGAAATATGTACAAATATAGTTTTAATAAGTTGGATACTGCTGCTAGCTTACCGACTACAAATACTTCAAGAAGCGATCAGCTCCGGAAAAACTGAAAAAATAATGCCGACTATTACTAGTTTTCATTTGAAAATAAACGAATGGGTTCGAATAGCTCAGAGGCCATATATTACGCCAATGGTATTAAATCTGACGTTCTGGTTTATGGAGGTTGTGGTACAGCTTTATCGTTTATTTTCGTATGGGTCGAGAGCTATGAAATTTTCAGAGCAAAACATGTTTTATTACTTTTTCTGGATATCTACACTGGGATCCAATACCATGCTGCTAGTTTTTTCTTGCGACTACTTAATACGAAAGGTAAGTGTTACTGTGTTTATATCAGAATGTTTAGCGTGAAGGCTGCTGATGACTAAGAACTTTATTTTTATTTTTTCGTTTTGGAAAGTAGCCAATATCAATTTTGCAATGTAATAACGAAATAACCAGCCCTCAATCGAAGTACGACGAGCGACGAGTGATGTTGAAAAGGAGTACACGGCGAAAAAAATGTTTTTTACGGGGTAGAGCAAATAGCAAAATAGAAATACTAACCTAGAATTCAAAGTAAATCCGGGTCAGTTTGTAATGATACATTAAAATTTTTATATTTAATAACAACCGTAAGTTCCAAGTACTCGCGTAGGGTGTTCGAATGCATTCTGTATGAGTAATGGTTAACAAATTATTACAACATAATTAGTTTATAAATCAGTATTTCTAGTAAAGTAAACCAAAAATTTATAACAGCATAATTCACAGAACTTAGGTCATTTAACTAATCGTTACCACATGTAAAGCTCATGTCAAAAATCACACAAGTAAAATAATTAACAATAATCAATTAAACCTCGTAACGTAAAACGCAACCAGTAGGAACCCAAATGCTCGTTTTTGAAAAACCCTGGTTTGGCGTCGGCCTCGGGTATCAGATCGCATTACCCAACTGAAATAGCGGCCTTCCGTGGACTGGGGTAGAGAATAAGCCTCCAACAAGGCGGAAGCAAAGCTATGAAAGATATCCGATGAAAATCGAAATAACAATCATATCATTTCGTACAAAAGAGGCAAAACACGTCAAATCGATTTACTCGGAATTGCAAAAGAATACATTCCCACAACGCAATTTTAGCTGTAGCGCTTAGAAACTGTCAGATAATTTTGCAATTCGGCTTCTTGGGGTATTTTCTATTTAATAATTACAATTTCTCTGTATATAGGCTTTCCCGTTATATTTTTTTACGTGTGTTAGTTCGTCAAATGGTATTCAGGCAGTTGGTGGTTCACAATTTCAAGCAACCGTAACAGCCACCTTAATCTTTTCGTTCATAATTATTTGTCTGGGCTTATTTAGAATTTCGGTATTTCAAACTCAGCTTTGTTCTAGAAAGTTCGTCATTTTGGGGTTTCGAGCACAGCTTTGTTCTAGAGAATTCGTCGAGCGGTTGTTTCTCGCCCCGTGATCGGGTACAGCTGCAGAAATCATGGCACTTATAGCTTCCTCCCTGGACGTTGCAAGCAGCGCGTCTGTTTGGGACGGCGTCGCGTGGGTTTTATCTTCAGAGAGTTCTGAACAGGGCGTAAGAGTGAAAGGTTGTGGAGTTTTACGTGGGTGCCACTGTGATGTCGATGGCGGTTGCTGCTTCTTGCAGTTCATAATCCTGGAAGGCGTATTCGTCCAACACTTGTTGGGATCTTTTAGTGCAAGCGTGCAGGCTTCAGGCCTCGCTAATTTCGTCATTACCCAAGGAGGCCCTACATTTTTCTTCCCTGATGATAACGGGGGATTCTAGTGTGCTACTCTCGACTTCAAACCTCAGCTTCTACACTCTAGCAAGGAGCGCTCCGATTCCCGCCAATCAGCTTTCAAGTGAAGCCGTTATTTAAGGTAGAGGGTTGTATTTACATTTAAATCAATCACATAGCGTCACAGGCTCCAGGCGGCTGTCCGCTCTTTTGTAATTAGTCATATATTACTTCAGGCTTGCCAGGTAGCTTCTATTTGGAATTAAAATAATCACGTACTGTCACAGGCCCTAGGCAGCTTGTATTTACATTTAAATCAATCATATATTGTTACAGGCCCCAGGCAGCTGTGCGCTCTTTTGTAATTAGTCGTATATTACCGCAGGTTTGCCAGGCAGCTTGTATTTGCAATTAAATTAATCACGTACTGTCACAGGCCCTAGGCGGCTTGTATTTTCAATTAAATTAATCACGTACCGTCACAGACCCTAGGCGGCTTGTATTTACAATGAAATTAATCACGTACTGTCACAATCCCTAGGCGACCTGTATTCACATTTGAATTAATCATATACCGTTACCGGCCCTAGGCGGCTTGCATTTGCATGTATAGTTAAGAGCGCCCCCAGCTGAGTGTAGTTTAGCCGTACATTACGCTATGAAAAGTTTACATTGTGTGTGTCCATCTCATTTACATGTGTTTAGAGCAATAAATCGGTTGATAGAATAACGCCTTATGATTTCCCCCACTTGTTTGTGCATGTTTACTTTCAGGTTATATTATTTATATACTGTGTCCGATTGTATGTGGAGTGAAGCTTGAAAGTAGTTGAGCAACATCACAGGTAGGTCGGTGCATTTGTCGCTTTATGTGTTGGGAGTCGTTGGCTACACACTAATATCCTACCCCGTTTGGCTTTCAAGGTTCGGTTAAGCGTGGGTTATCCCCTCTTGAATCTTGTGGCGCCCATCTATTTTGTAACATTCTATACATACCGTCACGCTTGCCCTGTGGTCTACCATTTCTAGAACCACGGCCATCTCCCTGAGCGTATTCGAGCCGTGGCCTTTAGCCTGTTTGGTGCAATTTTCAGGATAAGTGTGAACGTTTCCTGGACATGTTTAAGTATTTGACAATCACTCACTCGTGAGTGTCGTTAAAATAGTTTGAGCCTGTAACAAAACTTCTGAGACAGCCGTTCATACTATCTACACAGCTCTACAGATGCCCGATATCGAAGCATTTTTTTTTAAATGACGTTCTGTGACCTTCTCGCAATATAATAACTAAGTGTATCTCAAGACAGGTTTTCCTTGTAAACAATATAGAAAAATTAATGCTTTTATTCTGGAAAAATACATTTTTACGAAGCCTAATTGCTATAAAATTCATGTTCCGCATAGGATCGTGTCTGGAATTGTTCTTTTCGTTGGCCGCGGTGGCAGTGGCAGACGACCACCGATCATCATGTAAGATGGTTGTGTCTGAGCATTAGCTAGTTCACGTGCGTAAATCCAATAAATTACAGGTCTATTTTCTTGGAATTTGCGCTCAAGTTGGATACAAACAAGGAATTTAATTAGACACACCTTCAAACTGTTTATTTGAAATTCTTTTCTACGATTTACCGTCGAATCACTGTGGCAGTTTCCGCGAGACAGCCTGCATTCTTTAGTACCGACTATCAGTCTCCTGTTCACACCGCCGTGACTGGGCAACTCTGCCTCTCTCACACCCATGGCGAATTGTTCCCAACCGGCCAAGGTAGGAATCCATAAGTTGCTTGGAGCCGATCACCGGGGTGCATTTGAATTAAGCATTCACTCAATATTGAATTTTTGCATGTCGCATGTTGAAAAATTGTGACGAAATTGAAAACCCAGTCGGTCCTCAGCTAACAATAATTTTGAGTCGTATTTTCCATTGCTGTGTTTATTTAGAGCGCCTGAAGGGCATTTTCAAGCCTGTTTGAGGCGCGTTAATAGTTGGTAGTCATAGATTGCAACATGATACGTAATTCCTGTAGAATATGTTGTGACTAATATAACGTTCCTTACTTTTATTGTAAAGTTAACGCAGACAACGCTGCACATTAAGGTCTAAATATTGAAATGATCAGGTAAGTTCCTAAGTGGGGCTTAACAAATTGTTAATTTATCCCATGATATGACTTTATGTTAACGTGTATTGACTAAAGAACAATACAGAAGTACCAGTCCTTCCTCTACTGAGATTTCGGTGCAAGGTACCAAGCTAGACTGGATGATTAAAAAAGGTTCAAAAGAGTTCAGATTCTTCTGGGTTAACTTAATTGGGCCATTATAGAAATTAAGCAAGAATCGATATTAAAGTTAAGATTAGATGAAAAATTGTCAACGAGAATAAAAAAAACTATGTTTATAGCTAATTTTCCGTCTTGTGCTTTATTTAATCATAAGAAGAAACATCGGCTGCTAAATTTTTAATGAGAAGGATGCTAAAAAACAAATATGAAATTACTCTGAACCCAATCCTGTCTAAGTGCTCAGTTCAAATAGATCAGTTCATGTGAAGGGTTCATACATTTTGGCATCAAGAGTAACCAATTCCCTGTCATTATTATTGTGATTAACCAGAACAGTCCAATAATGTAGCAGTAACCAAACGTGGTGTAATATGGTTGCATGGTTTCTGAAAGCAACGCCAAACAATAATTTTTACACGGATATTAAACCTGGATTATTGGGTTTGCCACAGCTTATAGTGGATGGACCTCCTTGGCGAAGAATCATGTCAAACTTTTGCATCATAACACAATAAAAGTTTTTAGTATACAGACTCTGTGTAAAAATCATTGTTTGGCGTTCCTTTCAAAAACCATGTAACTATATTACACCAACCACGTTTGGTTATATATATTGCAATGGTCTTAGGCCCTACAACTCAACTCTGATAGCATAGCCAAATTAATGGACATTTCACTAAAGCCAGGGTGATAACCTGTTTGGTGCTTACTTCATATTCACTTCTCTCAACTTCGTCTTCTAGCTCTTTTATATCCCATTTGCTGCCTCTGCTTTTTTTTCCTTCCTACGTCTGGGATTACTTGCTGTATTATTGCTTTTTCCAGCATGTGGTCGGCACCAATCTCGGCTCCCCTATGCGTTCTTACATTTTGGATACATTGCGCATGGACTCTTGTCACTAGCAGGTGGTCGATTTGATTTCTTGTTTTTTTGTCCGGGCTAACCCATTCTTCCGTTGGAACATTGTACTCTTGACGACCATATTTCTGCTTGCCGAAAAGTCTACTACCGCTTGGCCATTTTCATTGCATGTTCCATGAAGGCTTTCTTTTCTTACCACTAGCAGATTTCTATTTTCTTTCCCGATTTTCGCGTTTAGGTCGCCAAATATTATTGTGACATCTAATTTTGATAGTTTATCTATCACTTCCCCGAGTTCTTCGTAAAACTAAAACATTTATAATAGCAAATTTCCGGTATTTTCCTTTATATCTAATGTAGCTAGCCCTATCGTTTATCTTTTTATAGGCTAAAATTAACCCTTTTAACACATTTTTTATCAAGAGGCCCGTTCCTAATCTATTTGATTCCCCTCCTCCGTTGAACGATAGATAATTTTCCATAGTGGAGTGCTGTAATCCCTTCATATTAGTCTCTTGTACTGCTAGTATGTCTAGTCCGTATCTTTTGATTTCTGTTATCAGTTGCTTGAATTTTCCTGGTTTGTTTAAGCCCTGTGCATTCCACGTCCCTATGTTTATTAACCTTACTTGCTCGTTTTTCCCTACTTTTTGCCTTGTTCTTTCTTTTCCGTTGGTACACCTGTTCGTTGCTATTGTCGTCGTTTTAGTGTCCGGCCTTTCTTTTGTTTTCTCTATCCGTATTTAGGTTTATCGATGTTACTCCCACCTTTCTCGAGTTTTTCCGTTTTTTGGTTCCATATCCACCATACGTTGTTTATACTTATTTATGGTATCCTACCTTTTTATCGTTTTCCTTTCCTCTTTCTTGTTTTTCCAGGTCCTTTAGTTCCTTTTGCAGTTTCGCTTCCGCTGAAGTTATATCGTTTTCCATGTAGCACTGTGTAAGTCTCAGTTTGTGTTTGTCCTTCATTATTTTTTCTTCTTCCCAGCTATCAATTGTACTGCCTTCATTTTCTTTGAATTCTTGTCCTTTAATTACTATATTGTTTTTCAATATTTTCCATCTTTACTTCAAGAGCTTTTGTTTGCCTTTTATTTTTTCGTTATCCTCCTTTAATTGGCGCATTTCAACTTGATAATCCTTCTAATCCTTTCTTATAGCTTTCACCTTTATCATCATATTCTTCATCATTTCGACCAATTCCTCGTTCTCCCTGTTTTTACTTGGAGATTTTCCTACTTTTCTGCTTTTTTTCGTTGCATTACTCCCTCGTCCAAATCCTCCCATCTTTTCCTTTTACTCTCTTCTATGGACGATTTCTCACTCTCGTACTTTTTCGGTGTTCGTTGTAAAGGCATCACGTTGATTCTTGGGCGTAGCTTGTGCTATTAAAATCTGCCTTATTGCGTCGGACACTTTCCTGTTTTATCTGGCTTTCTATATTTGTTTTACTCTAGTTATACTTAATTTTGCGCTTTTCCTTCGGTGTTCGTGCACTCTCCGCTAATCCGCTTTAGTGTGCCTGTGAACCGGCACGCTGATCCACTTACCGTTGCCGTGCTGTATTTCATATAGCCCGCGTTTATTCTTGGCGAACGCGAACGTAAACAACGTTAACCTCACCTCGGCTTCTTTGCTCCCTTACAGTTTGAAAAACAGCTTGTACCTGGACATGCACTTAATGCACTTCCTCTTTTTGCCGAGAAACCTTCCCTTTATCACTTCCAAATCTACACACACTTTTCAACTGGTATTTTCACTAATTTGTAGCGCTGGTAAACGCGGCCTTGTATCAAGGTTACACGTTGTACTCGACAATTTAATTAATACATATTTAATTTACATATTAGTCATCTGCTAGGCTTACTACAATTAGACCGTTTTAAAAGTTAGGTTCCGTTTTGTTTCTGGAAAAGTTAAGGCAAACTTTTGCCGCTGTCATAGTGACAAAAAATCCACGGCTTATGGGATTTTTAGTGTATACATTAAATTGTCACTTATAATTACACGAGAGCTTTTTTTGTCGAAGTAAACTTGACATTTTAATGAGAATTTTTTGCTTGGCAATTTCACGAAAAAACTGCCGCCGAAAAAAATACGAGTCCGAAGGACGAGTAATTTTTTGTGGCAGTTTTTTGAGTTGAATTGCCCAAAAGCAAGGAAACTCGAATTATAAATGTTAAGTTTACTTCGATAAAAAAAAAGTTTGAGTGTAATTCGGTACGACAATTTCATGAATACATATTTAATTTACATATTAGGCAGTTTAGAAGTCACTAAATTAACAAACAAGGCAAAAATTATTTTGAAATTAGACCGTTTTAAAAGTTAGGTTCCGTTTTGTCACTGGAAAAGTTAGGGCTAACTTTTGCCGCTGTCATAGTGACAAAAAATCCGCGGCCTATGAGATTTATAGTGTATGCATTAAATTGTCTACGTAAAATTTTCAAGCGCACGCAACTGATGTTGGATCGGTAGAAGGGTGATTTTGCGTTGAACACCAAAAAACACGTCCGGCGTCTTCAGTCACTAAGAGAAAACAAAGCTACCAGAGGAAAACATGTTAATGATCTTTGTGACATCTTGATTGATACAAATGAAGAACGAGTTACCAATTTGCTTTAAACCCAAACAATGATTTTTACACGGATATTAAACCTGGATGATTGCGTTTGCCACAGCTTATAGTGGATCGACCTCCTTGGCGAAGAACCATGTCAAACTTTTGCATCATAACCAATAAAAGTTTTTGGTAAACAGACTCTGTGTAAAAATCATTGTTTGGCGTTCGTTTCAAAAACCATGCAACTATATTACACCACGTTTGGTTACTGCTACATTATTGGGACTGTTCTGGTTAATCACAATAATAGTGGCAAAGAATTAGTTGCTCTTGATGCCAAAATGTATTAACCCTTCACATTAAACCCTTCAAATCCGTTCTCCATTTAGAAATACCGGCGGACTCCAAAAATCGAACTATATCGGATCAATCACATCACATCACATTCGTCAAACTGCCACACTTTCTTCCCTGAGCTAGAATTCTGAACATCGTCACTCATCGGGTTCACTTTTTCGATCTGTTGCACCCATCCGAGGCTTCAGAATTTGGGTATAGTTAAACTGCTTTACGCTGTAATCACCTCATTTAATGTATGTGTAATTTATATATGCCCATCATTCTTTCTTGTAGATACAATAACTCCAAAGCTTCTGTTTGACATTGACATTTATGCTACGGTAATCATAGTTGCTGACGGGCCTCCCCAAGTTTACCCTTAACTACTCAGAACTACTACACCACGCTGTCTGCTAAATGGTGTAAACTCACACACCGTGTTCTCTCATGTTCCTCCAGCCATTGAAATAGTGAAAGCGAAGAATTTGCTGCTAAGTTGAAACCGTTCCGCGATCGTCCGGGCCGGTAATATTAACCACGAAAAACGACTGTGTTCATCACATGTCAAACCATAATTCAAGACAAAGTAACATAAGAGATTTCGATGATATTCTCATACTCTGTAGGAATTATTATGAGTTGGTTATTACGTTTCATAGCTACAGGTTGTTACGGTATTAATACAACTTTACGACACCCACCCAAGGTGAGCATCGCACCACGGAATCAGTCCTGGAAAACTGGCACACTTGCCCTGAGATTTGCTAGAAACAGGCTAAAGGGCCACGGCTGGAGCGCTCAGGGAGTCGGGCATGAGTCACACGATACGTTCTGGGCAAGCGTGTTGAGGCATATATATATGGTACGTCAAAATTATGAGGGCGCCACCAAGCCTGTCTTAACTCGAATAACCGGGCCTGGGCGGTTAAACGGGAGCGAAGTATTCAAGATACTCCGTCGATAAGAATTCTCATGAGCTGCAAGCTCAAATAACAATTTCGTACTGAAATGGTAATATTGGGACTCTTTGGCCGAGACTGCGCAATCACTGGACCTACCTGCACGCTCTGATCTCTTACGTCTCGCCGTACACCAATCTTTACACTGTAAAAGGCGCTATCTGAAACAAAGCATGCACAGGTCGAATAGGAATAATACGTCCCTTAACTAAATATGCGTCTATTGATCGCTAATTACATCTGGGCAGCAAATCGTGCCGCCAAGCTTATGTTACTGCTTACGTTAAGCACCAGCTGATGGACGCGCTATGCTAATGAACAACACGCTATGGGTGGCCCGGCCGCAGTGGGCTCGACCCTTTACATATTAGAGTACAGTTTAGAAATACGCGCTCCGGCAAAAGGGCGCGTTAGTGCGCGATAACAGTCGCCGACCTGCGGTTAACACCTAGGAAGCAAAGCACAAAGCCCTCGCAAACATAAACAAAAAAAAAACTCGAACAGATTAGGGCGCGCCAGGCTCAGCACGGCGAGGGCGTTAATTCTATTTAGGTATTAATCGGTACAATATAGCGAAGCTCGCGCACCTAACGTTACTGAATTAAAAATTAGCACAAACGTAACACCACATCATAGGCGCAGAGTTCTTTAGCTATTTACGCGATGAAACGCGAAACTCGCGCACATGAACTTACTAGCAGGCTACCCAAAGTAGCGTCTTGCAGCATGGTGGCCTCAAACCGGCATTAAAAGCCGCGACAAGCAAGCAAGGGGCATGCATCCGCCCACACACAAAGTTGAGCACAAAGCACCAACGCTCGCACAAGTGACAGTTACTATGTTTAAATGGTTGCAATTACAAATACCTTAGTCCGCAGACGGTCCATGAAAGTGGCGTGCAGTCAGTTGGTAGAAGGCGGCAGTCTGTGGCAGCTCAATCGCCAAAACACGGCATTAGGGGTAAAAGGGCTGGAATCCGCCAAGATGGCGGCGTTAGGACGCTCTCCTGAGAGCACACTACAGCGGCAAAGAGGCCTACTTCGTCCTGCCTAGAAAGATCCTCGAAACAGCGAGTTGCAAAGGGAAAGCCCCCTTTCTCACAACGCAGAACTGGCCCCAAGAAGCCCTTCACACACCTACGCCTTGGCGTAAATACGTGCCACTCACACAACCACACGCGACCCTCTTAAAGGATGGCATATTCGACAACATTCGCTGAAACAGCACGAGACGGGAAAAACAGGCTGGCGTCCCCGCAAATAGCGGGAACGCCGCGAAACGGCACACTCTGCGACTTCTTCGATCAACGGCCTGACTTGAACTCCCCAAGCAAGCCGTGTTATGGCCCCTGCAGTGGCGTGAGCCAAACGGCATTGCCACGTGACTCTCGGCAGCCAATGGCGATGCGCTCCATAAAACAAATTAATTCCGGTATCAAAGACAGCCAATGGCGAAGCGCCTCAACGGAGTGATTTCTGGAAGTTTCGGAATTCTTGCGAGCGATAACACCCCGGCTGCCAAAGTAGCAGCAAAGGGGTGCTCCAACTGACGAGAAATACTGCGTTTGGGGCCAAATATGTGCAAAATCATTATTATAGAATTAGGCGATGGAGCCAAATAAGTAACTAAAAGGGTTTAGCATACGGGCACGCTGCCCTAAAGCCTAGGTGGCTACTTAAAATACCAAAATGACCTGAATCAAATGTGCGGAAGATGAGATTGTACTTGTGCGCAAAAATCGGAAAATGGCTTTAAAATGGTACCAAGTTGCCCTAAAGGCGTGAAATGCAATTAAGCATCTTCAACAGCAAAATGACTTAACAAGGTTTATCCTTACATAGATATCAACAGAACTGATTTTCAACTACCTTATGAATAGACTAGAAACATCTGATATTTCTAGAATCGTTTGTTGCTACGAATAACATTTTGATATTGTATTTTTATTTTAACAAAATCAATAATACCCAAGTATGCATATAATTGCTGAATATAAATACCAATTCTTTGTTTCAGGCAAACCTTATAAAGAGAGAGTTGTGGAAGTTGATGGTAATTACTGTAAACCCAGAAGTAAAGCGAGAGGTAAACAATGATCTGCATATGACATACACATTACACCTACACACTGTTTGCTCTGCAGATAGATTCGTTCTCTTTACAACTTCTGCATGACGATGTTAAGGTTACAGCTGGGGGCTTCTTTACCATCGATTTGCCCTTGATATTTACGGTATGATGTTACCATTTACCTTTCATGGAATACAAAACTAAGATATTATTTTGGACTGAGCTTATGTTACCTAAAAACTGTTTCAGATGGTTACAGCTGGAACGACTTACCTGGTTATTCTCATTCAATTTGACCTAGCATTTCCCTAGAGCAACTGAAAAGGGGTAAGCTCAGCATAAAACGGTACGGGTTACTTGTAGCTGTTGCGTAGATGTAATATTGTTAAATAAACGTTGTAAAATTACTCTTACCCTGTATTATTCACGACTAGCTGATCATTTAATTCATGGAAATGTGTAAATTGTGACCATGGTTACTAATAAACAGAAAGTTTCTCAATAGGAGATGTACTTTAATTGCTTTGCACTAATGTAGAACGCAGAATGTCTTGTGATGCCCAAATGACATATTTTATCAGCCGAGGAGGAAACGCCCCACTTATGTGTAATTGATTTATTAATGTATACGCAAGAGAATAAATTAGACATTTCAATTACCAAAAGAAGATAATTATTAATATTAATACACAGGATGGTCGTTAACTACTTTCCAAAAATTAAGGGTGTTATTGCTTGGATTACTGTACTTCGCGAAGAGTTATTTGAACTTTGATCCTAAACAGCTTAGCGTCCAAATACAGCATGCTCAAGTTCAAGTAAATAATTTCTGTTCTGTAGCAGACAGTAAAAAAGAACAGAATAAACGCTCTTGTTGAAAACTTGACAGCTAGAAGCGCTAGTCAACTATTATTTTTTGTGGGATGTAAAAACAAAAAAATCAGACGAAGAACTGGAATCACAGATGGAGCTGGGTAAGGCACGTTGCAAAGCAAAATTTCGTAAAACCGACAAATTGTTTGGTTTAATGGCGCCCAAAACTGTTCAGTTGGGAGACCTCAAAAAGGTGGCTAGATAGCATCAACCAACAACCAATATAGTCAAGGCAATGGGTAGTTTTACCACACAAAAGGTCGTAACCAAATTAAATTTTTTGGAATCGTAAAATTTACTCTCCTGATCATAACCCTGAGTTTGCGACCTTGGGAGAAGACTGCTCGCGCCGCCATCTTGGAAATATGGCTGACAAAATCAGTTTTTTGTAAATATCTTTGTTTCTATTGGTGCTACAAAAAAAAGTAAAGTAATGAATTGAAGAGCCTAAAATTGTACATAAAAGATGTTCTATAAATTTTCTCCGTCAGACCAATAGTTTTGCATATACAGCGCGACAAACGGAAGCAAATAATGGTAATGTAGCGGTGAAGCGTTTTTTTTTTCTCCTGTTTCCTTAAATATGGTCTAAGTGATATGTGCAAAGTAATTTCAACATAAATATATATTATTATCAAATGCATTTACACAGCTTTCTGCATTATATTTGGTAAGGACACGTCTGCTTCTTTAATGGGTATGATATTTATTATTTCATTTTGTAACTCGTTTCCACACGATCCAGAAGGTAGAGTCCAACGGTGCGTTTTTTTTAAGTGGTATTCTCTGCAAAGCACGAAAAGCAGTGTTAAAATCATGGGTGTTTCGACTTCCATTAATCCACTTTTGTTATTTCAGAGGATTTGCATAGCCAAAAAAAACGACGAAGAATTGCGCGATTACTTCCAATGCGAATTATCTCCATATCCGCTTACATTATTTGATGAGCATGGTATGCCCAAAGAGACCAAATCATCACTATACAAAGCGTTTTTGCCAATAACACCGAGTAGTAAGTGAACCAGTCACTAAGCTGCATGTTATCGATGGTGGTTTTTTGTTACACCGGGTCATATGGCACCGCAGCAAGTCTTTCGCAACAATTTGCACAAACTACGTGGACTATGTACACAGGCATTATCCTTCCAATTCAAATGTTATATTTGATGGGTACCCTGATGATTTGGTAACGCTGTATGGTGGATGCTACGAAACCGATTCTCTACGATACAGGAATTTCGGACGATGGGTGGTGAAAAACAAATTCAACTTGACCTCACTGCCACCAACAAGAGACGCTATGCGGCAACATTGCCTACGAACTTACCCCCAAGTCCAGTAATGGCGTGGGGTTCGTGCAAGTGTAAAGCGGGCTGTGGAAGAGCATGTGGTTGCCGCAAAACGGGTCTAAAATGTTCCGCCATTTGCTATTATTGCAATGGATCCTCGTGCGAAAACAATCTCAAACTGCTTGGAGAAGGGGAGGTGAATATAGAAGCAGAAAAAATCGATGATGAGACGAAATATTGAATAAAAAAATTATGGAAAGTGACTATAATGATGAAGATTAGAAGACAATGCAAAAGTCCTTCCACAACCAAAATGTACTTAAATGTAATAATTTTGTGGATTAGGTCTACTGGGAATACCACGTTAAAAAAACGCACCGCCGGGCTCTACCTCCTGGGTGGTGTGGAAACGAGTTACAAAAGGAAATGATAAATATCATACTCATTAAGGAAGCCGACGTGTCTCTACAAAATATAATGCAGAAAACTGTGCAAATGCATTTGATAATAATAGATATTTAGGTGGAAATTACTTTGCACGTATCAGTTAGCTCACATTTAAAGAGACAGATGCAAAAAACGCTCCACCGCTACATTACCATTATATTCTTGCGTTTGGGGCGCTGTATCTTGAAAATTATTGGTCTAACGGAAAAAATGCATAGAATATATTTTATGTAGAATTTTATGCTTTTCAATTTTATTGCTTTACCTTTTTTCGTAGGACCCATAGAAACGGAGATACTTACAAAAAAATGATTTTGACCGACATTTCTTTAAGATGGCGGCGTCAGCGGTCTTCGCCCAAGGTCGCAAACCCAGGGTTATAATCGGGACAGTAAATTTTACGATCCTACCAAATTTCATTTGGTTACGACCTTTTGCGTGGTAGACCCTTTATTTCCGCCCCATTGCTTGGACTAAAAGGCTCAAGACAGAGTGAAAGAAGACCTATGTTCAAAAGTGCACGGAAACACTGATAATGATGATTACGATGGAAGAGGGTAACAGAAAAACGAAGAATACCAACGTTACAATTCTTTGGTAGCACAGCTGAAAATAGTCAAGATATCGTAACAAATAGTGGTACACAGAGAAATGTCAGAAAAAAGTTTATCGATTAATCAGATAAAGAAGTCGACTATACAACCAATCAATAGCTCTCGGAAACGGTAAGTAGAAGGAATAAAAAATAATTTAAAGAATAATCTTAATGTTAAAGGAATTAAATCCGGTAAGAATAGATTAGAAAAATAAATAGCAAGTACGAGTATATGCAGAAAAATAATAATAAATATTAATTTACAGGTCGAGAATAGTATATTACTCAAAAAGTTTAGAAAAGTGATGTTTTACTGAACAAGTATGGCGGGTTTGAATACGAGCGTTAGCGATACGAGTTTAATAAATACACTTTTCTAACGCGTTGAGTATACTATTGTATCGCATTTCATAAAAAAAGTAAAATATTAAACTTTTACATACAAGTGACGCTAAATGTCAAAACATAACCAAGCTGAGCATGACTCGTTCCTATGTTCTAAAGCACAATAAGCAGCTCCAGTTGATGTTATGTGTTTGGCAATACCGAAGTGTGTTGTTGGTGGCATTGTAAGTCTATGTCAAAACTGACGCAAAACCTAACCTGCTAACCTCGAATTTGACATATGCTTACAGTGCCACCAACAATACACTTCAGTATTGCCAAACGTAAAACGAATGGCCGTTGCTATGCAGAAAAGTGTTGCTAATGAGAAAAGTACGACATTTCTTAACGATTTTGAATGTAGAAATGTAGTACGAGTACATTACCAAATGAAATGCGATAAAACACATTTTCCACGACCGAGAATAGAAGTCTGTTTCTATAGCATCAAAATTGTGACAGAACTAAAGCATTTACTCCCTCGAGACGAAATAAGACAACAATTTTCCTAGGGGAGTTTTTATTTCATGCCCAATAATTAAACAAACTGTAATTCTTATTTACTAACCTTGATAGTAAATGTTACATTCTCACAACTATTGAAATTAGTATTCGAAGGAACTTCAAAAATGAAAGATTGTCTTTACTCAAATTTATAATTTTTTGAACCGTAGTTGCAGCTTGTAGTACTCGATTTGCTATATTTGTTTTGTTTTCCACCGAATTGTCAATGTACCCCTCAGCAACTGTCGTCGATTTCCAACCTCCATGACGTTTTATAGTCGTTATATCTACTCCTGCATCCGCTAATAGAGTTGCTGAAGGTCTACGTAGACAATGGCCGGTATATGAGGTTGGATTTGATAATCCCAAGTAGGTGGCTACTACATTTGGGACTTTTCCAACAGTGTTTTTGCCGACTGGCTGTGCAGTACATTTTCCTGCCTGATAAAATAAAAAAAAATCGACCATGACTGATGTGAGGGGGGCGCAGTGCGGCATATTTACGGTATAGATCGAGTAAATTTATGTTTTCCTCATTTCTCGTTACTACAAAGGTTCGGGATATAGTCTTTGTATTAGGTATTGTTATTATTAAAGATTATCCCACATCTTCAATCTCACCAACTTTTAGGTTAGTTAATTTGTCTCCACGGCATGAGCCTGCAATACCAAAGATCAAGGCATTCTAGAACGTAACAAAATATTAATGTATAATCATACCTAAATAAACACTTTAATATAATCTTACCTTTATCATTAAATATTCATCTTCATTTGCTTCCGATAAAGAAGAGTCAATTTGGTCTCGTCAAAATTTTTGATTTTTTATAACCATCAGAATTTCTATTAAAAAATGCCATCAGACTTGCATATTCACTTATATCTATGTTATCGTACACCATCATACACGATTTCAACATAGAATATTGGGGCCATACCGTGGAAGATTTGTATTCTTTTGATTTTTCATGAAAATAGGCCAGCATAAAATTTTCCGTGTACCTTTGAACCTTCTTTTTCTTGCACCGTTCTCTAAACTGATTGTACGCTTTATCATACAAATTCTTGATTTTACGGGTAATAAGTTTAAAACTGCCGCACCGGCAGCTTCAATGATATCTTGCGGTTCTTTTTGATTTTCCGTGTCAACAATGCTAAAACTCAACTTTTGCACTTAACAAATGTTTTTGTAAATAAATGTCTGTTGCATGGAAACATCCCAAAAGCTTCTTCATTTATGAAATTAAGTGTTTCTAGTTCCGATCGTGGAAAAAATAGTATGTACACCTCGGGAGAGATCGCTATTTTTCCCTCGATGTATTTGTGGCCCTCGGGCTTCAAATTACACTTCAGGGTATAATGTACTATAAAAAATAATGTTATCAACATCGTGTAATGGCATTACTTAGTAACCAGAATGGAAGGGATTAGAGGAATATTATGAAAAAATATATAAAGGTAGACACAAATTCATTTATGATAAATAATAATCTAAGATAAGAATAAAAACACCTTCAGCGAATAATCAAGGAAAAGGGAAAGAATAAAAGCGAAGAATGAACTTTAAACTAACATTTAAGAAACTAATTACTTGGCAGAAACCTCTGGAGATGGAAACCAAAACAGAGGAACATAAGGACGTGTTGACTATGAAACCATTTTTCGGCTTCGCTCGAATGTTTTCTCCATATACCAATTACTTCAGGACTAGCCTGAATATTGTTTTCGAATAATAATCCAATTATTTCAATTTATTACTTCGCTCAATTCATACCGATTCTAAAAAGCCCCACAAACATTCGCCGGCTTATCTCAAAGGCCCAGCTTGCAGCATTTCTATTGTCCAAACGCGGAGGCATTATATTTTCGTTCGTCAAACAAGCCACAGGCTTGCGAGAATTTTCTTCGTGCTTCGTGCCAGTTACGCCACGACGATTGTGTTTGAAAGCTGAAAATTGAATTCAGATGCGATGGGTTTTTCTTCCTGTTATCCTCATATTAATTGCATTTCTTTAGCTTTTACCAGGAATTATTTTCGCCTGGAACTCGCAAGTTTTCACCAGGGATTATTTTTTATCAGGAAATCTTCTGGAAATTTTACCTGGAAGTAATCATTTTCGCCTGATAATTTTACACTTGGAGGCCAGCTTCCCGTCACAGTTTTAAACGGCCTTCAGCTACCTTCAGCGTCGATGCTGCAATGTGGTCTGTTTTTGGTCAAGCCGCCGCATCGCGTTAAGAATAATCCTGTGTAGCAATCCCTCGACTGCACTACCACTTAAGAAGTACAGGACGCCAGAGGTTAGTGCTTTCGGTTGTTAAACCCGGGCTGGTTATACCAGTACCTGAATTTGTTTCCAATTGAGTAGAACATTCACTGTTATTTAATTAAAGATAGCTTTGAATTTTTATGTGCATTTTACGCCTTGTTTGTGAAAAGAGCACCCACGTTTTTTGCTTACAACAGCCTAGAGAGAAGAGTTTTTTTATAAATGACAGCGATATGCATATCACTCGATTTACCTTGCTATTTCCATTAATTTAACTACCCGCAAAGGGGTTATTTGTATTAACGCGTGTGGCAACCTTTAGTTTCTTTGCTTGTATTATTGCAAATTTTGAATAGACTCTATATTTCGTAAATCACAGTTATTGACTGCAAGATTATTTAATATTTAATAAACTCTGATTACTTGTAGTCCATTTATTTTTAATCGAAACCATCTGGTTTCTGGCGCCCAACAATATTATTTTGAAGACTTTACAGGGGTGCATAGATGGTGATTTAAACCGCCGATTGAGTTAGCTCGGCCATCGCGGTAAATGTACGAAATTTTTCAGAGCTTCCGTGTTGTATGCGCAGCAAAACGGTTGATCTGCGGTTTTGGCTACCATCGTTAATGATTTAATTAGTTAACCGCAGGTCAGCTTCTTTGTTGTGTCAACTAGACCACTGACATGATTCAACCGATAAGACCAAAAAGATGTGCGGATTGTATTTGAAACGGCTACATAAATAGAGAAGGAAATGTCAATAATCAGATGGTATAGAAACGGTAAGTGCTATACGATATGCTTTTTAATTCAAATAATACCTTAGCGTCGAACGAAAGACTCAATGGACATATTCGTGGTGAAGTGGTCATTATACATAGATGCGTGTCAAATTAGTGTTATCTTACTGAAATATAATAATAATAATAATAATGTTTGGGTTGCTCCTTACTAATTGTTTTGGAATTGGTGAATATTTTTGACACAAATAAATAAAACGGTAACAGTCATTTTGTAATTCCATAGTAATTTCATTGTTCAACTGGCTGAAAATGGATATTAATACAAATTCTGATAAAGTACCTATCGAACAGGAACTTGTCAAAGATATTAAGAACATCGCTGATTATTTCGACATGAATACTGAACAAGAATAACTTGAAATAAAAATGGCAAAAAGACAATATCTACTAAGAACTAACAGAGTTATGTGTGACCAAGGTGGGGGCCTTAAAAATAAAGGACGCAACAGGGCCGGTCGACGTAGATCGGCGAGTAACGCTTACTTGCACTACGAGCGAACGAGAGGTTCGGCGTTGATGGGGCTACTGTGTTTCGGGGCGAAGAATAAAATTTGACCGCCGAGAGTTCGAAGAAGTTCCTTGCGAACAATGGGGGTTCGGCTACAGAGGCGATTTTATTCCTACTTCTCGCAGCACTTTGTCTGTAGCTACCGCTCAATATTGGTCGGTTTAGAGGTATTGAAGTTGGTCAGCTAACTCTGATTACTAATGATTAATATAACTCTTTCTAATTGGCAAACTGAATTATTTTATGTACAGAATGTGCGAAACGACTGAATTATGTGTCTGATTATACCAAACACGACATAATTGTCGTGCTTGATATCGCTTTTATCTCGTTTCGCCAGATGCTTTAAGAAATATAGACTATATATTATGGAGGGGAATAGGGGATCTGTGATGCTGCCCATGCCGCTCCACTTCTTTAACCTGGGATACATCTCACACTCTTTACGTAGGTACCCTTTCTTTGTTTTATACTGTGGTTTCTTTGTACCCAACGGCCAAACGGTATAAGACAAAAAATTAATGATAGTTATTACAATAGATTGTCTAAATATTTGGTATTAAAAGGTTTACAACAACAAAATACAGGTACACAGTCCCGTATCCGAAATTTCAAGATTCGGAAACTTACGAAAGCAACAGTGTTGCCGTGGAGTGTCAAGCGTCAGACATCTCTGCGTAATTAAACTCGTTTGGCGTACAAACAGCTGACGCAACTGCACACCCACTCGTCACGTTACCCGAGATGTGGCAAGCGTTAGTTGAGTTCTAACGCTTGTACTATAATCGAACATGCGTCTGCTGTTTGCTGATATTTTGCTTTTGCTTCTTCTTTTGTCACTGTATTTCATTGTTTTAATATTTGATTAAGGTGTCTTGCTCTAGACCACACTGGGCACGCTACCTATATTTTGAAATGCGAAACGCAACTGGCCCAAGGGTTTAGAGAAGGGGATTCTGGAGCTGCAATACTTACATTCTTTAAAGCTGATTTTAATTTTAGGGTAGTAATTACTGACTGATATAAAAAGTAGAGACATTTTCGTCAAAATTTAACAAAGTAATATAAATATCTTTGTTCAGAATAATTTTAAGTTCAAGATTTACAATATGTAAATAGTATTAATAAAACAAAACTGTAATTTGTTTATGATTTGTTTGAAGTCTTCCCAATTACTTATTTCACCTTTTATAAAGTAGTTTAGAGAACGTAGATTGTTGATTGAGAATACCAGGTCAATATGTTTGATTGTAAACTTGTTGAGGGGATGTTGGAGTATCTTTCGTGAACAAGGGGGCTAGGCCCAACCTTTCTTTTAAAACAATTGCAGTCTATGTTAACTCACATTGAAACCAGCATAACCTTTGTTGGAACTATATTAAAATTAAATTACATGCAACTCTATGTTTATACATATTTTTAAGTTCAGTGTCTAGCTATTTTGTTGCTTTTGCTAATTTCACGACCTACTGCACTGGTCTGTTATTGTGCAGGCTGTCTATACACACAGCTATATTTAGTTACTAATATTGGAAAGTGACGGTGTTACGGTATCAAAATGACTTAACGACACCCACGCGGGGTGAATATCGCACGACTGGTTAACTCCGGGAAAAAGGTGGCACGCTCGCCCTGAGATTCGTCAAAACAGGCTAAAAACCTCGGCTGGCACGCTCAGTGAGATAGGCGTGGTTCAAACGATACTTCACTGGGCAAGCGTGGCGTGACATATATAGGGTGAGTCAAAATAAGAGGGCGCCACCAGGTCTGTCTCGGAGTATACTCGTGCAACCGGACCTGGACGGTTAGACGGGACGAGAAGTACACAGCGTGCTACGTCAAGAAGACACACGAGAAGCTGTAGAACTCGAATGACAATTTCAAAAAAAATACTTGAATAACTATTTCGGGACTCGTCGCCAGACCTACCTGTGTCGCTCCGACGCTCAAACTTCGTCGTACATCAATCTTTACACAAAAAACTTATTCTGAAAAGAGCATGCACAGATTCTCCACAATAATAAGACCCTAGTTCAAATATTCGTCTATTGGTCTGACGTTAACAAAGGGTAATTTACAGGGCTACCAAGACTACACGAAGCCTAATATTATTGCCCCAGCTGGAGAGGCGCGTTATTTCTAATATAGCATACAGCAAGTGGTTACACAAACATGGTTGCAATCTCAATAGCCGGAATAATAGCTGACTATTTCAAGCCTTGCAGACGATGTTTGATCGATTACAGATAAAATTTGCAGGCAACAGGTGCTAGATTTGGTCACCTAAATATCGAGTAATTAACGGCAAATGAATACGGCCAAGATACAATGAATTAACAAACACTGTGTGCAAAGTTTAGTCACATAAATAACAAGTAATTAGCGGCAAATGAGTGTGGCCAAAATACAATGAATTAGCAAGCACTGTGTGCAAGGTTTAGTCACATAAATAACTAGTAATTAGCGGCAAATGAGTGTGGCCAAAATACAATGAATTAGCAAGTACTGTATGCAAGGTTTAGTCACATAAATAACAGCTGATTAGTTACGACAACTGCGATCAAAAAGCACTAAAATAGTTAGCACAATACATTAACCTGGGTTGAGGCCGCATAAATGACAGTTACTACGTTCTGTTGGCAGTAATTAACGCACAGTAAAACTAGCACACCCACAATATAAGTTCAATCCACATAAATAACAGATGCTACGTTATAAATTGGTTACACAGATACCTGTATTCTCGACGATCCCTCGAGCTCCAGGGCGAGAGGTGGCCCAGCGACGCGCCTGCAGAGGCGACGAAGGTGCAACAGCGTGGGCGGCACGTGTGAGTGCGGTCAGGAATCCGCCTTGTAAAGGTGTCAGCGGGAAAGCGTCCCTCATGGAACCAAAATGACGTGGGACCAAGAAATTTAAACGTCCTGCAGATGTAATCCCCGTTTTATTGGGATCAAAAGGTCAACCCTCACTCAGTGAAGCAGAACTCGGCCATCGGAAGGCCCGAACACCCACGTACCGACGGTACACAACACGGCGTGCTACACGCTCCTTGCGTCTCAACGAACGACTCTGTCGTAACTAACTGCTTGCAGGCAAAACAAAATAATCCCGGCCTAAAGCGAAAGCGTCAATAAGCGCTTCGGCGGCAAATCGGAAGGCGGCATTGTTCACCGGACAAAAACAAATTAAAGCCGGTGTAACCAGGAAGACATAAAGGGTGGCCCAAATCGAGGTAACTGAGCTAACTACAGGGTGTTCGAATTTAAAATTGCTAGGATACGTGATGAAACGTTAAAATGCTGGAAACTGGTTTGAAATATAAATAAGCTGCCCTAAAGGCTTGAGTGGTTAGTTATATTGCTGTAAGCTCCCCAAAATGACCTGACAACGGCTTCGACGAGGAGATGGCGCAAGACTGGTTGAAACACCATGCCGGAGCTAAAGCGCGAATTCATTGTCCGCGTCAGTTGTCTGCTGACTGTGACCCTTGCACCGACACTTAAATCACCACGTCACGTTACAAATTCCACTAATAATGAGCATACCGGCTACGGCTGCTAGACTGCCGAGGGGACATGTTGATTTGGAATCATGATGCCAGTTAGAAGTGAAGCAATCACTTACAGTTGCCATAGTTACAAGTGGTAAAACCCCAAGGGAAAAAACTTTACCACTTTAAAAACCCCATAGGTTGAATTCTGGAAAATAATGGTATTAGATTGGATAACAGGCGAAGCAGGAAATAGTCTATGAATTAATTTTAATACTGAACAGGTTTCCTATTTTGCCTTATCAAATACTTTGTAAGATTCATCTTTCAAACTAAGCCGTTTGAGAAATTTGGGCTAAGTACTGTAGCGATCATCTAGTCACCTGGTTTGTGTTGTTAAGGTGACGATCGCAAACAATTTTTATTTAGTTCATTATATTGGTTCATGAAGCAACACGCGTTTTATTTCAACCTCTATATATGAACACATTTATGTAAGAAATAACGCCCCAAAAGCCACAATCTTACAATTGGTGATCCCGAACGTGTGATAGACATCATACCTCCACCTGAAGCTAGTCCTCTTCCACAGCTTCAGAACCCCCTCTGCCTCCTCCAGCCTGTTGTGAAGTCCCTGGAGTTCATCTAACAAAAGCTAAGTGTTATCATTTTACACATTTCGCTTTTGACACCTCGCAATACCTGCACACAGTACAGCTGTCACGGCGTGGAATTGTGCATAGCGGTGCTGTCAACTTCTGCGACTACAATCCGGCCTGGAACCTGGGACTATCGTGCTCCCTGCAGCCTTCCTGCGAACTGCAAAGCCATCTACCAGCTCTAGCCCGGATACCCAAAGCAAACTTGCTCGCGGCGCACACCAAGAGCCCATCTCCACCCGCCGCGCCGGCCGAATCCATCTGTCAAAGCGAAATCGAGCCAGTTCGCTGCACACACCTATCGTCCGTCTTCGAGCACCAGTGCAGCCACACTATAAGTTAAGTCATCCTTTCATTTTATCAAAAAATGGAGAGTAAGCTGACTTTCCCACCGTTTATGCCTCACGATGTCACTTTATATTTTGTCCTTGTTGACCGTTATTTCACGCAGTTGGGCATAAACGATGAGGCCCAAAGATACAGCTTACTCTTGCTTAACTTGCCTTCTGATGTGATTCCAAAAGTGAGAGACTTGATAATAACACAACCACAGCGCCAACCGTTTACTAAAGTCAAGGAGCGTATTCAAAATTCTTATGTTGAACCAGTCAATTCTAAACTGTCCTTACTGTTTGACAACACTGTATACAATGGCAATCCTACAGATCTGTGGTCAGAAATATTAAAACTCACTATGGATCTCAATTACCCGCTGCAAATGGCACGTGACATATTTGTACACCGTCTACCCAATGAACTTAAATTATTTGCGTATTCCAACGAACGAATGGACATTGGAGAACTCGTTCGAAAACTGACTCAATTTTCTTCTTTGCCCAATGTTCAGTTCCCTGGCACGAGCTTTCCGTCGCCGCGTTGTAGTAATGACAACTCACGTTCGACATATGACACTTATCAAAACCGCGAACCTCACATTGCAAAACAGCCTGCTATTACTAACGCACCGAACCGTCCTCCTAAAAGCATATGTTACTACCACCACAAGTTTGGTTCAAAAGCATTCAGATGCACTACACCTTGTTCTTTTAATTCAAAAAACGCAAACTATGTTTAACGAGCTACCCTCCAGCTGCGTTAAACAACAATCCTTCAGGAGTGGCCAATTTCATTGTTTTATTTGATTCTTTAAATAATATTAATTTCGTTGTTGACTCTGGAGCAAACGTTTCAGTTATACCAAGGCAACTCGTTACTAGTAAATTATTAGAATGTGTCAATACTGTCCCTAAAAGGAAAGTATTAATGGCAGATTCGTTCCCTTTACTTATAGAAGGAACAGTGACACTTAAACTGTCGTTTAACATATTTCCACGACCAATTGAGTGGACCTTTTATGTCCTAGATGTCGATTTGCCCCTTTTAGGATTAGATTTTCTTCAATTCTTTGAACTAGTTATTAATTTCAAAGATCGAACAGTTGCACCTCTGCCTGCACGGATGCCTCATCACTCAAAAGAGCACGGCAATCAACCCGTTCAGCAACATCAGATTCGCAACACACTCGATCCAATTTCTTATAACAATCCGACAAAATCCGATGTACACCCGCACCACGTAGATTTCTACCAGGTAGAGCCTATTCATCAAAGAGGGCCTCAATCATCCAAATTCGCAGTACAGACACGTGACATAAAACCAACAGCGGGCTATGTTCATCAAAGATGGCAACATCCATGGCCAACGACGGTCCATATACCTGATGCGTCGCACATTGCAAACGAATCGACACAGCGTGTTTTACCTCAGTCCACGTGCATTTCGACACCCGAGCTCATGCACCCGCAACGGTGCGGGCCGACTCGAATTGAACAACAACAATTCCGTCATCCATCGATTCCCTCGATGCAATCTGCATCTCAGCAGCCGCCTTGTCCACTTATTCAGTGCTCACCGCTACCGGTCTTCCAGCAGCAGCAGCTTTACCCAACCGCCGCACATACACCGTCTTCAACATGCATGAACGGTCTTGCTTCGGTACAGTTCGCGCTACTGCAACCGTGGACTCACAAGCGGGCACAGTCATTGACACCCGTCCGTGCGCAGTTTCCGAACATGCTGCCACCAGTTGCAGTCATGCATCCTGCACATTCGCCCCCTACGTCGTGTAACACAGCCCCTTCATTACAGTGGGCATCGCACGATCATCGGCGAGTTTCGGACATGCTTGCTCCACCATCAATATACATGAGTGGACCAACTTCAAACAACCTCATTCATCTGCAACCTTCTTCAGGTATACCTCTTGTAGGTATACAGGTACCGATCGCTGCACAACAGCAAGTGTGCATACAACGAGGGGCACCGGTAACGCACACGCTTATATCGTACCCAACCACTCATCCACCGATTGCTGCGATTCCAACTGCACAAACTCAGCCTCAATTGTATACATCGGTCGCTTGTCTGCAAAAGGGGAAGCATGCGCAGCTGCCTCATCTACACGTTTCTAGATCCGAACCATTTGATGTTTGCCACCCAATACCGACTCAAACCGCCTATCATCCAGTGTCACCAAGTCATCATGTTTTTCCTATGAGCGGTTCGTGCAGTAACCATTCACAGATATGCAATCATCAACAATCCCCACCACACAACAATCAGCAAAGTATACAACCAGCATCTTCATCAAACAAAAATATCCCTGGTTCTATTGAACAAGAATATAAATGTTTATTGCGACAGTTTCCGGAATTACTTGACGATTTTAATATCAATGCACCTGTCAAACATAAGGTCATACATAGAATTATCACGACAGGACCTCCTCGTTTTACTAAATGCAGGCGTTTGAATCCTGAGCAATTGTCATTTTTGGAAAAGCATCTGCAAGAGTTGTTAAAATCAGGCATTATACAAAGAGCAACAAGCCCTTGGGCAGCAGCCATTCATTTGGTGAAGAAGGCGGACGGTAGCTACAGAGTGTGCGGTGATTATCGACCTTTAAACAGCGTCACAATCCCAGACATGTTCCCTATACCATTTATCCAAGATTTTACCTACAGAATTCATGGTTCAACGATCTTTTCAAAACTAGACTTAAAAAAAGCGTACTTTCAGATACCAATTGCTCCTGAGGATACAGATAAAACAGCCATAATAACACCGTTGGGTAGCTATAAATACCTACGAATGAACTTTGGATTACGGAACGCTCAGAGTAGCTGGTCGGCTCTCATGTCGGAAGTTTTTGAAGGGATGAGTTTTGTTTTTTGTTATTTAGACGACATCCTAGTTTTTAGCGCTAACAGATCGGAACATATTCAACATATCAAAAAAGTATTCGCCAAATTAGTAAACTATGGTTTGTTACTTAACATAAATAAATGTGTTTTTGGTGCCCCTAACTTAAATTTCTTGGGATACACTGTGTGTAAAGAGGGAATCAAACCTCAGGAGTCAAAGGTGGATGCAATCAATTCATTTCCGCCCCCGACTACTCAACGTCAACTCCGAAATTTCATAGGAATGATCACTTATTACCATAAATTCATTCCCAATTGCTCAAGTCTAATCGCACCGTTAATTTCTCTAGTGATCGCTGGGAAAGCAACCGATAAACCGGTTCATTTAAACACTTCTCAGTTAGAAACGTTTAACTCAATCAAGTTAGCTCTGGCAAAGGCCACTTTATTAGTTCATCCTATACCAAACGCTGAAATCAGTTTATGGACTGATTCATCTTCCAATGCCATCGCAGGTGTTTTGCAACAATGGCAGGATCAGATGTGGAAACCACTCGCTTTTTGCTCGCGAAAATTAACCTCTGCAGAACAAAAATATAGCGTATTCTCACGAGAACTGCTAGCTATATATTTCGCAGTTAAAAAATTTCGATATTATACTGATGGTAAACAATATACTATCTTTACTGATCACAAACCTCTCACTTTCGCAATTACTAAATCAACAGGTGACCACTCACCTCGAGAATTAAGAATGTTACAATACATTTCCCAATTCTGTTCAAACATACAACACGTCAAAGGTACAGATAACGTACCAGCAGACGCTCTAACCAGGGTTTCTGTCGTTGATCTTCAAAATACGATCGATTTCGATGATTTAGCAACAGCTCAACAAGACGATCCTGATTTAGAAGCCTTATTGTCAAACCCAAATTTATCTTTTGCCAAAACAAATTCGTTAAAAGGAACTCCTATTTGGGTTGAAACTTCTACGGGCACACAAAGACCGTTTGTTCCACGATCTTTCCGCCGTCAAATATTCGACTCAATCCACTCGTTATCTCATCCCGGAGTTCGCGCATCTAGGAAATTAATAACTAAACGTTATATCTGGCCATCCATGCACAAGGATGTGAAAACGTGGGTGGATACATGTCCTTCCTGTCAAGCAGTTAAAGTAACCAAAACTTCGAAACCTCCACTCTATCCATTTGGTGAACCGGATTTCCGCTTCCAGCACGTACACATCGATCTAATTCACCTTCCCCAATCGCAACAATACAAATACATTTTAACTATGATTGACCGTTTTACTCGCTGGCCTGAAGCGATTCCGTTAAAATACGCAACTGCGGATGAAATTATTTTAGCAATAACACAAGTTTGGATTGCCCGTTTTGGCATACCAAAATTCCTAACTAATGATAATGCTCCCGTTTTCCTTTCGAAATCATGGTTAGATTTCATGTCCGTTTTAGGAATTAGAAACATCCGTTCAAGCACATACCATCCAATCAGCCAGGTAATCATTGAACGATTCAATCGTACCTTAAAAAATGCAATCACCGCAACAGGCATTAATGCCTGGCCAGACAACATTCCATGGATTTTACTTTCTTTACGCTCCAGCATCAAAGAAAACCTGCAAGCATCCCCAGCAGAAATGTTATACGGTACGATTCTTCGATTACCAAATGATTTCTTCGATGAGAATCACTTCACTCAACCATCAGATACAATAATGTCGTCATTTGTAATCAATCTAAAACAATCAATTGGAAAGCATAAATATTTCTTCACAAAAAACTACCCCTCTACCAGTACTCACATTAATAAAGATCTGGAAACATGCACACACGTGTATCTCAGAAACAGCACGCATACTAGGGGCATCAAACCCAATTATCTAGGCCCTTTCAAAATTGCACACCGTTCTGAAAAATACATGTCGCTGGAAGGTATCAGCGGAACAGTCAGCTATGACAGACTGAAACCTGCCTACTTTCTAGATTAACATATGCTTGCATGCTTTCGTATATTTTATTTTTGTTTTATTTTATTTTTATTGTTACGTTAATATTATTTTTATACACGCTTCCTTTTTTTTCATTTCTTCCAGCTTACATCTGTGAAGTAGATGGAATTCGACGCCCAACAGAATATCTCCAGGGACGTGTGTAGTGTGTGTTATTGTTTATTGTTACCTTTATTTATTGTTATCATTTATTGTTATTAGTTTTTAAGGATAGTTGAAAAGATCCAGGAGGTTTTGTAGCTAAATATAATCCTGTTACTCTCCTACGGGATTATATTAGTTTTCCTACCTGGCCTCCCTCCCTCTTCTTTTGGGGGGGGAGTAATGTAGCGATCATCTAGTCACCTGGTTTGTGTTGTTAAGGTGACGATCGCAAACAATTTTTATTTAGTTCATTATATTGGTTCATGAAGCAACACGCGTTTTATTTCAACCTCTATATATGAACACATTTATGTAAGAAATAACGCCCCAAAAGCCACAATCTTACAGTACTTCTCTTTACGCTTTCAAACAATTTGCGAGTGTAGGCCACTTGCGTAGATGCAGTACCGGACTCCGAGATTCGAACGGGTTGCATTGATACAGCCCAGAATTCCGAAATGTGTGCCTTGGCCATCGCTGAAAGTAAAGTGTGAATAAGCGTCATGGGTTGTCGTTAAATTAATTTGTAGAAGCCGCTATTGGCTAAAATCCGTTGTATCTTGTAGTTTTTTGTGGCAGTTCGCCAATTATTCAAGGTTAACTCCAGATCTGAACTTCACCAACCTCCACGTAAATGAAAGGGAAGCACGTTTTTTTTTGTTGCTTTGGCTTAGAAGATTTAACAGTGTGCAACAGTAAATAAGGAGCGTTTAAACGATGTCATGTTATGGAAGTATAACCAAGGTGCTTTACTATTACAAAATGGTACCGGACATTAGTTTGAAGCCATTAACAACTGCAATGTGTCTACAACAACCCAAAGCGAAATATTGGGTATCACCAACTCCTTCGTAGGGCATCCACTATTCAGGCCAATTTCTTTTAAAATCAAGTGCTTATCGGAATACAAATATCAAAGTGTTGTGCGTAAACTAAGAAACGACCGTTTAATTAGCAACTAAATTTTGCTTAACATGATTCTATGTTGTGTGTGGTTGAGTGGTTCAATATTTTAAACTTCCTCTGACGATACCTGTAACATTAAGACCTACAACATATACGCAACCAAGGTAACCTAGAGATAATGACCTTGTTAACAGCTAAACATATTAAGCTTAAATGAAGCGTGTATTTTGAGTAGTTTATGTAACAAGTGCGGAAAGAGTATCTTTACAGGATGCGTAGGCACATTTCAGACCGACGCCGAAGACGAGACCTGAAAACCTACTAGTTCTGTAAAGGGAATTACCGGATGAGTTACGTACAATATTTTTTAGTCAGCTGCATTTCTTCTTAATTTTACCTAGGTATTGAACCACTACAATAACAAACAAGCATTATACCTTCATAAAAATCTAGAGATATTTATAGTTTATTTCCTTAGTAACTACACTCAACAAATATTGTAAATCAATCAAAACGTCAATTTTTCAAAATAATTCTATAAAGAAAAATTTTTCAAAATCGTCCTGTGAAGAATACTTTCCGACCTAAAAATGATACAATAATACATGATTTTAAGGACGGGTGCATGAAAATATCTCTAATATTATATTACTAGCGTTCTGCACCCAAATTGGGCGCGAAATAATTCATTTAGTGCAATTTGTACAAGAGTGATCCATTTTGTGTGTCGAGTTAATTTTTGGGTTAGCTATCAACAAAAAAAATCACATAAAAAAATCACTTATAAAATTTTGAAAACCCTACTACTGGCTTACTTGCGTCGCCCTGAGTCGATTGACACCAAAATCAGCCAATTCGGCTCACGGGTTCGCTCTCAAAGTGGCGTCAAGCAAGCAAGCAAGCTGTTGTGTCCAGCACAATGCAACTACCCGTTGTAAAGTGGTAGACGGCTGGGATTAGAAATCAAACACACACTAAAAGGTATTTAATTCCCACGCGGGTAAGTACAGTAAACGATTGCATACAAAAAACAAGACAACACGTGCTGCACTGAACAGCTCGCGTCACACCTCGTGGCCAACAACCTCGCACATCGAGCTCTCTCCTATAACTAACTAACAGTTGTGGTCCTAAACCAGACGCGCTGTTGCCACGTTGTGCAACTAACTCGTCAGCCAGTGGTTTCCGACATACTCCCACCTGAGTAATTTTGAAACATTAAAAATGACTCACAAAAAAGGAAACCAGATAAGGCTTTACAAATAGTCACTATTTCTACACTTGGATAATACAAAAATGCAAAATGGGTAAATAGGTACCACTACCAACTACTAACGAAACTTAATAGGTAACCTAGATACACGTCCACTACGCGTTAACTTTTCTTTCGAAACGATTGCTCTGCTTTTAATGTCACTCAGGACATTAGACACTCCCGCAACTCCCGCACTAACATCTTCCGAATCGATTGCTCTGCTTTTAATGTCTCTCAGGACATCAGACACTCCCGCAACTCCCGCACTAACATCTTCCGGATTGTCCTTTTCTTGAAGTCGCTCGTCTTGTATTGGCAGAGAGCTGATGCACTCTAGGGGGTAAAGCCTCTGGATCGGTCTCAGCAGCTGTCCGCGGGCAGTGTCAACTCGCACCAGGCGCACCCGCCCATCTGGACCTGGAAGTAGCTCAGTCACACGACCAAGTGGCCAGTCTATACGTTTGTCGTTGTCGTTCCCTATAAGAACGATCTCTCCCAAAACTAGTTGTTTAGACCGCTTTCTGCAGTTCAATGATTTCAACTGTCCCAAGTATTAGTTCCGGAATCGGCGCCGCAAAGTCTCCCGTAGGGTATGCTTGTATCTCATTCTGCGGCAGAGAGACGCTTGATCCACGGCATCACAGTCCGGTATCCCGATCTCCGGTTGGTCCCGTAAGAACATTGCAGGTGTAAGAGCCATAAGTTCTTCTGAGTCGCCTGACACGTAGGTGAGGGGTCTAGCATTCATCGTCGCCTCACAATCGCAAAGAAGCGTCAAAAGATCTTCATAATTGAGCGAAGCACGTCCGAGCACTTTGCGAAGCAACCCCTTTAACACACCAACCAAACGCTCCCAAAAACCGCCCCACCATGCGGCCGTAGGTGGGTTGAACCGCCACGATATACGTTGCACAGAGATCTCTTCCATTATCTTTGGCCAGTCCAACTTTGCGAACGCGTTCTCCGTACCGACAAAATTAGTGCCTCGGTCACTGTATATAGTCCTCGGTCTTCCGCGTCTCGCCACAAATCTACGTAACGCTTGAAGGAAGCTCGGAGTAGACAAGAAAGTAGTCAGTTCGAGGTGCACTGCCCGGAACACGGCACAAGTAAACAAACACACCCAAGCCTTCTCTCTAGTTCTCAAATACAGCGGGCCGGCGAAATCTATCCCGATAACTTCGAATGGCACAGCATCGCGTACCCGATTGAAAGGCAGAGATGGTGTGTCAGCTGCATATGGTTTGGCATCATGTCTTTTGCACGTAACGCACTTACTTATTACTGCTCTTATGGCACGTCTACCTCCCATGATCCAATATTTTTCGCTGAGCATACTTAACAGTCCTTGCGTACCTACGTGACAATTCGCGGTATGTGCTTCGAAAATCAAGCTGCGGATAACCGGGTGCTTGGCTGGTAGCACTATTGGAAAACGAAAACCTTCACTATCCTGCCGATTCGATACACGTGACTTCAATCGGATTATCCCGGAATCACTGCAAAACGGATTAAGAGCACTTAAGCGGTTATCAGTCTCATCGCGAAATGTTTCTTGTTGAATCACTTTAAACACGAACAGTTCAGCGTCATTAATTTCGTCAACGGTCAACGAACCTCGAAGTCGTTGCTGGGGTGAGCTTGAATTGTAGGTAAATCGAAAAACCCAAGCAATCATGCGGATGGTCATAGTGTACTTAGAAAAGTGAGTCAGATGCCACTCATCCGAGCTACAGTTCAGCAGGGTGACAACCATCCTCTTCCGCTTCTCGCCGTTGATCTCTTCTTCGTCGTATTCTAGGTCTTCTGAGGCCCATGTAGTCTGCGGTCCATATAACCACTTTGGCCCCTCCCACCATCTCGATTCCAACAGATGTTTAGGAGAACACCCGCGTGAGGGAAGGTCGGCCGGATTGTAGACGCCTGGTACATGCCTCCAGTCTTCCACCTTGGTCAGAGAGCAAATTTCCGCCACTCTATTCCCTACAAATGGCGCCCAGTCTTCTTGTCGTCGAATCCAGGAGATAGCCGTAGATGAATCACTCCAATAAAAGCACTCTATGTTGTTTCCCAAATCTGTACGTACAGAGCGGCACAGTCTTGCAACAATGGTGGCAGCTAACAACTCCAGACGAGGAATGGTCATCTTCTTCAAAGGGGCTACTCTCGCTTTGGCGGTGAGCAAGCGAACCACTACAGTGCCATTCTTTTCAATTCTTAGGAAAATGACCGCTGCATAAGCGTCTTTGCTGGCGTCGCAGAACGTATGCAAACTTAAGTGTTCTGCTTCTCCCGGTCCGGCAAGTATCCATCTAGGAAGTTCAACAGCAAGCAGGTGCGGAAGCTCCTTGATCCATCTGTGGAATTCCTGCTCAGTATCGTCATCTACCGGTGCATCCCAACTTAATCGCTGTCCCCACAGCCGTTGCAGTAAAAGTTTTGGCTTTAACGTAGCAGGACAAGTAACTCCAATCGGATCAAATATGCGCTGGGTCACTGAGAGGATCAGCCTCTTTGTCACAACGCTATTTCGCAAGGGGCTGTCATCCTTTACACAGCTTTCACTAATAGCCAAGGTATCTTTAGTAGGGTGCCAAGTTAAACCAAGCACTGACAATGCATTTGAATGTGTACCAGTGGGCCGGGTAAACTCCCACCCTCGCAAGTCAAAATGTGCTTCAGCCATGACCATACTAGCTTCTCGAATGAATTGGTCCAAAGCATCTTCATCTGGTACGCTGGTCACGCAATTGTCCACGTAGAAACTGCTTCGTAATTTCAAAATGGATTAGCACGAATACGTCGAGTTCAGCTCGCACTGTTTTAATTGCTCAGAAAGGTGGTGATCGATCGTCGCCCCCAACAGAAAGGGACTGCTACTCAGGCCAAACACAACGCGACGGTGTCTATACACCTGCTCATTTCCCTCTTCATCGAGCCATAAAAAACGGAGGAAATCTCGGTCGGCCTCATGTATGCTGATCTGCAGGAACGCTTTGCGAATATCTGATACAACTCTAATTCTTTGGATCCTAAATCTCAACAGAACCGATGGTATTAATTCTACGAGGTTCGGTCCCTTTTCGAGACAGTGGTTTAGTGATGGCTTGTCCTTTTCACGCGCAGAAGCATCGAACACGGGTCGAATCTTCGTGGTCAAACTATTGTCTTTCACGACTGGCCTGTGAGGTAGATAATGAACGTTAGAATCATTCGCCGTCGCAGGAACTATTTCAATTATTTCTTCGTACAGCCACTCTTTAAGTATAAAGTCATATTTCTCGAAAAGCTCCTCTTTCCGCAGTTTTCTTACAGTAGCATCTAATCTCTTTCTTGCACTGTTGTAGTTGTCAGGCAGCGAAGGGTGGCCCTCCAACCAAGGCAACCTGACTTCGTAACGTCTCTCTTCATTTTTCGTCACTGTCTGCAAGAAAAGTTGCTGAGCTGCTTCTGCCATTTCTTCTCGGGACTACTTTTCAGAGGGTTCAGTAATTCCCAGCACATCTAGTTTCCATAGCTCCGCTACGCAAGCTTCATTCACCAAAAGAGAAAATACTGTCAGGGTTGTGCTCGTTGTGGGCGCACTCACAGGTATGCGTCCCGAAATGGTCCATCCTAAGAGAGTCTCCACTGCCACCAATCCACACGTTAGAATGTGTCTCCGGCCAGTGTATAATTTGCCTGCAACATCAGCACCGATCAAGAGTTCTATAGGACCTTCACCATAGGCATCATCCAAATGAATATTTAAGTGCTTTAATTCCTCCATCCAAGGGCCGTAAAATACAGGCGGAATATTCTGGCAGATCATCGTTTGGTCTAGCAGTTCCAACGTACACGAATAGTCGCCATGACTCAATCTGACGTCGAAGCAGTTGTGTCTCCGCTCTTGCTGGGTACCCCCGAATAGGCAATGGATAATCTTTTCTCGCCTTTTTTATTTGCAGCCCAATTGTTGCGCTGTTGACTTCAAAATGTAGGAGCGTTGGGAACCGCCGTCGATTAACGCGCGAATTTCCCTTGATCCACATTCGGTGTTGATCATCACACGCAAGGTCTCTAAGAACACGTAGCCGCTTGTGTTATTTACCAAAGTTTGCTCCGCGGGAACCGTTTCGCTTTTAGGTTCGTCATGCTTATGCGCCGGCAGCTTAGGACACATCAAAACCACATGGGGTCCGCTACACATGATGCACTTTAAACGTCCCCGGCACCTACGCGATATGTGCCCAGTTTTAAGACAACGGAAACAGGCCCCTTTCCCGGTTAAAATGTCTCTTTTGCGTTCTAGAGCGAATTCCTGGGCTTTAAAACACGCTTCGCTTTCATGAGCACCGTCGCAAAACACGCACTTAACCCCGCCGCAATTTATTAAACCAGCCGCAGTCGGTAAACATTCTCTTTGTTTTAACTTCTTAAGTTTGCCGCTGTTATCTTTGGTAGAAGCCAAACTATCGCAACGTAGTCCAAACTCCTCGGATGCTAACGAAATCCGCTGCTCGTTTTCCACCTCGTTTCTCAGAAAGCACATCAAATTCTTTAAGTGGTCTTCAAGCGATTCTTTGTGTACAAGAGATTCGTTAGAACCAAGGTTACTCTTTGTTATTGCTTCGGTTACGCTGCCATGTTCGTAGTAAATCTTCAGGCAAACACGACTCGATCAAAGGCAATAGCATGGCCGCGCATTTTTCCGACGTAATGCCCAGCGTATCAAGCGCGCGTAATTGCGTCTCTATTCTATCGTACAGCGTCGCAAAGTCTATTTTATCCCGGGATACACAGTTGTTTATAATGAGTTTAAGTAGTTCCCGAACATAAACTTCGATTTGCAAGTCATCCCTGCCAAAACGCGACTTCAATGCGCTCAAAATATTTTCATAATTTTCGCCAATGGCGGGAAAGCTTTCCACCAATTGCCGCGCTCTGCTTCCCGCAACCGTCGCTTGACGTAAATACTCAATTTTACCTTCGTTGGCAATATCTATGTCTTCATGCACCTTTTTAAATTGCGCCCAAAACGGAAGCCATTCTCTAATATTGCCGTCAAATTTTTTGAACACGATGGCAGGCAGTTTAAATTTGCGCTTGTGTGCGATCCCGTCCATAACGCCGTCAAATTCGAATCTCGCATCGGACAAAATCGATCGTCGGTCTTCCGCGCAAGCCGCCGTATTTCGTGTTAATAGCAAACTCTCCACGCGAAGTTTCAAATCCGCAAATCGTTTATCGTATGCGTCACGTTGTTCTATTTCCAATAATAGTTCGTCTTCGCTTACGTCTGCAGCGAGAAGCGCATCGTACACAACACCGTCCACGATTTTCATATCACCGTGTTTATTTGCTAATAGTTCAAATGCTACCTGTATTCGCCGATAATCTTCATCCCCAGCTTGGTCCGGATGCTGCGAAAACATGAGCTCCAGGTCGTTGGCTCCTTTTGTAAAAGCCGCACGAAGCACCTTCCTGTGTTTCTTGCTTGATTCCATTTCGCCGACTTGACAAAACTCGTTTCACACCCACGCGTGTGCAGCAGACAACGCACCATGTGTCGAACACAGAACGAGTCCGTCAGTCCTCTCAAAATGCCTTCAATGTTTACTTTCTTAACCCGCGTCCTGTCACGCGGTCGCCAATTATGTTGTGTCCAGCACAATGCAACTACCCGTTGTAAAGTGGTAGACGGCTCGGATTAGAAATCAAACACACACTATTTAAAGGTATTTAATTCCCACTCGGGTAAGTACAGTAAACGATTGCATACAAAATACAAGACAACACGTGCTGCACTGAACAGCTGGCGTCACACCTCGTGGCCAACAACCTCGCACATCGAGCTCTCTTCTATAACTAACTAACAGTTGTGGTCCTAAACCAGACGCGCTGTTGCCACGTTGTGCAACTAACTCGTCAGCCAGTGGTTTCCGACACAAGCAATGAAAATTATTATGTCGGATACATCAAGGTTGGGAAGACTATCATTATAACCCAAGCACCAAGATTGTATCTCGAGGATTACAACGCGTAAGGGCTGTAATAGCACAGTCTATAAACTAATCAGTCGTGTCACTTACTATCGGTACCTTTGATGTTCGTGTCCCCTAAAAATCTACTGCGCGTTGTGCCGGGAGTCGATCTGGGCGGATCTGGGTACGGCGCGCTTTATTTGTATTTGAAAATTTCGGGCACGACATTGAAGAATCGTGTGAACGAAAAATCACTTTTCCATGTAGAAACATTTTATTAATAATGCATTACTTTAAGCGGTGATGTTTAAAATGAATATACGCGTTGATATCTGTTTAAAAATCAAAATGATTTCTTACAAATGCAATAGTAACGATAACATTTTACATATACTAATTTGAAGAAATAAATATTTTGCTGATGTAAGTAACTTTAGAATCGTTCTAATTACGCAGAAATTTAAATAATTTAACACATCTATTGTGCTCTTTCGTATAAAGGGTTCCCGATTTTCGTAGGGACAACATGGGTAACTTCTGTATTTGAATAGATAGAGAGATGGTTAAATTAGCAAAAAGGTGCAGGTTTGAGAGCTCATTAAGAATCCATTTTACTTGTCATGGCCCACTTGTTTAAAATTTTAAAAAAAACGAAATCTCCTAATTTCCTTTATATGCCGTAACTTTTTTGTTACTTAAGATATAGAGATGCGATTTGAACAAATTTGCATGGTAATTTAAATACTTTTATTGGCACTTAATAAAACCAATTTCATTTGTGCACATTTTTAGTAATCTAACCTAACCTCAAAATTTTAAATTGGTACCGTGCAATTTTTTTTGGCCCGTTTAAGAGGGGATTTTTTTCTGAATGCAATTATGCATTACATGTTATGGAAACTTCTACAAAAGTTTGAAAAACTGAGCTTATTCTTTTTACAGGCAGAAATCACTAGTGCCATGATCACAATTTGAAATTTGAAATTATATTTCGAAACAAAAAGCACACTTATCATCATACGTGCCTGCCAGTAGTGCAAGTGTGTTCCGTATGTTTGACGTGTAAGTTCTACGTCTTTGTAGCACTTGATATACGCATAAAATACATCATATTTTTCTAAATTTTCCATTATAAGTTGAAGTACTCAGTACTCGTAAAGGGGGAAAATAAACAACGGTTTTTGTTTTTGGAAAAAAACGTATGACAGCATTTAAACGTGCAAGAAGTTTCGTGGGTTATTTGGTGATAATCTCGCCATTTCAAATGGTTTGGTTATAGTAGGAAATATTACTGGCCAACCGTCCTGGTAGGAGATTTTAGAAGCGAGAATCACTTTTCCAACGAATATAGATTCGAGCTTAGAAGCGATTTAGGAAACCACGGATTAACGTTTGCATAGTTATTGCCTGTTTATAGGGTACGTATAGTTATTTTGGCGTCTGCCTCATTTTATCTTAAAATTCGAATTATAGCAACTGGTATTGGGCGGGAAAACCTACAGAAAGTTTAGTCTGCTGAGAGTCATCAGGCAGTTTTGGGGCCTACTTGCCGCATGTGACAGCTGACGATTTGGGGCTGTCAAGCTGACATTTAATAGGAGTCATTGGAGGCATTAAACGTCTACAAGTATAACCACAAACAGATAAGTGATTTCTGATAATATTTTGTATATAAAAACGCTGTGTAAACATTAAATATATTAGTGGATTAAGTTAAGTGAGGTACCCCGTTCAAATAGTAGAGTAATTGAATAATGAGCAACGTTTGAGTAACAATAAAGCTTGTTAAAGGCATTACTCTCTTTCATTTTAATTTCAATCATTGAGTTCCATAATTGTTTAATTAGATATAAAGTGAAGTTACAAGTTTCTTGACCTATATCAGTGTACCTGAGTATAACTTGTTGGCGCTCCCTTTAACATCTTAATCAAAGAATTCGCGACGTCTTCACTGTTGCTAGAGACGGGCCTCAAGTACACTTTTATGGTGATCAATTGTTGAGTTAAAAATATAGAACGCCGACCTAAAGGTAATTAAAAAGCTAACAAGATTTGGCGCCCAAGAACAGGGCTATAATTTGGTACATATACCTTTAGGTCGCACAATAATTGAAAGGAGCAATATTTTCAGTAGTTATACTTCATTAAATAAAAGCTACATAGGGTGTAATTAGGATCTGTTTATTATATGTATTTGTTTATGTAAATGGGAAATATCATCAGAACGTGACAGGCAAAGAATTACTTTGCCAAAATTTTGAGTAGTTTGTTTTGGCTAACCAGATTGAAATTTAAACTTTAGGGATTGTGTTTAATACGGGATTGTTTTGGATTAATTTGCATTGTTTATTTGTGGTTTTAACAAGTATAGTACTCGTAGTACCTTGCGTAAGTGAAATAAGAGAGCCTTTGTCGATTTATTGATTGATTTGTGAAAGTAGTATCTTATTTGGATATTTTATAATTGAACATTTAATCCTGGATGGTTTTATTTTTATTTGATTGAGTGGGTGTGTTGCGTGTTAGATTTAGGAGCTCTGAGTGTATGTTTATAAAAGCTGGTTGTATTTTTATTTGAATGAATGATGAAGACATCACGCTATTCAGGTATCATGATGATTAATCTTTTAGAGTTTTTTATTGAATGATTGCGATTTTCATTATTGGAACCTCTAGGATATACTGGCCAGATGTGCTTGAGTTTTTCCTCATTGAATGTTAGAGTCCTGGTGGTTTGATGTGTTTGATTTTTTTTTATTGAATGTATGTTTGAAAGGTTTAGTGTGTTTGAGATCCTCTTTGTGCCTTTTTCTTGTTTGGTGATAACTCTGTTATGAGTGTAATGGTGATGTGTTTGGAGCAGTTTGCTTTTGCGGGATTTATAAGCCTCCTTCTAGTTAGGTTGGCGTGGGTTAGTTGATTGCTTCTTTTCCTTTTCTATTTGGAGTGTTGATTATGATGTCGGTTCGATGTTGATGCGTCTGAGGGATTCGCTCTGCGGTTTTCTTTTAATCCTTGATGATTTTTAGGTCTCTCAGGACATCTTCCTAGTTTAGGTTGGCATACAGTTTTTCGATTAGCTCTTTCATCTTCTTCTAGTTTGTTGGTAAGATAACGTGGGTTGGTGTTGGTGTGTTTGGGAGATTTTGCTTATGCAGATATCACGTCTCTCAAACCATCTTCCTAGTTTTGGTTATGGTAGTTAATATTTGTTGGATCTTTCATTTTATTTTCCTTCGTTTCTGATGAGGTTCGAGTACGCCCGTTGGGTAAGATAAGTTTTTGATTGTGATTTCTGAATTGTCGATTAGCTCTTTAGTTATCGAGATTAGGTTTGTGGTGGTTCCTTCTGTGGCTGGTTTTGGTGTCCCCGAATTGAGTGGTATCTATTTTTCCTGGGGGTGTTCTCGTTCCTTGTTGTGTAACGATTTTAGACATGTTTGTGAGAACGGTTTGCTGATGTCATGGCGGCAGCATACCTCTGAATTGTGTGTACCATTAGCCCTTAGCTTCAGAGATTGGTGAATTGTTAATTGGACCTGATGAAGCTCCGTTGGTATGCTAATTTTTGGATCTTGGATACTGTTATGGGACGATTTCTCGGGGTCTTTGTGACTGGTTATTTGTCATTGGGTTGCTAGCTGTCTTGGTAATTTAGAACTTAATTCTTTTGTCAATACATTGCCCCTTTCTTCGACTAATGTAATCGGTTCTTTTTCTGTTACTTCTTCCGCTTTCGGTCTTCTGGTGGTTTCTGTGTGTGGTGATAGACTTTGTTTCTTCGGTTCTTCTTGTGGTCGTTTTGTGGTGTGGAGCTCTAGCAGTGCATTGGTGTGTGGTTCTTTTGGTGTCGGTCAGCCTTCAGCTGAATCGTTAGTATGATTGTGGTTTGTGTGAACTTCGTTATGAAATATTCTCTCCTTTCTTTTGATCGGGTTTATATTTTATGTAACGCATAGGGTGGTTGATTGGGCACTCTAGGGAAGGTCACTTTAGGGAGCATTTTTCTCTTGCTTTCCCTCTTATAAAGTATAGGGTGGTTGGATAGGCACTATGGGGAAGGTCACTTTAGGGAGCATTTTTTATCTTGCTTTCCCCCTTGTAAAGTATAGGGAGGTTGGTTGGGCATTGCAGGATAGGTCACTTTAGGGAGCTATTTCATCTAGTTCTTCCACTAGCAACACTGGAGTAGCTTGCAGTTAGCAGTTGGTTTGATTTTGTAGTTGACTTGCATTCAAGTCGAGTGAAGTTTATCTTTCGCTTTGGTGTAGGTTCGATTTAGCTTGTTGGGTTTTGTTGGATACTCTTTTGGGATTTTGGTGGCATAGTGTTGCTGTGTTATACCTTCAGCTATGCGTATTGTGTGAGTTTTTATTTTGTGTCGGTATCCATTGCGCTTACGCGGATTTAGATCCACAAGTGAGTCTTGAGTCCTTGTTTTGGTTCCGCTTTGGAGTTGGAGAACGGTTTTGTTTACTCATTTAGAGTATCGGCTCGGTCCGGATTTATGGGACCTGCCTCTGTCCCCGAGTTACTGTCCTTTAGTTTCCTTTTGAGCCTTTGTTGCCGAAGTCTTTGGTATGATCTGCTGCTGTGATTGGTTATTCCAGCTGTTATTGAATTTCGTGTAAAGTATAGGGTGGTTGGTTGGGCACTGTAGAGAAGGTCACTTTAGGGAGCATTTTTATCTTGCTTTCCCTCTTATAAAGTATAGGGAGTTCCCTGTTGAGAAATATTAATATCTGTTTTTTCCTTTGATGTATTTGGAGAGAGTTGTGTTATCCTGCTTTCCCTTGTGGGTTTTGGGTTGTTAAAGATTGAGTGTTAGGGACGTCTTATGACAGACGGTTTATTGACTCTCTGGTGGTATATGTATGTATCCTTTTAGGATAAAATTATTCTTTAGTTAAAAATTTCGTTGAAATTTTTCCTTTCTGGTAAGGGGGGAGTTTGTGCTAAAAGCATTTTGGCACTATACTAGTATAGTACAGGCGCCAGGGAATTTTTACATGCAATTCTTGGTACCAGCATTTTGTGTTAATGGGTGGGTGGGGGGCTGTGCTCTGAGTCTAATTTTAAGTTTTCGGATAGATCGGAGAAATTGTTTTTCCGCAATATCGGAAGAAGTGTTGAAAACGGTTTTTCAGCAATTTCTCGTTTCCTGTTGCTCTGGCACTGGAATTGCATCAGTACAAGTTTGTAGTTTATGAAATTCCTCACAACTTTTGGAAATGCCTTTTTCTCGTGCGCTCAACAATTTAAAAGTTGTTACCCCATAAAGCCAAGAAATTAAGGGTTGAAATGGGTTTTACGTAAATATATCGCTTTCAGTTAATCCTACGATAAAAAATACTCTTATATTTTTTGTAGAACAACTAATTTGCATAAAATTTGTGTATGAGTATTTTTCCATTTGGACAATTATTTACCGTTCTACAGCGCCGCAAATGTCGCAAGTCACGTAAACCGTACATTTAGTGTGCACTTTCGAACGACCCTGTTCCTTTGAGGTACAGTTTGTAGCTCGTCTTTTTATGTGGTTTCCCCGATATGCCTACTCCACGAAGTGTATTTCTAACAGTCTCACACTTTCCATGGTCTTTTTGAGTTTGTCGCACCAACTGTTTTCCACACCACCTTTGAGGTACAGCTTGTGGCGCGTTTTTTTTACGTGGTCTCCCCTATAGGCCTAATCCACGAAGTGTATTTCTACACTTCCCTTGGTCTTTTTGATGGGCCGGGTTCTGCATCGTCAATTCCAATCATTGCAGAATCGTCGATTTTGTCACCCTTGTTAAGTCGGGAAGAGAAAATATGTCATCGTCGTAGCTGGTGTGGTATTCGTCTTCATCTGTAGCAAGCATTCTGGAGATTTCTTGCACGTTCTCACAGGATTCCCCGGCGCATATGGAGCAAATGGCGGTGCACTTTAAACTCGCTTCGCGGCAGCCACAAGCCTTTCCACATTTGGTCTTACACCCGCATGAAATTAATTTAAGTATTGCAGTAGGCGCGGGAGGCTCGGTGCTAGGCACCGGTGTAAACGTACGGCCACGTTTCTTCCAGCCCCATCTTTCCGCGGGTAGAGTGTCATTTCCAGGCCAGGATTGAACTTGATGGTATGTCCGGAATGCGTGCATCCTGGCCGTGTCTTTTGTAGGTGGCAGGGATGCCAGATTAAACGTTGACTTCACAAGGGATTTCGCGAAGTGTTTGTATCGCAGCAAGTTGATTGACTTGTCTTTATAGATGTCTCCACCGTACAACGCAATAAAAAATTGCTCTCTCGCTAATGCGATGATATCCGCGTCTACATCTTTCTGTACAAAGTGATTCGCTGCAGATTTCAGAGTAGGTGTCTTTTCTAGGGTTTTAAGAAATTTCACTTTGCCCATACCGTAAGCAGCCGATGTTGTGTCACAACCAGAAAATGCATGCAAAAACAAGATATGCTTTGATACAGCATCACCGTGTTTCACGCATGATGTAGAGTAATGCTGTTCCTTCGTATTCAGTTTTCCGGGCTTGCAAGGAAAAATAAATTAAAGTCTAGATTCAAAAAATTAATCAAATGACAGAATAACCGAATTGATTGTTCTTCACCTGGTGAGTAGTGAATCCTTCATTTTGAATATAAATTTTTATTTTGTTTAAGTTTAGTGACACTCTACCCGCTGGAAGATGAGGCTGAAAGAAAAGTGACCGTACGTTTACACAGGTGTCTAGCACTGAGCCTCCCGCGCCTCTTGCAATAATAAAATTAATTTCATGCGGATGCAAGACCAAATGTGGAAAGGCCTATGGCTGTCGCAAAGCGGGTTTAAAGTGCACAGTCATTTGCTTCCCGCCGGAGAATCCTGTGAGAACGTGCAGGAATTCTCCAGATGTTGACGAATATCACATCAATTGCGACGACGACATATTTTCTCTTTCCGAGTTCTTTTCAAAGGAAACACAACTTGACAAGGGCGATAAAATCAACGATTCTGCAATGAGTGGAATCAACGATGCAGGACCCGGTCCATCAAAAAGACCATGGGAAGTGTGAGACTGTTAGAAATACACTTCGTGGAGTAGGCATATCGGGAAAACCACATTAAAAAACGCGCTACAAACTGTACCTCAAAGGAACAGGGCCGTTCGAAAGTGCACACTAAATGTACGGTTTACGTGACTTGCGACATTTGCGGAGCTGTAGAACGGTAAATAATTGTCCAAATGGAAAAATACTCATACACAAATTTTATGCAAATTAGTTGTTCTACAAAAAATATAAGAGTATTTTTTATCGTAGGATTAACTGAAAGCAATATATTTACGTAAAACCCATTTCAACCCTTAATTTCTTGGCTTTATGGGGTAACAACTTTTGAATTATTGAGCGCACGAGAAAAAGGTATTTCCAAAAGTTGTGAGGAATTTCATAAACTACAAACTTGTATTGACGCAATTTCAGCATCAGAGCAACAGGAAACGAGAAATTGCTAAAAAACCGTTTTCAACACTTCTTCCGATATTGCGGAAAAACAATTTCTCCGATCGATCCGAAAACTTAAAGTTAGACTCAGAGCAAAGCCCCCCACCCACCCATTAACCCAAAATGTTGGTACCAAGAATTGCACGTAAAGCCCTATTAACGATTTCCCTGGCGCCTGTACTAGTAGTTTACGTTATATAATTAGAGAATAAAAGATCAAGTGGGATTAATGCGATAAAAGCGCATAAAAATTAATGTCAGATTGGCAATGGTCGTTACTAAAGGGGGGAAATAAACAACGGTTTTTGTTTTTGGAAAAAAACGTGACAGCATTTGAACGTGCAAGAAGTTTCGTCGGTTGTTTGGTGATAATCTCGCCATTTCAAATGGTTTGGTTATAGTAGGGAATATTACTGGCCAACCGTCCTGGTACGAGATTTTAGAAGCGAGAATCACTTTTCCGACGAATATAGATTCGAGCTTAGAAGCGATTTAGGCAACCACAAATTAACGTTTGCATAGTTATTGCCTGTTTACAGGGTACGTACAGTTACTTTGGCGTCTGCCTCATTTTATCTTGAAATTCGAATTATAGCAACTAGTATTGGGCGGGAAAACCTACAGAAAGTTTAGTCTGCTGAGATTCATCAGGCAGTTTTGGGGCCTACTTGCCGCATGTGACAGCTGATGATTTGGGGCTGTCAAGCTGACATCTAATAGGAGTCATTGCAGGCATTAAACGTTTACAAGTGTAACCACGAACAGATAAGTAATTTCTGATTATATTTTGCATATAAAAATGCTGTGTAAACATTAAACATATTAGTGGTTTAAGTTAAATGGGGTACCCCGTTCAAATAGTAGAGTAATTGAATAATGATCAACGTTTGAGTAACAATAAAGCTAGTTAAAGCTATTAGTCTCTTTCATTTTAATTTCAATCATTGAGTTCGATAATTGTTTCATTAGATATAAAGTGAAGTTACAAGTTTCTTAACCTATATCAGTATACCTGAGTATAACTTGTTGGCGCTCCCTTTAACATCTTAATCAAAGAATTCGCGACGTCTTCACTGTTGCTAGTGACGGGCCTCAAGTACACTTTTATGGTGATCAATTGTTGAGTTAAAAATATAGAACGCCGACCTAAAGGTAAGTAAAAAGCTAACAAACTGTTGAAAAATGTGTCGGCTCTTGTGTAGAGTAAATAGTCATCGCTATTATATGGTCAATTTTTTTTATATGAAGTGCAGGGAACGCATTGCCATTTGATAGAATTGTGTTGGTACATACGTTTCTGGTTACTATTTTTGCAGTGAGGTTAGGTTTTATGTTGACTGGTTGACATCTTAATTACTTTAAATTGTAGTACTGTTTGTTATAAACTGAATTTGTTTTCAGTCCTAATTTATAAAATCAGATTTCAAGTTTATAATAGACACAAATAAAATTTAAAATATTTAAATGTCAACCACTCAACATGAAATCTAACCGCACTGCAAAAATAATGTACCAACACAAATCAGTTTAGTGATAATGCTTGTTGCCAATTGTTACCTTAGAATTTCGCTATTTGCATTTCCATATAAAAAATGGGCTATATAATCCATTCACAAAACTCGTGAACTGTCAATGACAAACTTTTTAAATATTTGCTGAGTGTACCTGGAAATTACAGTTGTTTTTTTGGAATGTACTTCGGATCTAGTGATTTCTAATAATATTTAAAGTTAGGTTATGTTGCATGTGTCAAAAGTTTAGCGAAGTTTAAAAAGCATGAAACTTAAATAATTATAATACATGTAAATACACTTCAAAGTGCATTTTTTCAAATTAATTCAATCAATTGAAATGTATGCACAAAAATCAAAGAATTTTGGAGATTATATTTTTACAAGAAAGTGTGACATAAGTCAAGTTAAATTTCAAAAATTTCAGTGCTGCCAAAATCAACAAGCAGAAGTTTCAAAACAGAATTTAAACAAGGTACCAACTTGACAGCGTTTTGCCAGTTCATGAGTTTGGTGAGTGGATATAACTTTCCATAATTAGTCTACAGAGGTTAAAGACCGAATTCAAAAGTTAACGCTAACATAAAAAATCTGGTGTGATACACTCACACAACTTCCTTTTACAGTGATCCTATAATTACTCAAAAATTTCATTTTTAATTTTTAAAAATTTGTCAAAAATTTTAAAAAATTACAAATTCTACAAAAACGGTACAAAATAGAGTTGAAGAGACAAATTTTCTCTAGAATTTTAAGGTGAATTCGAAAATGTAATAATATACCGGGTGTTTTATTTAAAATAGGAGTTAATTAAAAAAAATAGGAAAAAAAAACAAAATAAACCGACTTTAGAAGTATTCAACTGGAAAATCACCTATCTCACATCAATACACATTAAAAATGTAGTAAAAATATAAAGTTTAAAAAAAATCGTTAGAGCCGTTTTTGAAAAAATCGAAAAAAAAACTAAAAATCACAAGAGTAAGCAGCTACTTTCGGTTATGCGATTTTCTTCAAAAGCTTGCTGTCCACCTACATAGTACACAAAACTTATATATGAAGTTTCAACGCCATACCTCTTTTCGTTTTTGAGATATTCTGTTCACAGACAGACACACACACAGACACACACACAGACAGACAGACAGACAGACCAATGAAAAAAAATATGTTTTTTGGGTTCAGGGGACTCTAAAACGTGAAGATCTGTTGAAAACTCAATTTCGAATTTTTGAGGTGAATCCAATACTTCCTTTACTGTAAAAGGAAGTAAAAACTGATGATTTTGACGGATTTGAGTAGAATTTAAATTATTATTAGTCTATTACCCAAACTGCCAAATCTATTACTATTTTTTAAAATTTCTATTACGGAAAAAAATCAAGAGTTGGCAACCCTGTTACAAATAGAACATTTGTACTTTTGTAGAGCTGTTGCAAAGTAACTTGGAAATTGCCAGGTTAACAAGAAGTAACCTCAATTCAATATTCAATAGCAGTCAAATATTGGGTTTATTAATAATTGTGGGTAATCTTGCAGTTTACGTCCCCACCAGCGCGCACTTTTACTGCGCCGATAGAAGTGACGTCAAATATGCTACATGGTTGCCAGATGTTTGCACGAATTCTACCTAGAGCTATTAATAATAATAGGGAGGCTCCACCACTGAGGTAGTAAAGTTCGGGACGGGTTATATGAACTATTTTCCTTGTCTACAAGTGGTTTTTAAAAGGCGGTTGTTAGTCAGAGTTATATATAACCAGGATAAATTTAATTGAATATGTAAATAATAACATACTAAAAAATGAAGCTTTATTTGCAGAGGCAGGTAGCACATAGAGCCAAGTACATACCATCCGTTCTTTTTAAAAGTATACATAGGGGATACTCGTATGTATACTAAAAAGAAAAATTCCCTTATTTTTGCCACAGCATGCTATTTGTTATAAATTAAAACTCTTAAAATTGAAGATTGCTCTATAATTGGTTGCCGAAATATAGGGTGTTTTTTGTATGATTAACTTGAAAAGAGGCTTCCACGAATGGGGCCACCAGTTAATCCGCTGCGAATTCCGGTTCAATGGGATTGCCGGGAACTGCCACTTAATAACCCTTGACTTGGGTTCAGTTATTTGTTGGAATGAAACAAGACTTAACAAACACGAGTATATTGAGTAACAACGATTACAAACGTTACTGATGGACCGATGGTTTTTTACAATAGCCTCAACTGTTGTGACACGCTTGGATTGGCCACGCGAAAATAGCGAATTGCGCGTAACCGTCACACAAAACAACCTGGTAACGTCTTTACCAGGGAGCTAGACCGACCGCAAACCAGCACAAAGCATAGCTGAACTTGCTTACTCGAAATTTTGAATCTAACTGAAGCTGAATTGACAATGAGCTGAACTCGCAAATTCAACAAGGAGGGGAAGGCTCAAACACTATTGGCTGAGGCGATCCTGCGTAGCCAATCGGAGCGTCGCACGTTGTTTAGGAATAAATGCTTATTTTAAGAAATCTTAATGCTAAGCTCTCTCAATGAGGCATTGTATTGAACGAAATCCATAAACACATGAGTCCCAAATACGCTAAGTCGGCTTAAGTCCTATTAGAAAGTGTATCCATCCGCTTAAAAGCCATTAAGGAAAGCTTACAAATTCCTTTCCAATATTAACAGAGGCAAACAAATACGGCAAGATGCAAATTTGACTTTACCACGACCTTTGAATGAGATAGAACAGTTATGACTTGAATTACATGAATAATTATAAGCAAAAAGGTTTTGATGCACGCATCTGTGTGAATCAAACATAGGGTAAACAATAAAAAATAAGGGAATTTTTCTTTTTAGTATAAATACGAGTATACTGTGTATACTTTTAAAAGGAACAAATGGTATACTATAATTTTATTATCAGTTGAAACATAACAAGTGCTTGAAAAATTTCCAGAAATATTTGGAAGACAGCTCTGCAACTACTTTTTCAATAGAAGCATGGGTGCATGCCAACTGAAAAAATCACGACGCCGACGGAAAAGGGTTTTTTTCTTGGAAGCAAACACTCAAGTCTTTTGTTAGAAAAAATATCTGCTTTGCAAAAATTACCATACGAAATTTGTTATGCACATGTTATATTTTGATAGAATATATCACGAATTAAAAAAACACAGTGGAGTAAACATTTTTATTAAGAATAATAACAAAACTAATATCGAAATGGGTACTAAAAATGTACGGTTATTTGTGATGACAGTGACATATAAGATGAAATTTCCAAAAATTTCCGATTATTAATAATCGCAGTTGCTATGGAAAATTGCCAATTAAATATACATTGGGATATTCTCAATCGAGTACCTATTAGCAAAAAAGAAACAAAATCAGAAAACAAAAATGTAGTATAAATGTGAGAAACCAATACTGAGGTAGAATCGTGATACGTTGGAAATAATTTTTTCCATGGTTACTGTGAATGAAAATAACAAATAATAATTAAATTATATTATTGAAATGTATGATTCCGATAGTTAAATGATTAAATGATTAGGCAGATAAGTTCTTACATATATTGCAGACCAATCCAATTTGATTATTTTTAATCACGTGACTCAGTTTGACAAATCAGACCACACTTGAAGTGAAAACGACCCTAGGGTGATTTTCAATCACTATGGAAACTACCTAATTAAATTTCAGTAGTATCCTATCACAAGTTGGTGGCACTGTAAATCTAAGTCAAATTCGAGGTTAGCAGGGTAGCTTTTCCGTCAGTCTGTGTCAAAACTGACGCAAAAGCTAACCTGATAACCTCAAATTTGACAAAGACTTACAGTGCCACCAACATAATATTATTATAATGAAGTGTCAAATTAATTGTCAGATAATTGCTAATTTATTTAAGAACTTATCTTTCCGAATTCACCGCGGCCAGTGATAAATCCTTATAATTTTGACAAATAATATCCCTCAAGTGCGTTGCCTTTAAGAAATAACCCTCGGCTTCGCCTCGGGTTATTTCTAGGCAAGCACTTTCGGGTTGTTATTTGTCAAAATTATTGCGGGTGATTATCACTGCCCTTGGTAAATTATAGCTGATAATGTAGCACTTTTTATGCCTAATCAGAAAAGTGACACTGTTACCTTGACAATGTAGTCACACATAGGCGCCGGTTTGTCAAAATTGCTTTAGGTGCTCTGCTTTCCACCTTTCTCCTTCAATGGATACGTGAGAATGGATTTTATATTCAATTATTTATCATGGAACCAAAATAAAGTTATAGGCACAACACAAAAGACGTAAAGACAAACAATATTTATTAGAATAATAACGTTGTAGGAAATAGTTAACCAAAAAGTTTATTAAAATACAAATTATGTTGTTGTTCCTTAAGGTCCAAAAGTCACACATATAAAAGTTGATAAATTATTTGACGTTTCTCCACTTTAGATGGCTTCTTCAGAAATGAATGAGATGCGTTATAACACGATGGCTTCCAAAAATGTTTATAATGTGCCATTACTTTACAGTAAAGTAGGTACTTATTCTACTATAGAAACATAAACAAGAACAAACAGGTCACGTCGCGATCGAGGCTTAGGAGTGACTACTGACTAGTTAGTAACGTAACTACCGACACAACAGTGTCACTACTGTTGCCCGTGTCGGTGTAGTAGTGTAGTAGAAAGACAGAGAGCGGTTGATGTAATGGTGTGTTGTGTGAGCATGATGCATGATTACATTGATTACTATTACAATAGAATACTATCATGATGTGTTTGTAGGAAGCGGCGGTTGCGCAAAACAAGCGTGCGAGAGCCTCCACAACCAGAAAACAAAGCTTTGAAAATAGTACAATAGTTTACAACAATGTCATACATAATGCATTCATTTATTAATAATCTATAGCCTCTTTTACCTTTCGGTGTCGAGGACCATTTATACCTCCCGGGAAGTGCAACGGAGGTAATGCGCCGCACGCGACTTACACTACGCTCCCCCGCATGCAAACATACCACACACACAACAACTTACATCTAACTTAACTAATGAGTTCAAATCCACTGCCGCTCCGAGAAAATTCTCGGCTACGCTACGGCCAGATTTGAACCCATGTCCACCTGGTTACTAAGCAGACAACAAGCCCACTCAACCACCGAGGTGGCCTTTTATGTCATAAATAAATAGTTATTTATTTTCTCACCGATCATATACATACATAACAAAATTGTTTTGGGTGCTGAGCACCCAAAGCAAATTCTCTTTGGGTGCTTGAGCACCCAGAGCCAGCGCGGTTCCGGCGCCTATAAGTCACAAGAGTTGCCACTTTTATGACGTTTGAAAAGAATAGTTCCAAATAACGTATTTTCAAACGTAATAAGCACCGAGTGTAAGAAATTAATTCCACTCATGAGGAAAGCGAGACTAAAAGAGCAGAAGGCTATACTTATACACTAGTACCATAAGATACTATTAAAGTGGTGTCTGTCTGTCAGTCTCTCTCCTTTCTACAGCTCGGACAGTTTAATTGATCCGCTTGAAAATTGATATTTACGTTCTTAATCTAAATTTGGAGATCCCACATCCCAGTGACTTGTAGATAAAATAGACCAACCGGAAGTAGTACTTTACTCTTAGGTGCCTTTCAGGGTCCCTAGATGACAAAAAACATGTTTTCTCAATTCCCTAAGAATGTCTGTCTGTTGCTGGTATAACTCAAAAACTAATATTTGTTGGAGGAAGACTATATTTTGCATGCGAATTATATCCCTTCCTGGTATGAAACCGAGAAAATTTTGGTAAAATTGTATCGAAAGATCCAAAAAAAAAACTGTTCCTCAGCGGGCTGTGGAAATTCAACGTATGAATAATATGTTGGTGACACTGTACGTCAATGTCAAATTCGAGGTTATCAGGTTAGGTTTTCAGTCAGTTTTGACAGAAACTGACACTAAATCTAACCTGCTAACCTCGAATTTGACATAGACGTACAGTGCCGCCAACATACTATTCATAACGAAACTCTGGCGAATCGCCGGCGATCCGCTGGCGAACGACTATGAATACGGGCGTAGGTTTTTTAAATAAAACAATAAAATATTTTTGAATTGTATTTTTTGAACGAAAAACTAGTAGGCCGTGAATTAAGTTGGTTTGACAATGTAGGCTGCATACTGGCATTAAAAAAAAGCTTTTTTTGATATCTCTATTATTAATAAAGTTACGAGTAGTCTAGCAATGTACAAACACCCTCGAGTTATTCAATTTTGCGGCTTTTTCTATAATTGTTAACCAGGTGTGCTGTTGGTACTGGCTGCTGGTGGTGGACGCTGTCCTGTTTATGGGTTTTGTAGGTTTTCACTACTAAATTTTTTTTTTTATTTTATCATGAATTCAAGACATTGTTAAACGTACTTGGTTCTTCGGAGGAGGCTTTTTCTATTGTTGTTAACTAAGTGTGCTGTTGGTACTGGCTGCTGGTGGTGGATGGAATAAGCATATTCCGATAATTTTTACATACATGCATATTTGGACAAAACGCATAGTACCTATTCCAACTACAAGCAGAAATAATTACTACCTTGTTCATGTCAATAATACCACTACATCATAAAAGTTAGTGTAAAACTAAAGGACTACAGAGGCAGCTATACGTGCCACCATAAACTATCTTTCTTAAAGATTTTCACATAATCTACTTCCACTATTCATTTCTTTTAACAATTTATAAGGGCCATATCTCACAATCTTCTTATTCTTTTCCATTTCCCTTATGCCTATGGCGTCAGGTTGCTCATTCATTTGCGGTATTGGTCACGATCAGCTGCCATTCTCTTTAGTTGTCCTAAGTTCTTTCCTCTATCCAGTACCATCTTTTCCATTCCTTCTTCCCATGTTTCCCTAGGCCTTCCTACATATTGCCTTCCCTTCGGCCTTGCTTCCAGTATTCTTTTCGGGTCTCTTCTATTTCGCATTCTCATGACGTGTCCAAACCAGGCAGACTGCCTTCCCTCCACTTCTTCTACCAATGGTTCCATTTCCAGTACTTCTCTAATCGCTGTATTTCTAATTCTGCCGCGTTTCGTTTTTCCAACCATTCTTCTCAAGTATTTCATTTCCCCTGCTATATCTCACCATATTCCCAAATAGAAATAAATACATAATTATACGAAGAATATTTAAGTGCATTAACTCATGAATATGCTTTAGAATAGAAACTTACTGAACCAAGAGCATCTAGACTAGATAGTAGGCCATTCATACTATCCTCTTCTGAACTTAAAACAATATGAACAAGCATACTGCTATCCAGAAGCTCACGATTCAAAACAATTCTAACAAATACGATATTTTGTGTTTAACAAGTGATATGGTAGCACTTCTGATTTACATATATAAATTTTTATTTTATGAACTCAGAGTTGTTCATCTGTAGGAGATGTCATTTTCACTGCCGTACATGTAAAATTTGTTTTTTTCCTGTATAGGACTTCATGTGCTGAACTAAATTACTTCTTTACACTGTTCTATATTCACAATCAGAAGAACTATAAGGTTTTTCTCCAGTATGGGGCTTTATATGTCAAACTAAACTATCGATACTTCTATGCAAATTTCTGTATTCACACTCGGTACAAGCATGAGGTTTTTCTGCCATATGAGACTGGATATGGTTAGCTAAATCATCTTTCTGTGTTGTTGTGTATTCACAATTAGAACAATCGTAAGATTTCTCTCTCGTGTGAGACCAGATATGTCGTTCCAAGTAACATTTCTGCGTTGCTTTGTAGTCAGAAATAGTACAACAAAAAGGCTTTTCTACTGTGTAAGACCGCATATGTCTAACTAAATGACTGCTTTGTGCCGTTTTGTATTCTCAATTAGAACAACTAAAGTTTTCGCTTCTGTATAACACTTCGTATGTCTAACTAAACTACTTTTTTGCAAAGTTCTGTATGAGCATTCTGTACTGCCATATGGTTTTTCTCCAATATGAGATTGGATATCGTTGACTAAATTACCTTTCCGTGTTGTTCTGTATTAACAATAGCAACAAACATACGGCTTCTCTCCTGTGTGAGACCGCATATATCTAAGTAAACTACGTATCTCTACTGCTGTGTATCCACATTCAGATTAATCGTATGGTTTTTCACCTGCATGTTTCCGCATATATACGACTAAATGAGGTTTATGCTTTGCTTTGTATTCACAATACGAGCAACTGTACCGTTGACTCAAGTATGAGATCTCGTATGTGCTGTTCAATAAATATTGTAGCAAATTCATGGATGTCCTTCATGCTTTCTCCAAGTTCTTGCGTAGTAGGTAAATCATTGGGATTTTCATATTCCTTTCCTTATGCGATAGAATCGTATGATTCTAAAAATTATCATACTTGTTTAGTGTTTATTGAGGTTATTTAAAGAATGAAATGCTGCCTTTATACGATAGGAACTACCCAACATTGCAACATGACAAACCTATAATACAGCCAGATTATAAAATACTGTCATGGCTCGAAGTTATTTCATTATGTTTTTACTATTGTGTATGAATTGGCCGTCAAGATCGAGAAAGTAAACAATAAGGGCGGCAACGCTGCTGGTGATTTGACCTAAAATAATCGGCGCAGTAAAAGTGCGCACTGGTGGGGACGTAAACTGCAAGATTACCGATTTTACTGTCGTTGTTGTGATTCCAACTGTTGGCCATGTGAAATAAGTACCTAACATTAGTTTTCAAGTCATCATTTAAACAGCAACAATGAATCCTGTACAAGGAACTCTAGACGATAAATTTTGGAACCTTATAACAGCATTGACACAGAACACAGATCATAAGTCAAATGGTAACGAAATACCTGTCAAACAAGAAGTCACGCAAACCGCGCAGGATATTTGTGAATATTCTAAGATGGGTGTTAAACATGAACTACTGGAGCTGAAAATTGAAGATCATGCAACGCAGAACCCTCATAGCTGTTTTGTTTATGAATGCACAACAGCGGAAGAAACCAATTTAGCGGAACATATGAAATCTCAGGCTGAAGAAAAATCTACTTTTTCTTCTACCCATGTATATAAATTAGAGAACGAAGGTCACTTCTTCAGACATATCTGTCAAGCGGGAGAAAAATCCTATAGTTGTTCTATTTGTCAATATAAAGCAACAACTAAAAGTAATTTAGTTAGAGAAGACCCTTATAGTTGTTCTGATTGTGGATACAGAACATCAGAAAAACGCAACTTTGAAAGACATGTGAAGTCACATACTGGTGAAAAATCTTACAGATGTTCGGAGTGTGATTACAAAACATTGTATAAGTGTAATTTAGTTGTACATATGAGGTCTCATACAGGAGAAAAACCGTACAGTTGCTCTAATTGTCAATACAGAACATCAGAAAGGCGTAATTTTGTTAGACATATACAGTCTCATTTGGGAGAAAAACCTTATAGTTCTTCTGATTGTGAATACAGAACGGTGCATAAAAGTAATTTAATTGCACATAGGAGGTCTCATAGAGGAGAAAAACATTTCAGTTGTTCTGCTTGTGAATACAGAACATCGGAAAAACGTAATTTGCTAAGACATGTAACAACTCATACAAAAAAGAAACGGAACAGTACATAAAAGCGATTTAGGTGTACACAAAAAATTTCATACACGAGGGAAGCTTTCTTGTCCTTCTGATTGTGAATACACAACATCCAATATACGTAATTTAAGTAAATATGAGGTCTCGTACAGATAAAATCATTAACAGCTGGTAAAGAAAATAATATGCAAGTTCACAACACTTTTAAATACTCGCATACAGAATAATGCAAAACTGTTAACATATTATGCTTATAATATTTAATTATCATCTGCAACTCTTTATCTGTTTCTATTTGACTAAATCGCATATATTAGTCTATAGTATTTGCAAGTAACAGGGTTGTCTAGGCAGTAACAAACATATATCTTCTATTAATAGATGAATTCGATAACTAACGTGCTGTGGTCATTTAATTTTACAATAGCGTTTCTTAGTTTTCATAACAGTATGTAGAAGATCGCATTTTGTACATTCTCTTACTTTAATTTACTTGAGCAATGTGCTTATATATGTAAAAGTTAGTGGAATGTTCAAATATCAATTATATTAGTTAACATAAATAATGAATGCAATATTGCAATATTTAAAATACCTGTTTCTATTTTGAAAGTCTTTATTAAATAATTAAACATTTTTTCTTTCTGTGATGCTTCATGATTGTATTTTTATAGTAGTTAGTGAGTTAATAGATAGTTTATTTTACTTATTTTGGTCATGATAACCAATTGCCGGTAAGCAAACTAAATTCAGTTTTGTCAAGATTGTAGGACAATTTCTTATTTAAAAATCATTCAGGAATTTTAAAGGTCATAAGTTCTGGAGCGCTACTCTTAATCCAATTTTTTAGTTTAATGATTTGTATATATCGATTTCTGCTTTTGTACATACCTACATTGAGCTTATAACTTGTTTAAGAGCATTTTTACATCTGAATATGATTTTTTTTTCATATGCGGTGCTTGAAGCGTATACACTTTTTGGCACCATTAAACTGGAATAGCATATTGTGGAACTTGTTGGAAAAGTGATATATTACCAACCAATTGTGGAAAGTGTAATAAGAAAAATGGCAGGGAAGGTGATGTTTACGTTTAGAACACGGTTATTATTTTGCGTTAAAAAATTGTAAAAGAAGAGTGTGATATTCATCAAAGCGAATTCAAACTATAAATTTAGCGATTTTATTCCCACACAATTGAAGTTCAATAAAAAAAACGCATTTACACATGCCTTTTTCAGATATGAAAAATAACCTACAAAATGAATAGTTTTATTTGTAAGCAGATAAAAGTGAAGAATCAGGATATTTTCAACTGCGATGGATGTAATAATATAGATATATTAATAGATATAATTTGCCATATTTAAATAATCTTTTTAGAGCAACTGAAACAATAAAAAAGCCAACCTGCGATTGATTACTAATAATAATCAAAGGTAGTACAATCGCAGATCAACCCCCTTATCGTTTATACACCACGGTAGCTCAGAAATGTACTTACCGCAATGGCCTAGCTAGCGTCAAAGTCGATGGCCTTAGGTCGCAGATTTCTATCATCAGCTGATCAGCTGCAAGCTCCTTTAATAATAGTAGAAAAAACACTGGGCGCCAGAAATCACAGATTTCAAGAAATAAATAAGAAAATAACAAACAATTAAGTTTATTAATCAGTAGGTCATGTTTGGTGGCAACATCAATAATACGTCAGTAAATCGTTTATCACAATATTAAATAATCTGAATACCTACAATAAATTATGTGCTGAAAATGCAACACGCACAGCGAGAATATGTGAACCCCTTTTTTAGGCTCTTAGATTGAATTTGATAGCAATTCAATGAAGGAATAAGCTTATCACAGTCATATGTAATAACCGTTATATCGGTAGTGATATTAAAATGGCGTGAAGGCACTTTTTACAAGATTTTTAATATGTATTCATTAAGCAGAACTTTAAATTTGTGAAATACAAATCATAGATCAATTAGTACATAATGTTTTAAATTTATAAAACGTAGCTTTAGATTTGTAAATTGTAAATTGAAACAATTAATCCATTAAGTTTTTAATTTATAAATGGTAAATGAAATTTGTAACTGGTAAATAAGTTAACGGTGATGTAGTGTCATTAACATCAATTCCGCCGACAATTCGTGGGCGGGCGAAGTTATCATCAAGAAGTTGTAATGAGAGTAACCTCGTGGCCAAAGTTGATAAGATAATGAACGCTCCGAGTCCAGGTCAAGGTGACATTCCCGAAAGAGTTGCTGGTCCCAAATGTTGATTAGGGTGTTATTTAAGAACCCAAATAAGGAGTCGTCCGGAAAACGGCATCAAAGAGTGGCGTTTGAAGGTGACGTTGAAAAATTACGTCAACGAATAACGTCAAAAAAGAAGCTAATAAAAAACGAGAAATTACCAAAATGTATAACAAGCAATTAGCGTAAACATACCTGATTTTAATTATCAGCCCACAAACAAAATTAATATTGAGGTGCAATAAAGCACACAAAATGCTTTCTTGGAACTAGTTGCTCCAACCAAAGCGAAAGTTAAAATGAGGTCGCGCGGCTGGTGCAACTGATAACGAATTATTTTTGGGAAAACCGAAATCAGAAAGCTCGCGCGGAACAAAACTCGATATTATTCGAAATACAGCGGAAATAATTCAAGTGGGAATGTACAGGCTGGCCCGGAAAGGAATAAATGGCGAAACAAATAGCAGGAGCTAAAGATTTGTTTCACAACATGTACCCTTTTATCGTTTTATCATGTATGAGAAGAACTGAGAGAAGACATTTTTATGGGCAATCAAGCGTCTTTGCATACAGTCCAAAAAATATAGGATTTAAATGGCAAAAGGATCATTCTGGAAATGGAATTGAGTGACTTTTTTTAAACAGATAAGTTTTTGGAGTCCTATCAGCACTTAAAACACAAAGGGTTAGATCAATTTGTGTTTTTTTATGAGACGTAGATATTCTAAAATGGCACTATAGGTCGCTCTAGGCAAGACATTGATTTCTGAATTGGTAAATTTCTGCTAACAACCGACAACATCGCACAGATATGACGTCATAAAAGCTTATGACGTGCAACGGAAGTTTCTTTGGAAGGACTATAAGTGAATTTTTTGCTATCACTAACGTTTAAAGTCAATTATATTCATATATAGTTTATAAAGGGTAGCGAGGGGTACTTTCTTACGGTCCCGGTAAGAGACAGACCTCTTCAAGGAACTGGCGACCCTGCCCTTGCAAGCCCTTAATTTCCCCAACTTCATCCCCCGGAGGAATTATGTCCCTTACCCATATCCTGACCCATAGGTACCAAAAAACATCCTCCCCCTCCCATTGGGGAAGGCAACGGGAAACCACCCCAATTAATTATTCCCTAGTAAAATCATGATGGCTACAGCAAAATATGATATGTCAATTACTGATCATGGACCTCGGAAGCCAAGATCCGGCAGGGGAGGAATATACAAGGACTCTCAGGTCGTCAGCAAGCGAAACCCCTGTAAAGAAGAAATAGAACAACAACTAAATACTAGACAACTGAGAAACAATATTGAGAAGGAGAAAAACAGATATAGAATAGGTACTTGGACTGTTAGAAGTATGTATATAGCAGGAAAATTAGACAATACAATACAGGAAATGAATAGGCTGAAAGTGGATATAATGGGTGTAAGCGAAATGCGATGGCCAGATTCAGGTACCTTTACACACGACAACCATATAATCTATTACTCAGGGACTAACAATAACCAACACATAAACGGCGTTGGGATAATAATATCTAAAACAATACACAGATCTGTTTTTAACTTCGTACCCATTTTGGACAGAATAATGATCCTGCAAATAAATACAAAACCAGTTAAAACTAACTTAGTACAAGTATATGCTCCAGCATCAAACGCAAATAAAGAACAAGATGACGAAGACATAAATCAATTTTACCACCAAATGACACAAGCACTTAAACTAACAAAAAAGCAGGACGTAACTATTATACTAGGAGATTTCAACTCGAAGATAGGAAAAGGCAGATATGAAGACATTGTAGGCGATTTCGGCTTAGGCGAAAGGAACGAGCGGGCTGACAGACTACTAGAATTCTGTCAAGAAGAGAACTTTGTAATACAGAACACATTTTATGAGTTACCACCACGAAGATTATATACCTGGATATCCCCCCAGGATAGCAAAGAAAAAATAATCCGAAACCAAATTGACTATGTTTTAATAAATAAGAGATTCCGATATGCTATAATATCAACAAAAGCTTTCCCGGGAGCAGATATAAACTCCGACCATAACCCATTGATAGCAGAAATCAAAATAAAAGTAAAAAAATGTTAAAAAGCCAATAAAAGCAGACAAATGGGACACCGCGAAGCTGAAAAATGATAAAGTCAAGAGAAAAAGTTAAACAACAACTAGAGAAACAAATAATAATAGAACTGACGAAATTTTACAGCTAATGGATGAACGTAGAAACTGGAAGGGGCGAAACGAAATAAAATATAAACAGATAGACAAGAATATAAAACAAGAGATAAGAAAAGCAAAGGAAAACTGGTTAACAGCAAGATGTGTTGAAGTGGAGGAACTACAAAAAAATACGACAACTTTAATCTCCATAAGAAAATAAAAGAAACTCTAGGAATGTATAAAAAGAAAACAGTCAACAACTTGGTAGACGAAAAAAACAATATAGTGATGGATACAAATCAAAAAATAAAGATATGGAAAAAATACATCGAAACCTTATTTGAAGATGATCGGCCAAAAATATCAAATATGGACGGAGCTATATCAGGGCCTAACATTCAAAAGGACGAAATAGTGTAAGCTATAAAATTATCAAAACTCGGTAAAGCGACAGGTCCGGATAATATACCAACGGAAATTATTATATGACAACGGTATTAATGTACCATGTGAACTCTTCAATTTAATATGACTTGGGTATTATCCCAGAAGAGTGGCTCAGGTCTACCTTTGTTGCAATACCTAAAAAAAGAAATGCACACTATGTAGTGAATATAGAACTATAAGTTTAATGAGTCACGTACTGAAAATTTTTCTGAGAGTGATACACGAAAGAATATATCGTAAATGTGAAGAAACGCTGAGTGAAAATCAATTTGGCTTCCAAAATAACTTGGGTACAAGAGAAGCGTTGTTTAGCATCCATGTGCTCGTACAAAGATGCAAAGACATGAACAGAGACGTATTCTTATGCTTTCTGGACTATAACAAGACTTTTGATATGGTAAAACATACAAAACTAATTGAAATTCTAAAACAAGCAGGCTTAGACGATAAAGATATCCGCATAATTACTGAACTTTATTGGAACCAAAAAGCTGCAGTAAAATTCGAAGAACAAGAATCAGAATATATAGACATCAAACGAGGGGTGCGACAGGGTTGCATATTGTCGCCATTGTTATTCAATATATACGGAAGCAATATTTAAAGAAGCCCTATACGAAGCGGAAGAAGGAATTGCGGTAGGAGGAGAAAAGATAAATAAATGCGCTATGCCGACGGCACAGTTCTAATAGCCGATAGTGAGCAAGACCTACAAGACCTTACAAATAGAGTCGTCGAAGTTAGCAAGGAATACGGACTCACACTCAAGACGTCGAAAACAAAAATTATGATCATCTCAAAAGCAAACCTACACCCAAATGTACAAATCAGAGTGGGTAATACCCCGTTAGAGAGGGTAACATCATATAAATATCTAGGGTGTATGCTGAACAACCAATGGAACGACATGCAAGAAATAAGATCACGTATAGAACAAGCAAGAGCAATAAAAACTTAGACTTAAAACTGAGAATTAGAATGACCAAATGTTGCATTTTCCCTGCCTTGTTATATGGTATGGAGAGCTGGACGTTAACGAAATTGATGTGTACAAAGCTACAAGCGTTTGAGCTATGGATATACCGTAGAATAATTAAAGTTTGCTGGGTAGAACGTGTTACAAATGCTGAAGTTCTCAGAAGAGTTGACAAAGAAGTAGAAATTATAAAAACAATAAAGGAAAGAAAATTAGAGTATCTTGGACATGTAATGAGAAACCAACGCTATCGCCTTTTACAATTAATAATGCAAGGAAAGGTAGAAAGAAAAAGATCAGTGGGAAGAAGGGAAACGTCCTGGATGAAAAACCTACGTGAATGGTATAATACAAACACTACCTCACTGTTCAGAGCTGTCATGTCTAAGAACGAAGTAGCCTCAATGATAGCAAACCTCCAATAAGATATGCATCTGAAGAAGAAGATAGTTTATAAAACGTTGCCTTCTTTATCTTTTGCATTTCACCATCAACAAAGAAAGCTGGGAGGTAACTCGAAAATCATGTACGTTTTCAGTTCTTTATCCGATTTATTTATGCACAAATACGGTGACAACACAATAATGGATTAATTGTAACTTTATCTACAATCTTACTGGTTACAGCCAACAAACGAATGACTATCTTTCTTTGTTAATTTTAATTGTTTAAAAGTTTCCCCGTTCATTTTTTTCAGGAGTCAACAATTAACTTTTTCATCACTTGTTAATGCAGTTGCAATTGGCGTGATAGCATCACCATCATATAGTGTCTCTTCATTCGACCATCTGTAGAACTTTCCTTATAGATAGGTACGTTACAAAAATCTTCAAAACCTTTAATAATATCTTTGTAATCTTCTTTAATCCACTTGTAAACAATACCGTATGCAATATCCCGCTTAAAACCCCCCTCCGACTTTCACTCATTGATTTCATGAACATTAACAGTGGGACTTGCCTTAAAATTACTTTGAAGAAAATTATAGCTAAATCTCTTTGTCAAATTTTTTAAAGTGGGACAAGACTACTGCACTCTATTAAGGCGCCTGGTGTAATTTTAGGTTTGTATTTCAGCAGCCTTTATTCATAAGCAAAATACAGCTTGTCCCCAGATGGCAAATTGTCTACTTTTATGTTTTAGACAAAACTTTACAATTAAAAAGCTTTACATGATGAAAAATCTGAAATTTGTATGAATCGAAGCAAAATTTAATATAGGTACTCTTTGGTGTTAGAGAGAATCTGGTTGGTGGCAGTTTTTCACATTGTACTTTTTCAACTTCTCTTTGAAAATTACCAGCGCATTGACCAATAGCCGAGATTCTTTTTCCTGGCAAGTAGACTTGACAAATATGGAAGGTAGTACTGTAACTCTTCTGAAGTAATTACTCAGTATTTTTGCACCTTTTAATTTTGCTCATTCACTTGGTAGCCCTAATAGGACAGGTTCGATTCAAATATTTACTTTGACTGATTTAAAGAGGACAGTTTAACTCAAATAATATTTATTAACAGCTAAGTTTTTATGTGAATGCAGAAATAATTACTCAGGCTGTCAATTACAGGTGAAATAAACAAAACGTAGTAGCCGTTTGTTTAATTAGAACGACCAAATAATTATTTCAAACCGGCACCACACGTGCCTCGTAAGTGCAAGTGTCCGCACGTGTCCAGTTGTGGAATGCGGATGGGTGATAGCAGCGGTCTAGCTTCGTGCCGAAGTCACATTCCTTCCGTTGTTAGGGCAGTCGAGAAAGTCCGCATTGTCCTCCAATTTCGACGCATGCTGTATATGCCCGCATTCTCAGGTGTGTGCAAACTCGGAAAATTCGCGGAGGCAACATGACGCACTTGTCCACCTCGGCTTCCGTAAGCTTGCTTTTAGCCCCGTATTAGAGAAAGATGGCTTTACGAGTGGAAAGAGTCAGACACGATCGAATTCACCCATTCCCCTTCGGTAAACGCTTCTGCAGACGTCAGGGGTTGACAGAGGTTGTGCGAGCGCAGAAGAAGTTTCTCCACCCCGCTCTGTCACTTGAGGCGAGCGTTATTGGTCTGAATCTCGGAGACTCGTGCCAGAGACGCAGATAAGACAAGTCGTTTTGTTTTCGTGGTAACCCTGTTCGGCCCTGTTGTTCCTCCTTATTGTATCGTTTATTGCCATTGGATTCATCAATCGCTGTGGAGCGGATTATATCACGAAGAACAACTAAACCCTGGGCATCTATGTGTATTTTGTGTGTTTCGCATGTGCTTCACGAATACGCATCCGTTTTCAAAGAGGTATCTGTTGGTTACCGCACCGCAAAAGTTTCGAGTCCATTTCTGGCCCGTGCCTTATTTGGCAGCGTTCCTGCAATCAAAGTAACCCCCTTTCGTAGCTTTGGAGACTTTCGTTCGACGGCTGGAGACGCCTGGAGTATTCGCCAAGGAGAAGCTAATTCAGGTACTGTGTTCTGTAGAAATATAACTTTGTGCGTGTCGATCCCGAAATCACGAATCTCCGAATACCCCAACGCATCTCAATTTAGTGCGCTTCACAGAGCCTACATGCCCCGCTTGTTAAGCATTTAATTATGTGGAAATAGTTGTAAACTCATAGACACTTGCTATATTTACAGACCAATAGACCCCTTTTGTTAAACGCTGTGTTTTTAAACTATATTTTGATTTACATATTTGTTGTGCTTTGGTATGCTATTGCTTCTAGTGGCATCCTATGTATGATTTTTGTACAGCGGATCCTGGTCGAAACCTGCGTGAGCGACAAGGTAGGTTCTAGCGCTCTGGCTGTCTACTTCAGGGAGCACTAAAGCTACTACCCTCTAACCCCTTTTGGCCTTCGAGTCTCTGCCAAACGTGGGTTTTGTTCATACTTAAAACTCGTGGCGCCCTTTTTATTTATCAACACCCTGTATATGTTGTCACGCTTGTCCCTGAATGTGCTCTGTTCAAAAAATTCCGCCCATCTCACTGAGCTTTTCAGGGGTGGTTTTAGCCTGTTCAGGAGTCATTTAGGACAAGTAGTGAAATTTCCCGAACGTGATATGTGTCAGTAGCACTCTCGAACCCCGAAGTGTCATAAAATCAGTTTTATATCGTAACACCGTGATAAAGATTAGCCGGCGCGAGGTAAGTTTAGGGATGCTTTCGAGATGTCCAGTCGAAGTTTAAGGTGATTTAATGTAGGTGACTTTGTTTGCAACACTCACCGGTGTTGACGGTTTCAGGGAAATAAATTAATAACCAGTCAGGGAATGGTTTAGATCTTTAGGCTAAGGTGTAAGACCGTACAATTAGTTTTTTCCAAATTACAGGTAGGCACTAATGAGCTAAGAAGAGACAAGGGGTTATATTCGGTTTGTTTTACCAGGGAGTAAGAAGGAAGGAGACCGCTCGCAATGCTACAGAACCTACGATGATATTTGCGGCGGTGGTGGTACACACGGGGTCCTCGATCCGTCACTTGATCGTGGCATATGATCGCTGAAGCAAATCAAAACGTAAACAAACCCACCACCATGCCGCCAACTGAACCGGCGTGGAACATTTGCACCGCAAGTGGCAGAATACGGTACTACTAAAGAGCCTCAAATATCGGTGCAGGTTTTGGCGAGCGGCCAGCATGGGAATCGATCTCCTTCCTTCTTACTTCATGGTTTTTACCTCTGGGGAAATTATTTATAAGATGAATAATTTAAACAGGCCGGCTGAGTGAGCTGAATCATCGACGAGTATTCGAAGCTTGCCCAGGGAGATGGCTGTCGAAGTTCGCTGGATAATTGTTATGTCTCGTTCGATGGAATTTTTCTTTTATATCGGGCTGTTATCTTCCCTCATTTAGAACAAACTTAGCGTGGAGGTGCGCACTGGGCGCTCTGTCGTGGCGGTCGCGCATAGCGATAAATTTACATCCACGGGCGCATCATTTTATGATTAAATTACGAAGTGACTTACAGTTCTCAATGCTGGGCTGATTTTAAATAGCTTTTCAATTTCTAATTGGAATACTACATATAACTAAATTATCAACCTAAGCTGCAGATATTGTAGAACATCATATTAATATCTTTTTAAGAGTAGAAAGCCATTATTGTCTGGATAACACAAAACGTGAATATATTGAAGGAATCTGTTTATACAAAAAATATGCCATCTCTATGTTCACTTTACTCAAAATATGGAGCATACTAATCCTGTATAATTTTGTTACAGGAAAATATTTTGTAGAGAATTCAACTGTTCTTTTTATAAACCATGTAATGTTGCAACCAGACTCTTCCAACTTTTTATTTATGTCAGCATGACCTGCCGTCCTGTATTTCAAGGTAACTTTCTGTAATTACCTCTTGCCTGTTGAAGTTATAACCTGCTGTCTTCCACATCAACCAGCACGTATCATAGATTGTTTCGCTTTCAATTTACTGCTTAAATGGCACACTGTTAACTGCAATGCTGCACATTTCTCAGCTGTCTGACATTGACCAGAGTCTGTATTGCCTACTAAAGCAAGTATGGTAATGGTAAATTACTAAACCAATTTCTTAATTTCTTGCCACTAATCTTTTTCGATTTTAAAACATGCACAAATGTAGTAGCAAACTTTTCAAAGCAATTTTTGTACTTGCACTCTTATAAAATAATATTATCGTTGTTTAAATCTCTTCTTTCCAGGAACACTTGCTCGAAATTGTAGGTTATACACAAGAATGTCTTGAATTTTCTTTGAGATTGAAATACCTTTTGCTGGCTATACAATTTTTAATCTTATGCAGCTTCAACAACACTGTGGTTGCATACACAAACATGAAATTCAACAAGTCGATTGATTACCAATTTGAGAGTAATATGGATTTACAAGAGTCTAATAAACTGATAAATACCTGCAATAGCTGAAGGAGTAATCTAGGTATGCGGTGGAACACCAAAGGTATGTGACGTATTTCTAAGTAGCTGGTTTTGTTTTAGTATGTTGTGACTAGCGGCAAGGAGCCCAATTTGTATTAATCCTTCTGTTCAATTGAAAATCCCGAAGCATTTCTTGGCCTAGTCCTTACACCACGCCATATTTTGCCGAGAGTTAAAAGAGCTAGCTGAGACGTGATCAACCCTTCGTTTAAGGGCGGTACAATACAGCCATTAGCTGAAGAATTTGGTCCAGAATTTATTTTGATCCATGATGGCTCTCGTCCCCATGCAGCTAATATCGTAACGGAATACCTTAACGGCGCTAATATTGCAACGATGATATGGGCCGCTCAAAGTCCTGATACAAACCTATCGAACATGCCTGGGACATCTTAGGGAGAAGGATCAAACCATTACCAGTAGCACCAGCAACGTTAAATTAGCTACCTCAAGCAAGAATGGGCTCTCATACCACAAGACATGTTTAGGAGGCTCGTTCAAAGTATGCTCTCGTATGCAAGCTGGAGTAGCTGCAATAGGTGGACACCAAGATATCGACAGAAGTAAATTTGTTTTTGCGTATTTTTTAAATTGCATAGTATTGCTTATTCTTAGCGATTCAAGGTTTTTACTGGTTTTTTTTTTCGATATTAGGCCTTCAAGTTGAAGAATACTTTTCCACTTTTGAAACAAGAGTCCCATCGTTGTTGTATATGAAATTTATGCCGATAATAACAATAAACAAAATAGTTCTTTTAGATTGTTAGATGACTCATAATTATTTAGTTTCTGTTAATTAATTATGGATTGTTATTTTGTTACAGGACGAACACGTCGTTAGGGCATTGATTTGTTAACGACACAAATCGGAAGATTCTCGGATCGGTCGCCCCAATTACGTTACGTTGGATTGTAACAAAGGCCAATTCACCCAATGGAGAAGAGAAGTTCTTTGCGACATTAATTAGGGCTACGATCCGGAAAACGAAATAAAGATGTTAAATGCCAAAAGCCACCACTTTACTAAATCGTGAACAACACAAGTGGGCTCATCGAGAAAGTGGAAGCAATGACCCAGCCTTACTGATCCAACCTTGGCAGTGCTTGAGCGACGATCCAAGAATAGCTAGGTCGAACTTGCAGTGATTTTTTAAAAACTGAATTGCAGCAGGCCCTGGATAGCCTGAATCAGTTGGCAGCACTGCAGTGTATTGTCAGTCTGCACCCTGCATACAGAAACTAACTAAAAATTGTGTAATTATAAATACTTTTTGGTACTGCACATACGAGTGCATAATTTACTTCTTACAATGTGATAAAAATTGTATAAAAAGCAAATCAAAGCTTTCCTTTCTTTACTGATTGATAATACATGCCCTACTATCAAAAATATCTCTTTCACATAACTCATTCTTTATGAATGAAAGAGGAAAGCAAGCTCTTTTTTACTGTAGTATAAGCCACCCTTGATGTGTATTAAAAATGACAAAGTTGGTATCAATATTTAGAAGATTATGAAAACACATATAATAAATTAAATTTATAATAATGGTACTTACATGCATACATACATACATAGATTACATAAGATTACTAGTTTACACATGGTTGGTTTACATTGTATGCGATTTCATATGTCTAACTAAAGCACTTCTCCATGCTGTACTGAATTCACAAACAGAGCAATTGTATGGTTTTTCTCCTGTATGAGATCTCATATGTTCAACTAAACCATATTTCTGTGCTGTTCTGAATTTACACACAGAGCAACTGTATGGTTTTTCTCCTGTATGAGTTCTCATATGTTGAACTAAACCACTTTTCTCTACTGTTCTGAACTCACAAACTAAGCAACTGTATAGATTTTCTCCTGTGTGAGTCCTCATATGTCTAACTAAATGTTTTTTTAGTGTTGCTTTGTATTCGCAAAAAGTGCAATGGTATGGTTTTTCTGCTGTATGAGTTTTCACATGTGTATATAAATCACACTTATATGCTGTTTTGAACTCACAAGCTAAGCAACTGTATGGTTTTTCTCCTGTATGTGTTCTCATATGTTTAACTAAACCACGTTTCTGTGCTGTTCTGAACTCACAAACTTGGCAACTATATGGTTTTTCTCCTGTATGTGTTCTCATATGTGTAACTAAACCATGTTTCTGTACTGTTCTGAATTCACAAACTAAGCAACTGTATGGTTTTTCTCCTGTATGAGATCTCATATGTGTAATTAAACCACTTTTTTGTGCTGTTCTGAATTTACACACAATGCAACTGTATGGTTTTTCTCCTGTATGAGTTCTCATATGTTTAACTAAACCACTTTTCTGTGCTGTTCTGAACTCACAATCTAAGCAACTGTATGGTTTTTCTCCTGTATGAGTTCTCATATGTTTAACTAAATCACTTTTCTGCGCTGTTTTGAAGTCACAAACTAAGCAACTGTATGGTTTTTCTCCTGTATGAGATCTCATATGTTTAACTAAACCACTTTTCTGTGCTGATCTGAATTCACACAGAGAGCAACTGAATGGTTTTTCTCCTGTATGACATCTCATATGTGTAACTAAACCACTTTTCCTTGTTGTTCTGAATTCACAAATAGAGCAACGGTATAGTTTTTCTCCTGTGTGTATTCTCATATCTGTAACTAAATTAATTTTGCTTTTAGTTCTGTATTCACATGCAGAGCAACTGCACGATGTCTCTTCTTTACAAGCTACCACAGCGATATTATTTTTATCAAATGTTTTGTTCTCATAGCCTTCATTTTTTATTGTAAAGCCTTCCTCTTTAATATTCATTTCTGTATGAATACTGATTGTATCAATACTTTCAAAGATTTCTTGTTTTATATATGAATTATCAAAATTTTCACTGCTATCCATTTTTTGTGATGCAGTTCCGGTGGAACAAGACTTACTCTCCCCAATTTCTTGCTGAATGTTCATTATACTTGCTTTAATGATATGTGAGCCAAAGAAAATTGGGTATCATTAGTCCTAGAACAAAAGCAGATTGTCATTAACTCATTAAGGAATTAGCGATACAGTATATTTATAATGCAAAGTAACATTATCTATAAAGCTGCAAAGTACACCCTCATCAGTTGATGGCGCTCATATATTTTACTTTAGGGTAGTGTACTTTAGTTGAAATTAGTCAATAAGACAAAAGAAAAGAAAACTACTGTTTGAACTGATCTTATTAGCAAGTAAACAATATATATATTGTAATAGTACCTCGCTTTATAAATAATTATAGGGTTTATAGAATATAAAATTTCTAATTATCAGCAAGGGGTACTACACTTTATAAATTGTTAAGTTTCAATTAAGAACCCGCCTGTTAAACTCAGAGCAAATTAAAATAAGGTAATATTTATTATCAAAAATAAATGGTTTATTGCTCGTTCTTTATTTTATTTATTTGCAATAAATTACAGCTTAGCTCTGGTGAACATGAAACAATTCTTAACTCAGGGGTCGGTTAACAAAATAAGTAGAAAACTTTGTATGACAAATAATTTGTTGTATGACAATTACTTTCTGATATTAGGGCAAATGCACTGTTGACAACTGACAGTTTAAATAACCTCTAAATTTAGTGCCGTAAACAAGATGATCCGTCAGTGCAAAAATAGCGTAAAATTTAATTTTATACACCAAAATGGTAAGAGTGCCTCAGGTAAATACGATACTTAGGCAATCAGAATTGCTGTGGGCAGTAAACCATTACAATATATACAGGGTGTCCCAGAACTGCCTCCCACCAATTAGTCATACATTCCTTAGGTTATAATATATCGATTAATCTAATATACCTTAGTACAAATTCCCTCCAGTAAGAAGTTCAATTTTTCTTTTTTCCTTTATGTTAATTTCCACAAATGTAAAGATACCGATTTGAATTTTTGTACATGCGCACTAATATGTACTACACTAATAAACAATTTTAGATTAAAAGAACGTTTTAGAAGACAATTTCTTTCAAGCGGTTGACAAAGCCTGCGCTTGACCAGCGTTAATCCGATATCAGACTTGAATATACTACAGTGTTAAAGTTAAATAATAGTCGGTGTCATTCTATGATTTAGAATTAATTATCACTTTCTCACTGGCACATTACATTTACTTTATTTTATTTGTTATGAATTATGAGTAATGTTAAGGCATGTAAAGTACTGGGTATCTTAGACTGCTTTTGGCAGAGCACGAATTACAAAAATTATTTTTGAGTAATAAGCATATCAACGTGTCCACTCTTATCGATGGCTCACACACTAATTCTCCTAGTTAATTTTAGTTTGATTAGTTAATTGTTGAAAACAGAGGCCAAATTGTAATTATCTACATTTGGAAGGTTTATCACGCCGTAATCTCAAGTCGCGAGTGGTGAAATAGTGTAAAAAGTGGAAGGTTAATAAATGCTACTGAAGGAAATATATCAAAAACAGTAATTAAGAATAGAGGTTTGCCCGTATTGTCAGCGTTACAAACGTAAACAGCAACGGCTGCGAGCGCGAGAAAGGTCAAGCCATGGTGTTTAATTTTAATTTTAATTTAATTTAATTCGCACTCAGCCAACAGCCGTTAGGCCAATTATAGGCGTTGCTGTGCAGTTATGAGGACTTCCAACCCCACTAACGACTGTCATGATGTTGTATGACCGCCGGGACCAACTTTTTTCCGTGATAGCCGTACCACGAGGCGCCGAGAGATGCAGCCGTGGAACTCCCATCCAAGTTCTGACCAGAGACAGCGTTGCTTAACTCTGCTGATCGAACGTGGACGCTTGTTCAAGCTACACCACTCGGGACCCTAAAACAATACAAGGTGAAACGTTCCCGAAGATGCGCAGTCGTTTAGAAAGTAGAGGGGAGACGTCAACCAATCCCCAATGCCAATCTATCATGGTGTAACCATGGCCGCTATCGTATATTGTTCCTTCACTGTCAGTTGATATCAAATTCGAGGTTAGCAGGTTAGGTTTCTCGTCAGTACGACACAAAACCTAACTTCGAATTAGACATAAACCGCGTCTTCAACAATACACTTCAGTACTACCATTCGTGCCCTTTGTGGGCGCATTTTTTATTGGTTGAATTTGAGGCTCCGCCCACAATGCAACCATTCTGCGGAACGTTACACCTTGTATTCTATGCACCACGGGTCAAGCAATATCGCGGGCACCTGCGGTGCATGCAGGCAAATACAGTCGCAAAAAAGTATGAGCGATTACAACAACGGAAGACCATAAAGAAAAAAAAAGCCACGCTGCTGAATTCTATAGAAAAGTTAAAAGAACACGGAAAACCCCCGGTAAAAAATCTGCCGCAAAAGACAGAAGTGGCATTATCAGGAATGAACGAAATCAAGAAAATGATACAGCAATTAATTAAAGATGTAAACGACATCAAAGTAGATCGAAACAGTTATATAGAAGAAACTAAAGAACTGCAGGACGAGAACATGCAATTAAAATGCAGAACGAATCGCTGGTAAACAAGAACATTCGGTCAGAGAAGAAAGAGAGGAAACGTAATAGTGTAATAAAAGAGAAAAAATTTCATGAGAGAACCATAAAATCCCAAGTGACAACAATGCTAAAAGGTGAAGTAAAAGTGGATGTAGAAATAGAATCCCATTTATCATTGCAAACTGTGGAAGCTGAAGAGAAAAAATAAAAGTGATGAAAGCACACCAAAATTTAAAAGGACACGCGGATCTATCTTGACGATGATTTAACTGTGGAAACAATACAAGGACAAACTAGAAATACGAGTATGGTACAAGAAAATGTTTATAAACGAAGACCAGTGAGACTGAGAGAACGTAACAAAGGAACTGGTTAAAAATCCTAGGACGACACTGTCAAGCAAGTAGACAGCATACAAGGGTGGATTAAAATTAAAAGGACAACGACAAATAGAATAACAATTAATTTAAGTAAGACAAAACAGGATTGAAAGTAGGAAAATGTTCAAATAAAAAACTATTCATGGCTATATTGTATGTGAGAGCAACGTTTGAAAAGGAAGCATTGAAAAACTAATGGGTGTCCCAATAAGAGTGCCCGATTTAAATTTTGCGCCATTTTTTTCTGTGCAAGTGGCAGCTCTGAAATTTGACAGCTGCCATCTACGATTGTTCCGATTATTAATTATGGAGCGCTACACAAAGGAACAACGCGTTATCATTGTGAAAACACATTACAAAAATGGGGAAAATTGCGCTGAAACCGCTCGCAAAATTCGCGGAATTTTCGGTCGTGAAAGTGCACCAAATGTGACAACGATTCGAAGAGTGATCAAGAAATTTGAAGAAACTGGGTCGATTATAAACAGTATGTCTTCTGTGCGTCGACGTACCGGTCGGTCTCTCGAAAACACCGCTACTGTAAACGAGAATGTCGACGAAAATCCGCGAACATCAATTTGGCATCGTTCACAACAACTTCAAACTTCGAGAAGCACCACGCAGCGAATTCTCACGAAGGACCTCTATCTTCATCCCTACAAGGTTCAGCTGACCCAGGAGCTCAAACCAACAGACCACGCACAGCGCCGTCAATTCGTTCAATGGGTGATGAAGCAAACTGAAGTGAATGCTGATGTTTCGAAAAAAATCATCTTTACCGATGCATTTGAACGGGTTCGTTAACAAACAAAATTGTAAAATTTGGGGTTCAGAGAATGCGTACGTGATCCAACAGAAACAAATGCACCCCCAACGAGCCACTGTTTGGTGCGGATTTTGTGCAGGCGGCGTGATCGGCCCGTATTTTTTTGAAAAGGAGGCTGGCACTGCTGTAAGTGTCAACGGTTTGCGGTACCGCAACATGATAACGGAGTTCTTGTGGCCTCATCTGGGCGGTATGGATCTGGAAGACATGTGGTTCCAGCAGGACGCCGCAACCTGCCACACCGCACATGAAACAATCCATTTATTGGAGGAACGATTTCCGGACCGAATCATCTCCCGAAATGCCGATGTCAACTTGCCACCGAGATCGTGAGATTTAACGCCGTGCGATTTCTTCCTCTGGGGTTTTGTGAAATCTCACGTCTATGCCATTGCGCCATGGACTATTCCCGAGCTCAAGAACGAGATCCAACGCGTCATCGGTGAGTTAGAGCCGCAACTCTGCGAAAAAGTAATCGAAAATTTCATGAAAAGAGCAAGGGTCTGTGTTCAGAACCATGGGGGCCATTTGCCAAATATTTTATTGCATACTTAATCGGAACATGTCTACTTGATAATGCAATAAAAACATCACCACTCGCTCAAAAACTATGTATTTTATTTTTAAATTAAATCGGGCACTCTTATTGGGATACCCGTTAGTAAATGAAATTAGTAAATATAAAGTGGACGTGGTAGCCTTACGGTATACCGTTTTTAATAGTTGCAGTGGAATAGAATATTAAGTACATGTCTTTGGTAAGTGATAACGTAAAAGGAACTGCAGTAAATTATCAAGAATATCAAACCGGATGTGTTTATTGTGGGCGAGGGGCAAATTCCAGAAAATAACCCTAATAAATGTACACGCACCAACTGAAAGTTCACAAATAAAAACTAGAGGAATTTTATAAAAAAACTAGAAAATAAGCGCGATGCCATACCTAAGTATGACCTAAAAATAGCGCTGAGGGACTTCAATGCTTCATTTAAATACTCGTAGCAATGAAAATATTTACAAAGGAACATGGGTAACACCAGATAGTAGAAGCGTAAATCAAATCGATCATGTGCTAATGAAAGGCACAGATCAAAAGTGCATTACAAGTATAAGAAACTACAGAGGCCCGGATGCCGACACTGGCGATTTTATGGTAGGTATTAAAATGAATCAACTAATTTCAAGTACTACCAAACAAAACCAAAGAAAGAACACAAAACATATAAGAACAAGTTTGAATCAAGAAGAAAATCGAACACAATACATGCAAAAGCAATAAGTAAAAACTTAATATTGCCTGATCAGAATCAAGAAGTAGAAGAAATAGAACAAGCAATCACAAAGGCTATGAAAGAGGTAAAAACTAACCACTATAAAGTGTAAAGGCTGGTTTGATAAAGGATGTGCAAACGAACTTAAAGAACAATCTAAAATGTGATTCAAAATGTTAGAAAACAGTACAGATCAAAATGTTCGTAAATACAAGGATAAAAAAGAAAACAAAATTGAGAACTTACAATGCATTACAACAGTTATTTGAGAAAGTATGGTGATATAGATCATACACACCTTTGTAAAGAGTGATTTTTTAAAAACCCGATTGCAGCAGGTCCTGGATAGAATGAATCAATTGGCAGTACTAAAGTGTATTGTTAGTCTATGTCAAATTAGAGATTTGTAGGTTATGTTTTACGTCAGTGTGTGTCAAATAACCATATACGAAATACATATTGCTAGCGGCTATGAGTGGGGAGGTCACAGCGTAAGTGAGACAGACAACCAACACTTCTACACACTTGGTGTGCTGTACGCAAGCGTCGTCCAGTGAGGTGGTCAATTTTAAAATTCGCTTCTAAAGGCGGAATTCGAATTCTCAGGCATGCGCACGAGACGTGTAGTACTCAGAGTGAGACTATGTCGGCGCCGTAATGTTTTCGCGCGTTCCCAGGCCCTACTAGCAATATAGTACTTTAAATATATGCAAATAACAAACAAAACCTAACCTACTAACCTCGAATTTGATATAGACTGACAATACACTTCAGTACTGCCAACTGAGTCAGGCTATCCACGGCCTGCTGCAATTGGGTTTTTAAAAATCACTGTATATAACCGGTTATACCAGCCCTTGTATAATCTCAATTATTCAAATCATACAGCCTTGATTCAAAAATCTAATTTCCTGTTTCTGTTTAATTTTTTATTTTATTTACTTTCTCTATCCAGGGTATAGCTCCAGACGTCTCTCATGTAATCGATGATTTTCAATCATCTAGTTGATACCATTCGCAAGATTATAAACCAATAAGATGCGTGATTTTCCTGTGTTATAATACACATGACTTTAGAATGAATCTTCTGATATATTTACTTTTTACGCACACTATAGAATTGATAATGATAACTTTTGGTATGAAAATAGTAATAATTTGAAAATTATGCGGTAGTTGCAGCAATGCTGAAAAGTGGAAACGTATGACCAATATGAAAATGCCTCATCACAATAGCATATGAATTCAAAGTTTGGTACAAGTTTAGTAACCCCCCCCCCCCTTCCTCTTATCGAATTCTGGTGAAATTTTGTTTGAAAGTAGCCTTACTGTGGGCAGTCCCAAATACACAAACCAAGTTTGTCAGAATGTCCTCGTTTCAAAATGGCAGCACTTTAAAATTTTAATATATGACGGGAACTTTTAGATGGGGTTAGGGTTAAGGTTATGATGGAGTTAGGTTAGGTTACAAAATTTCTTCCACAAAATTTTAAAAAAAATGAGTGGAAAATACAGCATATGCACTATGTACCACAATCTGTAAAGGCTTAAACTTTTTTTAAATTTAATAGAAGTTTAAAGTTCAAAAATCAAGAGAAATGCATCGAGCTCAGGATTGTAGAAACTGTCGAGTAATTATTCGGTTCAATAGCGACACCGATGTACCATAACTGTACCTATTAAGTACATGTTCATATGGATGTTTCCTTCGTTTCCCCGATTTCCCATTCTGTGCTATTTTGATGACCACTGAACTTTTTTTAAATTAAGCGCAGTCGTGAAAGTTGGTGAACAAAATAATGTTTGAGCGTTTTTCGATTTGTGCGAAAAAGATTAATCTTTTGCAAAGCATTCTAGGTGTAGAATGACATCAAATAGAAGTAGGATTTGGGCATATACAACTGTATGGGAGCGCATATGTCCAAGTAAATTACTTTTTTGTACTGTACTATATTCACACAGGACAACCATAAGGCTTTTCTCCTGTAGGAGTTGCTATATGTCTAACTATATTAACTTTACGCACCGTTCTCAATTCGCAATAAGAACATTTAAAAGTCGTTTGTTCTATACAATCTTCAATCTTTATGTCCAACTCTTCTTGTTTAATATTCACTGCAGAATAATTACACTTTACGTACACAAATTCTCGCTTGATTGGTAAATTGTCAGTATTTGCATCAGCATCCATGGTCTGTCGATTTTGTGTGTTGCACCTGCGATTGAACCCAAAAGCTAGCTGTCTACTTGTCCAATGTTACCTACTGCTAGTACGTCGAAGTTACGTAAATAGAAATGCTGCTGATTTACGTATTAATCAATGCACCAACAAGAACAGAAACGCCACAACTGCAATAAAGATAGGTTATGATCTTGTTAACGCTATTATAAAACAGAATTACATTATACCTCAAATTTGAAATAATTTAAGTCTTTTTAATGTAGATATAATATTTATTCCATCTGTAATAGCGAACTAGTTATAATCACAAACTGGTTAACACTTATTTACGTGTGCTCAACCTCAATCGTGCAAAAGCACTAAAAGTGCCAAATACAGGAGGTATCCGAAAAGTAGCTACATATTTCTGTGGTTAAAACAAACCTATTTAATCACATTCACCTATCTAAAAGTTATTCGCTTCAATACCGTAGAACTTTCAGGCTAGGGAGTGAAACGAAGATATATTCTGGAGTTTTCATTTTTTTGCCAAACTTTTTTTGTGCAAATGCCTTTCAATCTTTGAAGAACAAATACGTTATGCAGCGGTATACTATTTTATCTACTACTTTAAATAATACATCTATTATGTTTACGATTTTTTGAAATCAATAAGTTACTATTACCAATTGAGTAATAATGACAGTATGCTTGAAAAATTTTGCTCAATCGTAATGTCAAATTCAAATTGAACTAATCACAAAATAAAAATACTAGCTATTTTCGTTTTTTAACTTTGGTGCAACTGGTTACTAGGTGGTGGCTACCATAGTATTCTGTAAACAACATCTGTAAGTATTTTAAATTCATGTTTTTCTATAGCAAATGTTAAAGTGTGCTTTAATCGACTCAAAACAAAAGGTCAAGTTTTACTTTAACAGCAAGGGTAGATAAAGTAGCACTTTAACATCAAGGGTAGATAATAGTAGATTATATTATAAGTGAGAGAAATGCATCATTATTTGCGAGTGAGAATTTTGAATCGCGAGTGCCCCAGCACGAGCGATACAATTTCTCACGAGCTTATAATGGCATTTCGCTCACGTGTGATATACGACGTTTTATCTTACAGTAGCAATTCTTGGCCTAAATAGTTTGCGCTGTCAGAATATGTCGCGAAATAAATTTATAATTAGTCGCCTATGATTTGTGATACACGTTTGACAGTACTGAAGTGTATTGGCAGTACTGAAGTGTATTGTCTATGCCAAATTCGAGGTTCGTAGATTAGGTTTTGTTTGTTATTTGACACAAACTGACGCAAAACTTAACCTGAAAATTACGAATTTGACATAGCTTGACAGTGCTACCAACAATACAGTACTATAAATAATGAAAACTCACTTGTGAATAAAACTTCATTTTAGTCACTGAAAACAGTTGTATAATGTATGGTAATAGGCGCTACTGTAAGATAAAGTCAGTTAATTTTCTAACTTTTATTTAAATTAAATATTACACCTTCGTATTATCCTAGCTACCCAATCTAGCTACTGAGATTTTAAAATGTGATTGACTTTCCTTATTTTCTTTTAAAATTGTTAAAGTTCTTGCTATAGAAAGAAAATGTTGTATTATACACGAAGATAAAGTTATTACTATCCACTCTTGAATCATTAACGTCTCGACGTTAACCGATTCATTCGTTGATAAAATTTCACTTTATCATCTTGAATAATAAATTTCTATTATTTTAAATCGGCATTAAACTACCTCGAAATCGTCATTAAATTACGAGAAATCGGCAGTAAAGTAATCCATTATTTTACGACTTTTTGTAGGTAGCGGGACGACAGATAAGCTTCAACCGACGTCAACATAACCTAGAAAAGTTGGTTAAAATGTTGTAATTTCACGATTTCTCGGTTAAAAAAAAATATACTCCTCATCACTGAAATTCCTTTTTATCCTCCATGTGGTTTATTTGTCTTGGCCCTAAATCCACATTCGTGATAGAAAGTTAAACTTCAGTGCCTTGGTATACACACTACTATTATTTAATTTTAAAATTTGTTTCTAATGTGCCACAGTGAATAATAGTAGATTATATTATAAGTGAGAGAAATGAATCATTATTTGCGAGTGAGAATTTTGAATCGCGAGTGCCCCAGCACGAGCGATACAATTTCTCACGAGCTTATAATGGCATTTCGCTCCCGTGTGATATACGACGTTTTATCTTACAGTAGCAATTCTTGTGCCTAAAAAGTTTACGCAGTCAGAATATGTCGCGAAATAAATTTATAATTAGTCACCTATGATTTGTGATATACGTTTGACAGTACTGAAGAGTATTGGCAGTACTGAAGTATATTGTCAGTCTATGTCAAATTTGAGGTTCATAGGTTAGGTTTTGTTTATTTGACACAGACTGACGCAAAACGTAACGAAAATTACATATTTGACATAGCTTGACCGTGCTACCAACAATGCAATAGTATAAATAATGAATACTCACTTGTGAATAAAACTTCATTTTAGTCACTGAAAACAGTTGTATAATGTATGGTAATAGGCGCTACTGTAAGATAAAGAGATTGTATCCATTCGGGGAAATGATCTCGCTCGGCTTCGCCTCGCGAGCTAAAGTTTTCCCCTTATGGATAAAATGCCTCTTTATTCACTTGCACCGTACATAACTATTATTGAAGTTTCTTTAGATTACCATGTTCTTAGTTTACCCTTTTAACCCATGTTTACGAGTTTACAATCTTGTATTATTTAATAATTTAATATCCATGAGTATTAATTTTAATCTGTTTGATTTTGTTTTGTTTTCATTAATTTCATTAAAAGCCAAAATAATGTTAGCTTTTCAGGGTTGTCCGCGAATCTTAATTTAAAAATATATCGGCCTATCGGTGAAACATGTTGACGGATGCCGATATATCGATACATACACTCGGAGTATTATCAATTGGAGATGCAACTATTGAGATACCGGAAACCTAGAGTTAATGAGTCGGTTTAATGAAATAAAAGTAACGGAAAAAAATTGATAATGTCCTGGTTTAAAAAAACTAATGGCATATTGGACAAATGCAGAAATATCAAACTACGCAAAATGTTCACTCCGCTATACTTTTCTTATTACTAGAGGTACACAAAAATGTATAGAAAAAAGTAGGAAAAATTTATAAGTACAACAGAAACATAGTATTTTTATTTTGATTATTTATGTTTTGATTTAGTTAAATTTGTAATATAACTCTTTTCTAGCCCCACGTTGTGAAGCCAAATTTATAATAGCAGCAATAACCTTGTCATATATCTAGCCCCACTCGAGGTGCCAAATTTGTAATATAACACTCTCTTACGGTGTTATTACAAATAATATCAAATTAAATATACCCTTTTACTAACTATTAAAAAAATGACTATCAGGTATAGCTCAATTATGTACTTACCTTACTTTTTAATAAAATAAATAGGATTTGACGTATCTCATAAATCAATTTGACATTTAGAATTATGTCATGTGATTGTAGTTTTTTAAAGGCTCGATTAGTCAGTTTACAAGCAATGGGATTTCTGACTCCCAGCTGAATGAGTACATTTTCAACTAGCAACTTTCTCTTGTAGGTAGTTAAAGACTGAATTACTTTTAAAATATAATAATTATTTGACTTTGTGAATCAAATACACGTTTCAGGTACTTCACAAAATTAAATTCATATTTTCAGTTTGTTAGTAGCACATCGAAGTTTGATCTGACATTTCAAAAATAAATAGATATTGTCAAAAATGGTTTAATTAAATGTTAAATATCAAAACTCGATTTAAATGAATATATAAACCTAATACCAAAAGGTAAATTTCAAATTATAATGATCGAAACACGTCGAGTACTCGAATCAGTATTAAATTTAGAAAATTAATTCTTCTAAATTAATTTCTAAATATATTTACAATTATTTTAATGATTTACCGCCCCTAACTTGCTATATAACTTTTTAATATTTCATTAGAAATAGGCACTAACCTTCTGATTGTCTATCTTGTACCTGAATGTGTTATTTCAGCTCCTAACTGGATAAATTCTATTCAGAAAACACCTTCCTGACCAAATCAAAGCTCGTCGTAGCTCTTTTAAACCTCTATTATGTGGATACACAGTTCAACAGCATACCACAACACTCACTTTCATTTTTTACTGGCTTCGTAGTAAAATACCACGTTAAATTGAATCAAACAATCTTGAATTTTATATATGAATAATATTTGTGACTCATAGTCAAATTTGATCGTAGAGAATACTATATTGCTACTACGTATCAAATCATCAATTATTATTTTTCACAATTAATGAGAATTTAACTCTTAATGTGACTATTTATCGTAGATTATGAATTCAAGATATTTTTTACTAGTTGATATAAACAACCCTCTTGTTGCCCTTTACAACACCACCAGTTAAAACATACAACTGTTACATCACATGATATATATTAGATATCTGGATATTATTTAAATTAAATGTATCATTCATACCGTATGCTGCATTACAGTTTATCTTGTGGAATTTCGATTATACAAAATCGATTATACTAGAGTAACTTCACTAGGCGACGCAATACATAACTTTTGTCAACTTGATGTTGTTTTCCTGGAGATGACTTTCAGGTAGGTTAATACATACATTTCGAGCTGCCAATAAAATATTTAATTGATCCTAATATTAAAATTTACTCAAAAAATAATCAATTCGAATACAATTCGTACTTCAAACAGGTTATACGTCTCAAACTTCCTGCACAATAACAAATCGTGTCAGTTCAGCAGAATAATCCTCCCGCTTCGCGGTCAGATTATTTAAACTGTCAAACTGACACTCTTTTATTATTGTGTAACCAAGTTATCGACATATAACCCAATAGTATCGAAGTACTTATAGTATTACTACTTAATGTACGTTCACCTACAATTGTTCCGTGGCAACAAAGACAATATTATGCTCATTTTAAGAGCTCAGTAGCTATGACACTAACTGCCGGTCTTATAAAAACCACTAATCTGACGTTAACTTTAATTCGCTGTTAAAATAAACAAAAGCGCATCAAAACGTCAGTGCTTATGACGTTTTATTCATTAGTAAACAAATTTTGATACGCTTTTGTTTGTTTTAACAGCGAATTAAAGTTAACGTCAGATTAGTGGGTTTTATAAGACCGGCAGTAAACGTGGCATACAAATGATGTAAATAGTATTTTAATAAATAATATAAATGCGTAGGTAAATATCCGTTATCCTAATTAAACTTAACGAAATCATAAAAATGTCAATTTTACAACAATTAATTGTTCGGAACACAAATACATTTTCCTATATTTTTTTAAACTGGTCCTCAATTCCTATTAAAGGTTTGTATAACAGCATCACGTAATGCATTATTATTATTATTATTAGTTTTTACATATCTACACTACTAAAAAACTACAAAAACTACAAATGGAACGAGGAACAATCGGTCCTTGTTATCAACGAATTAACCCTTCCACTGCGAACACCATAAAATACGCACGAAGTGGTGTGTCTATACCGTGTGTCCACAGGAATACGCACCATAGGGATAACCAAATAGAATAGAAAGATCGGCTAACGCTGGAATCGCCGGCACGCTAAAACGTTGTTTTCTGGCTTCTGACTCGCCACTGTATGAAACAATATTGTTATAAATGGTACAAGAAAAGGGACGGTCGTCATAGCACTGGTTGATATTTATATTCTATTAGCATTATCTTATCTCTATGGTGCGTACTCCTGTGGACACACGGTATATCGGGAATCTGAAAATTATTAAGCGAAGTCGGTGACATGCTTAAATGCATTCGCCTTGAAATATATTTCAAATGGGTCGTTTGACACACTCTAAAAGCTGGAGAAACTGATAAAAATTATTAGTTCGGTACTAAGAAGGTAGATGTTGTTTTTAACGTTGTGTGAGATTTCCTTATGTGCATCGAATCTTTGTTAGTTAAATAAACAACTGTCATATATCATTTATCCGCAAACGTCACAAAAGTGACAACTTATTTGTCTTTATTGACAAGGTAAAAGTGTCACTTTATCTGCCTAAGCAGACAAAATAGCGACTTTTGCGTACTTTATCTGCCTAAGCACACAAAATGGTTGCTCTCTTTCTTTCTTTCTATGTTTGTTCGCCATCTCCTCCGAAGATACTGGACCGATTAAATTGTATGATGGCTTAAAATTTTGCTAATTTTTAGAATTAGTTCGTAGGCCAGTTTTTATTTTCAAAAAAGTACGAAAAAGTTTTAATTTAAATAAACCTTTAAGCAGCGGATCGGAGCATCTGTCGCCGTGGGTTATGGTGTGACAGCTGCTGTGGCCGTGTGCTATTAGCACGGGTGATTCAGTATGTTCATATATCATTACAGTTGCGCGTTATCTGAACAACAGAGGTTGGCGCAGGGGTACAGTGCTAGCCTGAAATTTACCTGAATACGTTTGCGGATAAAATAGTATATGTTATTCGGAGTAAAAGTGACTTTATGTGGCTTAGCTGAATTATTTGCCTCACTAACGTTCGGCTAAATAAACTTCAGCTTCGCCACATAAAGTATCACTTTTACTCCTAATAACATAATCTACTATTATTTGCAATATTTCCTCGTAAAATTTTGAATAAAAGGAAAACGCTTGTATGCAGAAAACGGATAAGTACGTCAACATGAGCAACATGTTAAATGCGGTAAACTGTACTGCTACGTATAGCCTTACCGCAGCAGCAGTGGGCAAGCACCCTGGTGGAACGGGAGCAGCAATAAAAGGGTTAAAACTGAAAATGAAGAAGCAAGACGTTCCCCGTATTCTAATGAAAATTTATTTAAATCTATATAAGTACCTCAAGCAGGTGGAAAACTGCGGAATCACACAAGACACCTCGGTGCTATTCCACAAAAGCTGCACTTGAAACTGGAGTTATTGACAGTACTCAAATAGAAACAGAAATATCACGGCTCCTAGATTAATATGATACTAGCGTCTGCATTATGGCCGGACGCGTTTGCAGTTCCAGGCATTATTTATGTTTTAAAGAAAGCGCTGTCGTATTATGAATAGCAAAGCCAACTAAATCTGCAGAAACAAAGTCCCTAACAAATCAGGCCGTCTTATTCATCTTCTCACTCTCTCTAACTTCAGGAACAGTCAGATAGAGTCCCTGTATAATATTTCTTACTAATATACAGGGACTCTACAGTCAGATACAGTGCCTTTATATAGACAGTGGCGACAATACAACGAAGCCACACCCCCGCCGCCGTATTTAGGCAAATTTCTAACGGGTGTTCATTTAAATCCGTAATCAAAGTCGACTGTGATACGTGTTTTACGTTTGACAGTACTGAAATCATTCGAGATTTGCAGGTTAAGATTTGCGTCAGCCTGTGTCAAATAACAAACAAAACCTAACCTACTAATCTCGAATTTGACATAGACTGACAATACACTTCAGTACTGCCAAACGTATAACACGTATCACAAGCGATTTAGCCTAAAATAGGACACCCCATTGTCGCCACTGTCTGTATAAAGGTACAGTGCCTTGATAGAGACAGTGTCGACAATAGGCACAATTTGCCACAAAATGGCGGCCAATGGCCTACTAACTTTAATAAATTAAACGTCTTTGAATGGTCATGGTTACACAACGTATAAATAATATGTTGGTGGCACTGTAAGTCTATGTCAAATTCGAGGTTATAAGATTAGGTTTTGCGTCAGTGTCGACAAAATCTAACCTTCTAACCTCGAATTTGACACAAACTGACGCAAAACCTAACCTGCTAACCTCTATTTGGTATAAACAAACAAAAGCATCAACAAATTTTGCCTCTTAATGGCGGCCGATTCGAGCGACCAATAAAAAGAATACACTCTATCGTCGACACTGTTTCATATAAAGTCACTCTATGTACAGTCAGACATAGATAAAATATTTATTTTATCTATGCAGTCAGACTATTAGTAGCGACATCTGCAGGAAAATTATTGATTTTTTTTTGGCGTGTAAGTGACGTATTTCAAATTTGTTACATGCCATGAAACCTGGCAGCTGGTGAACCGCAGGAAGTCTCTACTCCAAGTGGACATAAACAAAGAAGAAAAGGAGAAAGAACGAAAGAGACTCAACCGAGACATACAAAGACTCAGCAGACGTGATAAAAATGAACACCTACGAAAAATGTGCAACGATATGGAAAGGCTACATAACACAAATGAAACAAGAGAAATGTTCCTCAAAATTAAAGAAATAACCAGAGAGTTTAAACCCAAGGAATGGAAAATAAAAGACAAGAAAGGTAAAGTCGTCACGGAAATTGGGGATGTAGTAGAAGTATGGCGCCAATATTGCAACGAGTTGTATAAGGACGATAAACCAAATCAAGGAACGATCCAACTTCCTCCCATCACACAAATAGAACAAGAACCTGGAATAATGAGAGAGGAAGTGGTTCAAGCCATCCAAAAACTAAAAAATAATAAAAGCACAGGCGCAGACTTTATAAACGGAGAAATGCTAAAACAACTTAGCCAGAAAGGAATCGATTTCCTACACAAAATATGTAATAGGATATGGCAATCAGGTCAATGGCCAACGGACTGGACCACATCAACATTCATCCCCCTCCATAAGAAAGGGTCAAGCCAAGACTGCAACAATTATAGAACAATTGCGTTAATCTCCCATCCTAGCAAAGTTCTACTCTGGATCATGTTACAACGTCTCAGACATTTCCTAGAATGGCAAATTCCTCAGGAACAAGCTGGTTTCGTAAAGAATAAAGGAACGAGGGAGCAAATTATGAACATTAGACAAATCATAGAAAAAGCGAGAGAATTTGTAAAACCCACCCACCTTTGCTTCCTCGACTACAGCAAGGCTTTCGATTGTGTGAACTGGAACCAGCTATGGATTGCTCTGTTAGATATGGGAACTCCTCAACATCTGGTCATCTTACTGAAGCAACTCTACGAGAATAACAAGGCAATTGTCAGGATAGACGGAAGAGACTCTGAATCTTTTAGTGTACAAAGAGGTGTCCGTCAAGGCTGTGTGCTTTCGCCTTTGTTATTTAACGTATATGGCGAGTTCATATTGAGAAAAGTTCTGGAAAATTGGGAAGGAGGAATAGTAATAGGAGGAAAGAGAATCAACAACTTGCGCTACGCAGACGACACGACTTTGATCGCAGAAAACGAACAAGAAATGAGGGAACTTATCGAGAGGGTGGAAGAAGAAAGCCTAAGATGTGGATTGAAACTAAACCGTCAAAAAACTAAACTGATGACAATTGATCGAGGAAATAGCATAGAACATATACCAAACATACAAGATATAGAGAACGTCAACGAAATAGTATACCTCGGCGCACAAATAAATAAAGATGGCAATACGTCCACCGAAATCAGAAGACGCATAGCACTTGGTAAAAGCGCGATGTCAAAGCTCAATAAAATCTGGAAAGACAAACAAGTAACAAATAATACGAAAATAAGACTTGTCAATGCGTTAGTATTTCCTGTTGCATTATATGGGGCCGAGACTTGGACTCTAAAAACAGCAGACAGAGCAAGATTGGACGCGTTTGAGATGTGGTGCTGGAGACGACTTTTAAGAATACCATGGACGGCTCACAGAACTAACGTCTCCATTCTTGGAGAACTACATATAAAAGAACGACTATCAACTGTCGTCAGGCGAAGAATCCTGAAATACTTCGGACACGTAACACGAAGAAGTGACGACAACCTAGAAAAACTTTTAATTCAAGGCAAAGTAGAGGGTACCCGCCCCAGAGGACGCTCGCCGAAACGATGGATAGACCAGGTCAAAGAAATAACTGGATCTTCCTTTCAAATAAATATAAGGACCGCTACAGAGAGGGATAACTGGAGAGACATCGCCAATTCAGCGACATGACAAGACAACTTGAGATCACGACATTTCATCTATGAAATAAACGACTGGAGAGAGAGACATGCCATTTACTCTAGATGTCAATTGTCCATGGCAAAATTAAAATTAAAATTAAAATCACCCTTTTTAGCTGTATAGATACTAGATATATCTGGTAAAACCGTGTGTCACTAAAAAATTGCTACTGTCAAAAATATGCGAAATAGGTTAGGTTATCGTTCTAACGATGCTTCTGATATTATTGCAGAATACCGAGCTAGATTTTACGTTTTAGAATAGTTAAATCTTTCCACTCCGCGAATACTTGTAAGACTGTAAGTTACATAGCTTCTGCAATAATATTTAACAATACTAGCCCTGATGAAGGTACTGCAGAAGAGATACTGGTTCTATATGAGCTTCAAGCTGACATTCGAGAACTGAAAAGCAACATTTCATTTTCAGTTGATATTTATTCTGTATTCTACTTTTCTTGCTGCACATCCACTTAATAGTCCGGTCAATTTAGACATAAAAATAGTGGTCAAATAACAAAAATTCCCGGAGAGCCAAATATTGGTGGAGAGCTGGGGTTTACCATTACAAATAAAGTTTTAAAAATCCCCATCGATCCTGTGTGTGCTACAAAAGTTATTCGGGGTCAAAGGTCAAAATTTGAGGTTTTTTGGATTTTTCTCGAAAACGGTAAGTTTTATTAAAAAAAACCTCAAACCAAAGTTGTAGATCTTAAAATTCTCTACAAAAATGGTTTTCATGATTTTTTTCCTAAGAGTTACCATTCCTGAGATATCGCGATTCTAAGAGTCACATTATACATGATATGCACATATAATCCACGTATATACATAATCAGGCACTTAAGACAAGTATAAATACCTATTTGTGTCTCTTTTATATATATTATACTATTCTGAAAACATTTATTCAAAAGATATTCAGTCCCTAACTGAATCCCCTCTACCCACGTGGCCTTGAAAAACATCTGGCTATTCTATTGTCCGTAGGTCTCGTTCATATACCTGTTTCTTTTAGTGCTAAAGGTTCAGTTCAAGTGAATATACGTACTTATTACAAGCGTCTACCATTTAGGTTATTTGTGCTATTTTATAGCTCGAAAAAATGTCTCAGTTTTGCTTTATTTGCAATAAACTTTTAACTGAAGATGAAACAGTTGTGGTTAATCGTGGAATGCCAACTTTAATCGAGGCTAGTGTCGCGAGAGGTGATGACTTTACTGAGTATTTAAGAACTCAAAAATCCGTTACAATACACGTGGATTGCAGAAAATCATACACCCGGAAAACTTCAATCGCTGCAGTAAAAAGACAACGTGAGAAGGAACAAGCTAGTACTTCAAAAATAAGTCCACCTCGTACTAGAACGCGAGTAAGTGAAGCAAATTTTTGTTTTAAAAAATACTGTTTATTTTGTGGAAATGAAGCCAATGAAGAAACTGAGAAAATGAAAGCACAGCATCTTCGAAAAAAATTTATAACTTGACTACACTAAAATTCAAAGAATCCCTGTTGAAATTAGCTAAAGATCGTTCTGATGATGTTTCAAAGGCTGTTCTTGAACGTATTAATTTTGAGTATGATTTAGTCACTGCTGATGCAATATACCATGACAGTTGTTACAAATCTTTCTTAAAACCTAATATTGGTGATAAAATTGGCCGTCCACAAGATGAAACTGTAAACTCTGCGATGGAGAAAATTTTTGAATTCATAGAAACGAGTGATGATTGCCAGTTTTCGTTGGATGAATTGCTCAAATGTCCAGTTGAGTACAATAGAGGAAGATTCCTGTGATTTTAATGAAGAGAACAATGACTCAGCCACATTTGAACAATTTATGAACATCCAGCAAGAGGAAGAGGAAGAAGAAGAAATCGAAGAAGACATGACTGTTGAAGTAGACTTTCAAGAGAATGAATCTGATTAAAATATCTAAAGAAATCAAAACAATAGTTAACCCAATAATCAATAGCAATATCAATAATAAGGTAATATCTAGAACTTGACGGGTTTTGTTCCCTTAAATTATCCTAAAATTGTCATGACAGTTAGTGGAGTAGGCCTACAGGGGAAACCACCGTAAAAACAACGCGCCGAGTACACTACCTCACAGGTGGTGTGGAAATGTGTGCATATCATGTACAATGTGACTCTTAGAATCGCGATATCTCAGGAATGGTAACTCTTAGAAAAAAAATCATGAAGACCATTTTTGTAGAGAATTTTAAGATCTACAACTTTGGTTTAAGGTTTTTTTTGATAAAACTTACCGTTTTCGAGAAAAATCCAAAAAACCTCAAATATTGACCTTTGACCCCGAATAACTTTTGTAGCACACATAGGATCGATGGGGATTTTTAAAACTTTATTTGTAATGGTAAACCCCAGCTCTCCACCAATATTTGGCTCTCCGGGAATTTTTGTTATTTTAAATGTCTATATTGACCGGACTATAATGTGAAGAAAGATCTAACCCATGTATTTTATATATTGTAGCTTTTACAACTATTACATCTTATCTTAAATTAATGTAACTAACTTAAATAGGTTTTAGGAAATATTATATTACATCTTTTCTTAAATTGTATTATACAGTGTGGAAATAAAGTAACGGATAAATTCATTAACTTCGTTGATATTCATTTTTATGAAAAAATTTCGAAGGGATGTAGCGATTTTAACCATAGGGAATATTTTCAGCTGATTTTCAGTTTCTTATGTCATTTGTTTTTCATGATATGACGTTATCGACTTTTTTTTTAATAACAACCTATATGTTTTATTATTGATTTTGCTAGTACTTTTTATTCCGTTTCGAACGGTTTAAAAAAAGTCGATAACTTTTTAAACAAATGAAGTAGCAACATAAAGGTGATTGTAGTGTATGTCCTATAATTAAAATCGCTATACCACTTCAAGATTTTTTGATAAAAATTAAAATTAACAAAGTTCATGGATTTACCGGTTACTTTATCTCCAAACTGTATAAACGTTCTTTCATAATTGGTTCATATTTAAGTAACACATGTAACATTTAAAAAAAATGTAAAAATAAAAGGACCAATATGGTTCAACTGCAAGAATAAAAATATACGGAACCCCCACCCAAGAAAAGCGCCCTTCCGTGCTTTCCAAGAATACTTCGACACTCAACATCACTCCGTTACTCTAATACAATGAAATGTTATGAACCAGTTATTTATCAAAAAAAAAAAAATCATAAAAAAAATTTTTTGAGGACGACCATACCTCAAAAGTTGATGTTACCTTCATTTTCGAAGGATCTATCGTATGAAAAGGATCCAAGACTTCAGAAAGGTTCCTGGCGACCGGAATCGTGCACACATACGAACATACATACCCCGCACAGCACGTTTAGGCACCCCCCAATACGGGGGAGGGATCTAGTGGGCTGGGGTCTTCACCAAAAGATCCGCACAGCCGAGACGGAGATTTGATATAGTGGGTTCATTAGTCGGTTGGCACGAATTTTAGAGATATTTGACTCAGAGTGGTTTTCGATATGAGGGAATTTCAATACTTCGTGTCGAAGTAAAAATATTTATTAGGAGAGCAAATAATTTCATAGTACGCAGTCATGAACCGAGAGTACAGGTTATCTACATAAAAAAATCAAACTGTTAAAACTTGATAATATTTATTATTAAATGCACCACCTGAATTAGAATATGCCCAATTACATGTAAGTAACAGATCTGTAACGTTGGCGCTCCAATTCTAATAGTGTATTTTCAATAGTGTCACTGAACTGCTGTCATTCTGCAGTTTTGGAATATGTCAAAACATTTCTTAGTGTTTCTGGCGTTTTGAAAGTTAATAATTTCAAAACTACAGAACGCTACTAATCGTATATTGTAGAGTCCCTGTATATATTATACAGGGACTCTATATATTGAGCGAAAACCCTAAATGCAACGCCATCATAGGGACGGACTTTGTTCCTATATATTTAGTTGGCCTTGCTGCAAACTAGAGACCCTAGAAAAATGCTGGATGTGTCGTTATAGTAGATTAATTGCAACCGGGCCCCAAAAATCTACTGAGGTCGAAGTTTTCATACGCTCTACACTTAAGTAGGGCGACCATCCTTGTGTGCCAGACAAGTCCCAAGTTAAAACCCAGCTTTTCCATCATCAAGTCCAGGTGAAAATTTACGGAGCTAAATCGAAACTTCGTTGCTTATACCTGTATTTTATTAGATTGTTTGCCTCATCGACACGAGTTTTGAGCTTCTTCCCGCTAGGGAAGACAGTGAACATTGCTAATATACAGGTTGAAATGTGACCAGTGTGATGTCTTTTTCGGTTAGGAAACGTCCACCATCTGTACGATCGACTCCCGAATTTTTTTTATAACAATTCAAGGGTCTTTGCTGCGAACTAAAGTCCCTGTATATAGGTTCCTAAGAGTTGGGCAAACAACATATTTTGTAACATGTTACGACCGATAGTATCACACATGCAAATCTAAATTTTTACTAAATTGGCCGTATAGATATCCTACGAATGATCAATGCTCTGAAAACTCTCCCATCAAAAGCAAGTTAGCAAGATTGGTTCCCATAACCTCTTTGTTCGACATATGTCAAATATCTAACTTGGATCAAAAATGTGTGTCTAATCAGGCTGTCTGTCCAACTTTTAGTAAACTATATACAAGCTCTCGACTGCGAACCAGAGCCAGTGTATATAGGGGAGTACCGCCATTCTTTGATCCGCGAAAATGCGGTCATCGCAGCCATGTTTACTCCCATCAGCAGCAACTGATTATGTCCACAATTTTACTTGAAATTGGCAAGACTGTAAGTCTATGGGCCGGTTGCAGAAATCAACGTTAAGTCTGGTGTTAGCTAACGAGACGTCAAAGTGAACAAAAACGAATCAAATCTCAAATGCTTATGGTAACTAATACATTAGTAAACAAAATTTGATGCGATTTTGTTCACTTTGACGCGATGTTAGCTAACACCAGACTTAACATTGCTTTCTGCAACCGGCCCTATGTCAATTCAAAACTAGCAGGTTATGTTTCGCGTCAGTTTGTGTCAAAACTGACGTAAAACTTAACATGCTAACTTCGAATTTGACATAGACTTACAGTCTCTCCAATTTTAAGTCAAGTTTTGGATTGCCAACAAACGTCAAGTTGACGGAATTGTGTTACAAACCTCAAAGTGGCGCATATATTAGAGGAATAAACATGGCGGACGTGGCGGTACTCTCCTATATATACTGGCTCTGCTGCGAACTAGAGTCCCTGTATATATATATATATATATAAAGATAGTCCTTCTCACAGCTTGTGTGGTTACATACACAGTAAAATGTTTGACTGGGATAGGGTTTGGAAAAACTCCAATCTCAGTGCTACGCACAGGTACCAAGCTTTAATGGTTAGATTGAATTAAAACCACTTGTATGTTTCGCCTGACGTTTCGTTTTTATTCAAAACTTTATCAAAAGCTAACACCTTGTGGACCAAAACACATGTTTTATTAAAAGCATGTGTAGATATTCAAATTTGAACAAATTCATAAACAGGGGCAGTAGGCCACCAAGATTACAGACCTGGGCTGCACATGATATAAATACACTTAGTCATACATCTAGTCAATTACACATTAAAAATTACTAGCACATTTAAAATTTGATTTACAATAATTTTATTAGCTATTTGGCCAACATGGCCGTCAAATTTGGATAAATTCGTGGTATTATTATCAAATTTTAAATGTGCTAGTAATTTTTAATGTGTAATTGACTAGATGTATGACTAAGTGTATTTATATCATGTGCAGCCCAGGTCTGTAATCTTGGTGGCCTACTGCCCCTGTTTATGAATTTGTTCAAATTTGAATATCTACACATGCTTTTAATAAAACATGTGTTTTGGTCCACAAGGTGTTAGCTTTTGATAAAGTTTTGAATAAAAACGAAACGTCAGGCGAAACATACAAGTGGTTTTAATTCAATCTAACCATTAAAGCTTGGTACCTGTGCGTAGCACTGAGATTGGAGTTTTTCCAAACCCTATCCCAGTCAAACATTTTACTGTGTATATATATATATATATATATATATACTATATACAGGGACTCTACTGTGAACTACAGTGCCTTGATAGAGACAGTGGCGACAATAGGCACAATTTTCCACAAAATGGCGGCCAATGGCCTACTAACTTTAATAAATTGAACGTTTTTGAATGGTCATGGTTACACAACGTATAAATAATATGTTGGTGGCACTGTAAGTCTATGTCAAATTCGAGGTTATCAGGTTAGGTTTTGCGTCAGTTTTGACACAAACTGACGCAAAATCTAACCTACTGACCTCGAATTTGATATAAACTGATGCAAAACCTAACCTGCTAACCTCGATTTGGTATAAACAAACAAAAGCATCAACAAATTTTGCCTCTTAATGGCGGTCGATTCGAGCGACCAATAAAAAAGTCACACTCTATTGTCGCCACTGTGTCATATAAAGTACAGTGACTATATACAAGACAGTGTGGCCATACGATTGGTGACCGCCATTTTCAGGAAAATTTGAGCGTAGAGATGTACAGTGCCTTTAGAAATAATCGAACGTTTTTGAGTGGTCATTATTTTGGCGCTAGTTAATTTAACTAGTTGATGTTAGCTACACGTGCAGTATTATTTTTGGACATTGACGTTCGTTCGTGGTGCTTTAAGGTGTGGCATGAAGTTTACAACCGGTTTCAGTTATGGTAGTTTACAATACAGCTAAATACCGTCTTCCTGTTCCCTGTCCTGTGGTCTTCTTCCAGGTTTCTCTCCTCTATGGCTCTCCTCCATTCTCATCAGATGACCAAACCAGTTTAACGCTTTTTGTTCAATTCTGTCCACAACTGATTCTGGTGCCTCCATTCTGCGTCTTATTTCCTCGTTCGTCACTCTATCTCATCTCGATACCTTTGCGCTTTTTCGTCCATTTGAACTGTGTTTAGTCTTCGTTTCATTTTCGCTGTTACGGTCCATTCTGATCTATTCTGTTCCCAAACTTTTTTTATCGATTGTATTGTAGCACCGAGGTATTTAAACCTTTCTACTTGTCCTACCGCGACATCTTCATTTATTAAGACTTCATATTGTGCTGCCGAGTTGATTACTAAATACTCCGTTTTCTCTAAACTTATGCTAAAGCCTCATTCATCGTAGCACCGATGTAATCTCTTTATCATACATTCCAAGTCGAACGCATCTTGTGCTATTACAACAATAGCACAATTCTAAATTGTCACATTTAAATACTGTGCAGAATATTAGTTTTTCAGGGCAATAGATGATAAAATTTCACCCGCTTGTGACGCTAATGAATTATTTGACACTGACAATTTACAATTGTCAGATTTGAATGGTTTTATTTTCTTCCATAACCAAATGATCAGGTTATACCAACCTCTTTGAGAACAACTTAGAAGTAACTAAATATTTTGCCTGTTAATGGCGGATATTCGCGTCGACCAATAGCGGCGAAAACATCCCAATGGCCACACTGTCTTGTATATAGCCACTGTAATATAAAGTCACTGCACTGCAAACCAGAGCCAGTGTATATAGGAGAGTACCGACATGCTGTGATCCGTGAAAATGCCGCCATCGCCGCCATTTTTGTTCCTATCAGCAATAACTGATTGAGTTATGTCTAACATTTTACTTGAAATTGGCAAGACTGTAAGTATATGTCAAATTCGAGGTTAGCAGGTTATGTTCTGCGACAGTTTGTGTCAAAACTGACGCAAAACCTAACCTGATAACCTCGAATTTGACATAGACCTAGTCTTGCCAATTTTTTTTAAGTAAGGTTTTGGATTGCCAACAAACGTCACATTGACGGAATTGTGCTACAAATCTCAAACTGACGCATATGTCAGAGGAATAAACATGGCGGACATGGCGGTACTCTCCTATATACACTGGCTCTGCTGCGAACCAGAGCCAGTGTATATAGGAGAGTACCGCCATTCTTTGATCCGTGAAAATGCCGGCATCGCCGCCATTTTTGTTCCCAACAGCAATAACCATATATCTAATACTTACTATATTGCTAGCGGCTATGAGTGGGAAACTCACGAAGGAAGTGAGACAGACAACCAACTCTTCAATGTATAATGGTGAGCTGTGCGTAAGCGCGGCAGCTTCGTCCGCCCAATGGGGAAGTGGTCAAGTTTAAAATTCGCTTCTAAAGGCGGAGTTCGAATTCTCACGCCTGCGCACGAGACTCTAAGTGAGACTATGTCGGAGCCGTAATGTTTTCGGGCGTCCCGAGACCCTACTAGCAATATATGTGTATTATATATATGGCAATAACTGATTGAGTTATGTCTAAAGTTTTACTTGAAATTGGCAAGACTAAGTCTATGTCAAATTTGAGGTTAGCAGGTTATGTTTTGCGTCAATCTGTGTCAAATAACAAACAAAACCTAACTGCTAACCTCGAATTTGACATAGACTTACAGTCTTGCCAATTTCAAATAAAATTTCGGATTGCCAATAAATGTCACGTTGACGGAATTGTGCTACAAACCTCAAAGTGACGCATATGACAGAGGAACAAACATGGCGGACGTGGCAGTACTCTTCTATATCTACTGGCTCTGCTGCGAACTACAGTGGCTATATAAGGACCGTGTGGTCAATTTTTAAAAGGGCAGCCATTAAGAGTCGTCTCTACAACAACCAGCCACGCCCTTAGGTATTGTTCTGTGTACGGCCTGTTAAATTGTAAGACAAACGTCACTCTGCTAAATTATGACATAAACGTCATTTTATACGGACTGGACATATGTGAAGTTCTGAGATGCTTTGCAGAGCGCTGTATAACCACGATCGCGAAAATTTGGGCAATTTGAGGTGGTCAAATGTGCAGTGCAACATTAATTTATCAAGAATGTCAATAATATTACTTAAACAGAATTAAACGACAAGAGACGATGTGAAACGCAAGAAATCGCTGCCAGCGATTAAAAATCCTCGTTAACGAGCAACCTAATATTGGAATATAAGTCAAGGTGACCTTTATTATCTTCTTTATTGTGTTTTTGTACATAGAAAACGAAAATTGACAACATTTTGCGTTGATCGACACAGAGATTACGTACAAAAACTCAACAAAAAAACATTTTTTTATATTCATAATCAAACCGTTGTAGTTATTCCACAAGTTAGTTTAGAGGAATAGAATATTCAGTCTTACGTAGCCCATAAATGCTCTTTAATTTGATGTAATAATCTTTGGCATTAAGACATTTATATAGTTTATTATAGCTTTTGATTTGGACTAATACGCAATTTTCGCAAAAAGCATTTTACTTTAACTCGTTGACATTTACTTATGCAAACGAAAATTCGGCATTCGCTTACACAGAACACTGTAGAATTTTATGGTGATTATTTCATTCCACTTCATATTGGGGCTACTTTCAATAATAAAAGACTTAGAATCAATTTTGTGTGACTATGCGTGATTTCGTAAAACAACTCTTAATGGCGGATATCTCAACAGCCAATCAGAAAGATGACCAAAATTTACCACACTGTCCTTATATAGCCACTGTACTGCGAACTAGTGTACCTGTATAATACTTTAGTAAGAGTAGGGTAAACAGCGAAAAATTTTGGATCATTTTTCCATGGCTACCAAGATTTAAACATATATTGAAAAACAAGGTTGGTAAAACTGACACACGAGTTGTCAGTTTCATCAAATTCGTGGTTAGCAGGTTAGGTTTTCCTTCAGTTTTGACACAGACTGACAAAAAGCCTAACCTGCTAACCTTGAATTTTATGAAACTGACTACTCGTGTGTCAGTTTTACCAACCTTGTTTTTCAATATATCTTTACATCTTGGTAGCCATGAGAAAATGATCCAAAATTTTTCGCTGTTTGCTCTACTCTTACTAAAGTATTATACAGGTACACTACTGCGAACCAGAGCCTGTAGATATAGGAGAGTACCGCCACGTCCGCCATGTTTGTTCTTTTGTCATATGCGTCACTTTGAGGTTTGCAGCACAATTCCGTCAACGTGACATTTATTGGCAATCCGAAATTTTACTTAAAATTGGCAAGACTGTAAGTCTCTGTCAAATTCGAGGTTAGTAGGTTAGGTTTTGTTTGTTATTTGACACAAATTGACGGAAAAGATAACCTGATAACCTAGAATTTGACATAGACTTACAGTCTTGCCAATTGCAAGTAAAATTTTAGACATAACTCAATCAGTCATTGCTGATGGGAACAAAAATGGCGGCGATGGCGGAATTTTTGCGGATTAAAGAATGGCGGTACTCTCCTATATCTACTGGCTCTGCTGCGAACCTACTGTTACAGCAATCTGTCGGATGTTTTGTGTATCTACAAAAATCAGCTGATTAGGCCATATTGGGTTGCAGGCCCTCGTCAGTTATACGTTCAAATATCCAAACCTTGATTTAGTACCGCGCACCAAAGATAGAGGCGCTGTTACTTGCCGCCTATGATTTCAATTTGAATTGACAAGTACAGAATTGACAAGTTTGTACAATTAATTGTCATAATTTTGCAGTAAATTGTCACAATTTGTATTTATTCTTCTCCTTAGCCCATCCTCGTATCACATTAGGATACAGAAACTAAAGTTTAATGTCCGTTTATACTACCTTGTGACGAGGAACAGCCACATTTGTATTTTAAGTTGACTTTAGTGTTATAGTTACTGGACTTTGCAAATTATTTATTTTAAGTTGATTTAGGTGTTAGTAATTGGATTTTGTGAATTGTTTAATAAAGGTAAGAACCTAATATATGATGATATGATACGTGTGATGCTTGTATCTCTATCTGCTATATAATATTTAGCATGTAATTAATTTTTCTTAAAGCTTGTCCTTTTTATTTGCAAATACTGCTTCAGCTAACTATAATTACTTTTTATAATCGAGAGCTCGTATTTTCAGGGTGGGTTCATCAAAATCTAGTTCTCTTAATTAACGTAATAAAATTATATTTTCAAAATGTGTTTTACTTGCAATGACATTAAACGTCAAATCCAACTTTCAACTTTACCATACCAGGTATCGACAATTGCATTTTCACAATTACACACATCTTAATCAATTCAAATCAATTTTATTATCACTTCGTATTATCTTGTTTCACTAATTAATCTTTATTTAAAATGTTTCAATATTAATTGCTAAAACAAACCTTGTCACTTATTAAGCCTATCCTGCTCCAAATCCAAACACCAGTGCCTCCTGCCTCGACTGATTCCAATGTCACCCTGCTTGACACCTACTGCTCAATCCTGTCAACCAATTCACGATCCTGCTGACTCCGTTGCAATCCCTCTATCCAATGTGAACTCCTAATCCAACCACTCCTGGTAAGTTTTCAAGTTATAACAGCAACAGCTCTTATCTTATTTATTCCTTAGGTAATCTTCGGTACACCGCAGTCCTCTCTGAACTGTTCCAATTCTGGTAGTATTCTCCCAAAGCTCGTACTAGTTGAATAAGTTTACCTCGACACAACCAGCCAAAATCAACAGCTAAGATGATCTCTGTCCTCCAAAACTGGTCCCTCCTATTGACTGCTTTTATCCAAATACTGCTTCCCTGCTGTCCGGCTACCGTATCCTTCTTAAGTTCCAATACTGGTCAAACTCAAGCCCCTCAATTATTCCAATCAACTCCTGGTACGTTTTAATAGTTTAATTATCCAAATCTAATCTTGTTCATTTCATAGATGACACTCTGCACTCCAACCAAATGGCAGATCTCCTGTTCCAATATAACCACCAATGTTAATTATAATAATGACGTATTTAAATGTTACATTCACCAATAAATCCAATTCAATAGTACTTCAATATCTTCCTTATAATTCACAGTTTAAATAATCTCTCCAATTGATTGATTACCCAGTATTTTCAATATAAATATTTCATTTCATTATAACCACCTCGTAGATTTTAGTATAGCCTTACCATTTGTATTTTTACCAAATAATTATACAAATTAGGCAGCAATTTCTAGTTTTTTTTAATTATAAATCACACCTCGCAAAATTACAGATACATTTTTCGTTGAGTTTATTTATGTAACTACTGCTTTAAACAAATTTTGATTTCCACTAGCTACAATTATTATAACACTCTATCTAAAATTAAATATAACAATATTACAGGATTATTATTAAGCAAATACAACCATCAATCGTAACCTTGGCTTGTTCTTTTATACCTTGATTGCAATCAACACACTTACATATTCAATTAATGCTTTACGAACTTCTTACCTCTCTTATGTTTCAATTGATTTATCAACCTTAACATCTTTTCAAGATTTAAATAAACTAATTCTCAAAATTTATTCATTTTTTAAAATAGTTCATTACTGTAATCAATTAATCTTTCCTCATGTATCATAACCATGTATATATAATTTTATATATTTTTCTCTGTATCTTTAAGTAGGTATTAATAATTATGTTTATAGAGAAAATGGTCGGGGGGCACAAAAAACGCTGTGCCGTTCAGAATTGTAGAAGTACTGAATCACATCCTAACGAAATATTTCATACATTTCCACGAAACCCAGAACTGTTAGAGGCCTGGTTGAAAAATGTAAACAATTCCACCATAATGAATATACCCTACCAAAATTTAAGGTATATTTATCAAGTTTGTGGTAAACACTTTGAAATGGAACAATACCAAACACCAGATCGTAAGAAATTAAATAGGGGAGCTGTTCCAACACTGTTCGAAAGAAATAGTTCTGCATCAGGAAAAGAAGACGTATTAGGTAAGTGATTCAAGTGAAAATCTTGGATTTTAATATTTTTTTATTTTACACAGAAACTGAAAATCAACAAATAATGGAACTGTATCAAACACCAGAACGTAGGAGCCTGAGTAACGATAGTGCTGTGGCAAGTGGGTCACAACCATCTAGAAAAATAGGTAAAATTGTAATAGATATATGCAATTTCTATAACTTGATCACGTCTCCAAGTTGACCAACTAATTTACACTGGTTTTACTGTATTATATTTAACGAATAGGTCATCTGAGTTATGTTTCTATAGAAGTAAAACCTTTACTAACCCTCTACAAGAACAGCTCAATGTAAATAAACGAAATAATAGATATAAATATTTGGTGTTTCTAGAGCATCCTACAACCTTAAGACGAATAGGAATTCCTAAAGCAAGCGCCATGTCCCCGAGAAAGAAAGCACTTTATCAAGAGTTAACTAAATGTAAGCGGGTTGTGAGAAGGTTGAAAAGGGCATCAAAATCTAAAAAAGACCTCTTCAGTTTAACAAAGAAACTTATGAAGGGTGATAACAAGAAGATACTAGAAAACGAAAACTTAAAAATATTAAACAATTTATCGCCAGCAGCCGAAATCTTTATAAAAGCTCAATTAAAGCATAGTGGTCCTTCAAAATCTATTAAATGGAACAAACAGGAAAAAGCTTTATCATTGGCTATCTACAAGTCTTCACCAAAATGTTATAGATTATTGCAAAGAATATTCAAATTGCCATCTCCAAGAACCTTGCAGAGGTCTTTAAGCGGTATTTTGGTGACGGCTGGTATTGTTGATACAGTTTTTCTTATTTGTCACGTGTATCTGCATTGATGAAACCAATGGAAAGATACTGCACACTTTTATTTGATGAAGTTTTTCTTCAGGCGAATATAAACGTGAGTATCAAGAGTAGATCTTTTGAGGGTTTAGAATATTTTGGTAATGATTCAAAAACAGCAAACATAGCTGATCATGCATTAGTGTTCATGATACGTGGTATTAATGCAAGGTGGAAACAACAAGTATGTTTCCATTTTGCTAGAACGGGGGTACAATCACGTGTACTAAAAAATAATAATAATAATAATAATAATAATGCCTTTTATTATCCGTTATTACAAAAAATATATATATATAATAAGTAAAAACTTCAGAGGCGAAGTCCAGTTCAACAGTTACAAACTGTCAACTGCTCTAACTTAACCCCTAATAAAATTAAATATTGATTCGGACAATTCTAGCAGTCTTACAAAAAAAAATAATTAAAACTTACACAACAATTAATAACAAATTTTAATGAAAACAATATGCTATGTTAAAAATAATATGTCATCTTCCAAATGCAGACATTCAAAGTGCCAGACCACCCAACAACAATTTGAATAATGTTTGCTTAAATTTACTCTTAGATAGTAGTTTTAAATGAAAGGGCAAGTTATTATAGATTTTTACAATGCGGTACGAGTAAGATCGCTCATAAAAAGTGGTAGAGTGAAGAGTCAGAACAATCTACAGACAGTCATGCTTTTATAATTTTAAAGGATTTTGGAAAACTGTTGTATCCCTCAAAAGAATTTATATATTTAGTAGGTGAAAGCAAAAAACAAGTTTTTAAATTGTTTTTTTCTGTATGTAAATGCGTTAGATATATTTCGCGTTGTTAGAGAGAACATTGCTGTTTACACAAATGTATGCCCTGAACATAATGCGCATAATAATACTACCATTAAACAGAGTGTACTCTTCATCATGTTCAAATACATTACATCATTAATAAATAAAAAACTAAAAAAAAAGATAGAAGACCAAAAAGAAAATAATTAGATATTGAAGTTAATGTGATGTATAATTTTATGTTTAGAATTTCTTAAGCTTGTTGAATTTTTATATTATTTTAAAATTTGTATATTTATTATAAAGTAGCGAGTGTTGTATGTTTTCACCACATGATTCAGCAAGGTTACGTTATAGACTTACACACAATCTTTCACGTCCCACTGCTGGGGCGCCGGTCTCTTCTCTGCCACATATCCAACCTCTTAGCACTGAGATTTGAATATAGTGCACCTACAGTTTAACATTTAACGAACTTCAAAGCCAGAAAACGTTCTTAAGCAGCTAAGACTCCACAGTTGCTTAAACCGAATTAAGGAATCGAGTAATGGGTTTCACCACCATTCTTAATACACTTAGATAACTAAGTAAAGCTTGCTGAAACGCATTAAGCAGCAATACAATTAAAAAAGTTTATAAAGGTAATTTGTCATTTTTCCACCATATGTTTTATAATTATATTTTTGTATGAAGTAAATTATGAAAATCAGCACTATGTAATGCATTCTTTAGTCTAAATTTAAGGTACATAAACTAAACAAATTGTGAAGAACCCTGCCAGTTCTGTAAGTGGCATAGACCAACGTATCGCCTCAGTTCGCTGTTTCAGTCTGAATAGTACGTAAGTTTAGTTAAGCTGTACAAAAATAATTGTGTTATTAGAATAAAGTGACCATCAAAAGCCACCATTTTTATTTCTCTGTCCAACAGAAAACACGAACATAAAACAAATACACAAAATACATAAGTATAATTTAAAATATATGCACTTGTCTTATTTGCAATTTAACATTTTTCGGGGTAATAAATGTTCACCAAGAAGCAATGTTAAACTAATTTTTAGTAAACCTCCATACGAATTATTGTATTGTATATATTTTATTAATATTTCTGAGGTAAAATAAAATTAGTTTAATTAAATATTGATGGAATAATTTCATCAAAATAAGATTTTTAATAATTTTAAAAAGCGCGCGCTACCACTTGGTGTAGTGCACGTATATCAGAAGGCGCTTTTATCAACAACTTTCAAAAGTTGCCTTATGTCACTTCTTCCTTTGGGTATATTCTGTGGGTTGTAGGCCATATTGGGTACCTTAGAACAGAAAATAGACAGGAAGGCGCATTTCTTTTAACTTGGCTGTAACATCTAGGCGACGAAAACGGCCATTTTGAAAACCCATGTATGACTAATGAGGTGTAATACCGGTTTGACGGTTGTGGGTTTTAGTTAGTTTGAGACTAATTTTGGCTGTTCTCAGACCCCAAATACCAGGACTTTGGGAATTACACTCCATCAGTAAGTATTAATATTACTTTTCACTTCAAATAGAGAGATTATTTCTCTGAACATGTCACTTGTCATACGTACTTGTACACAACAATAGTCATGGGCATAGAAGGGAACGTATAATGGGGTCATTATTTGTAATCACACAATCTGAGGAAGCAATTTAAATTACAGACAGTGACTGAAGTCACACAAAATCACATATAGTCATAAATCACATAGTGTAAAGTGCACTTAATAAAACTGTTGAAATTGTTTGCTGCACATGCACCCTCTCGATATGATACGCCACTGCCAAAAGGAAACAACCATCCGCCATTTTGAAAACCCATCGCGGTCGCACGGATTTCTTACAAATGCGGCTTCCTGTCTATTTTCTGTTCTAAGTTGGGTACACTTACCTTATTAGAGGGGAGTAAAATACTATACGTTATCGACTACTATTTAATTAACTAAAATATATCTTGCATAAAACGCCAATGTACGTAAGTTTAGTTAAGCTGTACAAAAATCATTGTGTTATTAGAATAAAGTGACCATCAAAAGCCACCATTTTTATTTCTCTGTCACGTAATACACGAAGAGAAATTAATACTGTTGAAAATAAATTAATAAGTGTCAAATCATTTTTATTGTAAAAATTGACCAACTACTGCTAGACCTAATTTTTATTTACATAATAATTAATAGCAATGTTAATGCAGTTACTAAAATGTATAGTTGGAGTTGCATTTCCAGCAAAAGTCATATCACAGTTTTTTTAATAGTGGTACTTGTATTACAGTTACTGATTTCAGGCGGCCTACAAGACACTGCATCTTCATTGGACAAATTTTTAATCGCATTTACTAAACTGAAGTAATATTTACTATACAAGTGGGATAAAAGCATTATTAGTATACGTTTGTGTAAGCTACAAACGAGTGTGTAGCGTAGCATGTAGACACACAAGTATATTAATTATGCATTATCACACATGTATTGTACAAAATTATATCTACAGCTGCCTAAAATTGAGAAAAATGCATTAAGAAAAATGTCAGATCTGTTATTTTCAAAAGTATTTTAGTAGGCAAATGTCATTACGTCCTCATCCAAGCAGTTGTAGATAATAGTAATTTACGATACAAGTGGGTAAAGCTAGTTTTTAGGCACTAGTGGAACAGAGTTAAAACGCGAGTGAGCTATCGTTTTAAGCCCCGCGAGTGACTAAAGATGCTTTACGCATATGTATCGTACAACATTTTATCTATGATAGAATCTAGAAAACACGGTAAATATAAAAAAATGTATTAAATGTAAATTAGGATTACTAGCAACTGGTCTTAATTTTGGGTGGTTAAAAAATTTTAAACACGTTGCTAGTGACAGTGTGCCTAATGAAATCATTTTAAACACGTTACTACTAACGACGTGAACTAATTAAAACATGTTATTAAACAGTCGTTTTACAAACTTAAAATTGCCAACTAAAAGTCAATTTTACACACTGATAATAGTTATTTTTGTATTAAGTGCGTGAAATTAATGCTTTTAGAGCGTGCGAATGTTACTTCTCATTCGAACGCTCTAAAATATTTCGCGTTCGTAATACAAACAATATTTTTTCTACCTACAGCTGTCAAACAAGAATATCAATATTGTTCAGCGCAGTAGTGCGCGAAAATGTTTAGCACTCTAGTGCGCAAAATGCTTTTTGCACGTCGTCAATGCTAACGTAAATAAATATCTTAATTTTTACCACGTTAAAAGATAGGCAACTTCGCGCATTGATAGCGATGCGCGAATGTTCCCTTATTTTGACGGTTGTCGAAATAGTAGTTTCTATACCAAGGCAGTGAAGTTTAACTTTTTATCACGAATGTGGATTTATCTGCTGAGGCCCGTAGGTCCAAGGCAAATAAACCACATGAGGGATAAAAAGAATTTTCAATGCCGAGGGGTATATTATATTTTTTTTAAATCGAGAAATCGTGAATTTACAACATTTTAACCAACTTTTGTAGGTTATGTTAACCTCGGTTGACGCTTGTCTGTCGCCCCACCACCTACAAAAAGTCATAAAAAATTTATTACTTCACTGCCGATTTCTCATGTTTTAATGACGATTTCGAGGTACTTCACTGCCGATTAAAAAAAAAGTCATTTAAAATACTTACAGATGTTGTTTACAGAAAACTATGGTAGCCACCAACTAGTTACCAGATGCACCAAAGTTTAAAAACGAAAATAACTAGTATTTTTATTTTGTGATTGGTTCAATTTGAATTTGACATTACGATTGAGTAATATTTGTTTACGCGCCAAATAATTTTGAATGTGCGGCCAACGGCCAAGAGTTGCCCCACTTATTTAGCTTGTGTCGCTACCAGCGGCAGGGCCGGGGTGCAGTGTACGGTCGACCTCAGAGAAAGCAAAAACGTACAAGCGTGTACCACACAGGGTGCATGGTAATCGTGCAGCATGTGCCGTGGCCACAGCAGCGACAGGTCTTGTTGTTAATATAATAATAAATAACCTAACTTACAGTCCACTGAGTTTCATTACCATCGAAGCCCACAACATTGGACCTTCGGCCGCATGGTAAAGAAAATTATCTCTTCGATTGAAAACAACAGCTGCGTGGCCGCGAGACGCAAACCGATCGATAAGCTACCAAGGGCTTGCAGGTGTGCAACGAGAGCGAGACACCATCTGCTGCCAACGCCGCCCGTGACAAAGATAGAACAACGGCTGTTACAGGGCCTTGCAGGAGTTTTTGCCGGCATTCCAGAGTAGTTGATCAGTCGGCGTGAGTAATTTCCTTTCATTTCCCTCCTGTAGTTAGTATAGCCTCAAAATGGTCAATAAGAGAGAGCAGGTTCTTGTAAATAAACGGGAACAAATTAAAAAAGACCTAGAGAGATTTGTAGAATTTTTGAGCGATTATATGTTAGATAAAAGGGGAAATTTAGAATTGCGATTGCCGCGAGTAGAAACACTCTTAGACGAGTTTGAAATTGTTCAAAACGAATTAGAAGAGTTTGACAAAGACGGTTTTGAACGCGATTGTAATAATAACGAAAGGAAACAGTTTGAAGACGCGTTTTTTAGTTCAGTCGCGCAAGCAAAGGAGTTGCTTCCTAGAGCAGTAGTAAGTACGCCTGAGTTTACAGTAAACCGAACGGCTTATTCAATCGAGTCAAAATTAAAACTCCCGACCTTGCGAATCCCTGATTTCCACGGTAATTATGAAAATTTTGGTGAATTTAGGGACCTATTCACGGCGTTAGTACACGAAAACGAGAATTTGTCAGACCCACAGAAGTTTTATTATTTAACGAATTCGTTGAAGGGTGACGCCGCTCGGGTGATACAGAATTTAGAAATTACAGATGCGAATTACGCGACAGCTTTTTCATTAGTAAAATCGAGGTATGAAAACAAGAGATTAACTGTAAATTCCTACATTCGGTCCATTATGGAAATTCCGGCAATAGCGAAAGAAAATCATGTTCAACTTCGAGTTTTGTCAGATACGCTTATAAAAAACTTGAGGTGCTTGAAAAGCTTGAATCAAGAGGTAGATAAATGGGATAGCATTTTGATCTATATTATTAGTGAAAAGCTTGATGCAGAAACAAAACGCGCGTGGACTTCGCTTAAAACTAAGGACGTTCTACCAACAGTAAATGAACTTATTGAATTTTTAGATGAACGGTGCACATTATTAGAAACGTTAAACAAAGGGGATACAGTAAATACGACACATAAGCGAAATAAAACAAATAGCCTGGTTGCAGTCGCGGAACGCAGTTGTCCGGTTTGTAATCAGCAGCATTCGATTCATAAATGCGAGAGGTTTTTAGCGTTAAGTGTGGCAAATCGTGTAAAGGAAGTCAAAAGGTTTAATCTTTGTTTCAACTGTCTTTATAAGGGACATGGAGTTCGACAATGCAAAGGAAGACATTGTTTTAAATGCAAACGTAAACATAACACGTTGTTACATGACGGACAAGGCGCGCAGGTGTTGCGTTCGAAGGGCGAAACTACTACAAGCCAAGCCGGCGCCAACGGCGGCGATTTTGCGTCTACCGTTACGCTAATTAAACAAGATCGCCTGACAAATGGCAAGGGAATTTAATCTACAGCGTTAGTAAAAATACGCGCGGCAAATAATTGCTATTACGATTGTCGGGTACTGTTAGATTGCGCGAGCGAGCGAAACTATATTACCGCGGAGATGTGTAGATTTTTACGATTAAAAACTACGTCAGTTAGTGCAACTGTGTGTGGAATAGGTTCACAAGAAACGAATGTAAAGCAGGAAGTTAGAGTCAATATTCAAGCAGTCGATGAACATAGCTATTCGGACTATTCTGCCACGTTGCAGTGTCTGGTTATAGAAAAAATAACTGAGAACATACCGGTAAGAAGTTTAGAAATTTCAAGGTTCAAAATACCGAATCATATTCATCTAGCTGATCCAAAATTTTATGAAAGTAGGAAAATAGATTTGTTGATAGGCTGCGACACTTTTTGGTCATTGTTAGGACCGAAACAGATAAGTATAGGAAAAAACATGCCTTTGTTACAGCAAACTCGCCTCGGGTATGTAGTGGCGGGACCGATGTTCACAAAAAACACTAATGAAAGAGCAGTAGCTCACTGTTCAATTTCAAACGCTTTGCAACGTTTCTGGCAAATTAGAGGAAATAGACACAACGTGTAATAGCAAGTCGGGTGACGAAAGCAAATGCGAGGAATTGTTTAGAACTACCACTCGTAGAGCCGAAGATGGGCGATTTATCGTAAAAATTCCGATACGGGAAAATGCTGGACAATTAGGTGATTGTAGGGAGCTAGCAGTCAAAAGATTACTTTCTGTTGAAAAACGTTTAAGTAGGGATTCGGAATTAAAACAGTTGTATACGCAATGCATGAATGAATATTTCAAACTGGATTATATGCGCGAAATAGATGAATCACGAAAGACTCAGATGAGTTATTATTTAACACATCACCCAGTAATAAAAACTGATAGTTTGACGCATAAGGTCAGAATTGTGTATAACGCGTCCATGAAAACTGACACAAATTTATCGCTGAATGATATTCAATACGTAGGGCCGACGGTACAGAGTGGAATATTCGATATTTTCGTACGTTTTAGAAAACATCGATACGCCTTTTCCGCGGATATTCAGAAAATGTATAATCAAATTTTAATCGACGAGTCACAGCATGATTTGCAAAGGGTGCTGTGGAGGGAAAATCCAAATGATCCAATAAAATGTTTTGTAATGCGAGTTGTAAGTTTTGGTCTTAGTTCCTCTCCATATTTAGCTACAAGGTGTTTATTGCAACTCGGCATCGAAAACGAAATGAGCTATCCGGTTGCAAGTGACATAATAAAAAATGATTATTACGTCGATGATCTTGTATCAGGTGCCGACACGGTCGCGGTTGCGATAAAAATTAGGGACGACGTTATATCAATCTTACAGACCGCGAAGTTTGAATTAAGAAAATGGATCTCGAACGAACCGAAAATATTAGGGTCCATATCACGCGATGAAGATGACGATTTAAAGGTATTGTCATTCGGGCATGACATGCCAAATAAAACTCTCGGTGTTCTATGGAACGCAGATGCAGATACTTTTAAATGTACAGTGAGAGAATTTAGGTCGAATGAAGGGATAACAAAACGTGTCATACTCTCAACAATTAGTCAGATATATGATCCCTTAGGTTTAGTGGCCCCTGTAGTAATGGTGGCTAAGATTTTAATGCAGTCTTTGTGGAAGGCAAAGGTGTCGTGGGACGAAGTTTTACCGAAGGAATTGCAAGAAAATTGGATCAAATTTAGAGACAGCTTGCATTTAATCAATCAGTTCAGGGTTCCGCGGCATGTTTTGTGCATTGAACCGATCAGAATCGAATTGCATAGCTTCAGCGATGCGTCATTAAAATCTTTTGCGGCTTGCACATATTTGCGATCCGTTGATAGGCAGGGAAACGTATCAGTCAAATTATTATGTTTGAAATCGAGAGTAGCCCCCATCCGTTCCGTGACGATTCCGCGCTTAGAGCTGTGCGGTGCAGTTTTAGCAGCGAAATTAGCGCAGAAGGTGGAGACCGCGATGAAATTAAAACTAGACGCGCGATATTTTTGGTGCGACTCGACCATTGTTTTAGCTTGGCTAAAGGCAGATGCGAGTAGATGGAAAATATTCGTAGCAAATAGGGTCGCCACTATTCAAGAGCTCACCCGCATAGAAGACTGATGTCACGTGGGTACGAATGACAACGCGGCGGACATTGTAACTAGAGGCATGGTACCAAAGCAGTTTTTAGAGAATAAAATGTGGCCAAACGGCCCCGAGTGGCTTTTGTAAGACGAGAGTAAATGGCCATGCAGTGTAGAGTCTAAGCTGACTGATATACCGGATTCCCGTAACGTTAGCGTAAATGTAGTAGCGGTATCGAGTTGTGATTTGCCCTTCATGTCAAAGTTGTCGGATTTAGGTAGCATGCAAAGAAAAATGGCATACTGTTTACGTTTCATAAACAACTGTAAGGCAAATAGTAAACGGGTAACAGGATTTTTAAGCGCGCAAGAGTTAGATAATGCTTTACTGGTATTAATAAAAATATCGCAGAGGAAGACGTATGCTCGTGAAATTAATGATTTAAGTAAATGCAGAGAAATTAGTGGTAGCAGCAATTTGGAAAATTTACGTCCGTTTGTTGACGACAGCGGACTGCTGCGAGTAGGAGGTCGGTTGCAACAATCTGAGTTACAATACGAAAGAATGCATCAAGTCATACTAGCCCACGGGCATCCGTTATCAGAGTTAGTCGCGAGATATACTCACGTCGCACATTTACATTGTGGACCGCAGGCGTTATTGGCAATCATACGGGAAAGATTTTGGCCGGTAGCAGGAAGAAATCTCACTCCAAAGGTAGTACACAATTGCGCTCGCTGTTTCCGCGCAAAACCGAAGAGTGTAACCCACGTCATGGGTCAACTGCCGAAGGATCGGGTGGTACCGGCGCTACCATTTTACAATTGTGGTGTAGATTTCGGCGGACCCTATAGTATAAGGGATAAGAAAACCAGGGGTGCGCGAGAGGTAAAATGTTACATAAGTCTGTTCGTTTGCTTTAGTACAAAGGCGATACACTTAGAGCTGGTCGGCGATCTGACGGCTCAGGCCTTTGTTGCCGCTCTCAGACGTTTCATATCACGGCGCGGTAAACCAAAAACAATCTACTCTGACAACGCAACTAATTTCATAGGTGCAAATAACGAAATTAGAAATTTTTTGATTGAATCGAAGTTTCAAACCAAACTTAACCACGCTTTGACTGAGCAAGGCGTAGAGTGGAAATTGATTCCTAGTAGAAGCCCGCATTTTGGCGGACTGTGGAAGGGGGGTATAAAATCTGTCAAGTATCATTTAAAGAGAACCATAGATTCGACAGCATTGATATACGAAGAGTTTAACACTCTTCTTGTACAGATTGAGGCTATTCTTAATTCCCGTCCTCTCTTTCCCTTAAGTTCTCACGTAGGTGATCTGGCACCTCTAACACCAGGACACTTTCTCATCGGAAGGCCATTAACGGCGCTCGCAGATGAGCAGCTAAGCGATGTCAAAACCAATAGGTTGGAGAGATTTCAACGAGTACAGCAAGCAACGCAGCAGTTTTGGAAGCGGTGGTCTCAAGAATACCTGCAGGAGCTCCAAAGGGCCACCAAATGGCAACAAATAGACAATTCAACGGCTATCCGGGTTGGTTCTGTAAACTGGTGAAGGAAGACAACCTGCCAATATGCAAATGGGTTTTGGCGAGAGTATTACAGCTTCATCCTGGACCTGATGGCATTGCACGAGTCGCCACCATTCGATTGCCCAACCACCACGAAACCAGACGAGCAGTACGGCGGTTGTGCGTGCTACCCGTGGACAATGGGGTCAGTGTCGACCATGAAGGTCAAGTGCGCGAGGGCAATTAAATTGTGTGTTAAAGGGTTCGCGATACTGTATGCTTAGTTTAAAGTATTTTTAGTTAATATATGTTGAAATGTTCATAAAATCCTATTCTTAGTTTCGAGATTTGTAGTGAAATGTTCATTTCAAAGGGGGCGGCATGTTTACGCGCCAAATAATTTTGAATGTGCGGCCAACGGCCAAGAGTTGCCCCACTTATTTAGCTTGTGTCGCTACCAGCGGCAGGGCCGGGGTGCAGTGTACGGTCGACCTCAGAGCAAGCAAAAACGTACAAGCGTGTACCACTCAGGGTGAATGGTAATCGTGTAGCATGTGCCGTGGCCACAGCAGCGACAGGTCTTGTTGTTAATATAATAATAAATAGCCTAAGTTACAGTCCACTGAGTTTTATTACCATCGAAGCCCACAACAATATTATTCAACCATACTGTCATTATTCCTCAATTGATAATAGTAACTTATTGATTGCCAAAAATCGTAAACATAATAGATGTATTATTTAATAGTAGTAAATAATAGCTATTAACATATCTTGGACTGATAAGAGTATCATAACTGCTGCAGATGTTGTTTTGAAATCATAGCTCGTAGAGCGAGTATTTTAAGACATCTAAGGCTGTTATGATTCATAACATCCTTGGTTTGTTCAATAGTTTATCGGTTGCAGTATGGTAATGGTTGCCATGTACGGTAAAGGAATATTACCGTAAGTACAGATGCAGTTGTTTCAGTATGGTAATGGTTGCCATGTACGGTAAAGGTTTATTACCGTACGCATATTTGAGTTTGCTCGATGCCACAGCGCGGGCCAGGAATGTCGGGCTCTGATTGGTCCGCGGTGTTCTGCGCAATGCTCGGTCAATGCCTTGCTTTCCTTTATGTAACTAATACTGTACGTTTAGACCGGTACTAGATCCACAGATACATAAGTAATAAGTAAAATGATTGTTCAACAGATCTAATACCTGCTTTTATTTACACCCGGAATAGCTCTGATACGCACCTACTGCCAACACCTAATTGCAACTTAAAATTGATTCACATTCCAAAAATAATATGAACATAATAAAATTCAAAATAGATTATGCCAAAAATTTACACTAAAATTAAAACTAATAAGAATCGTCCGTTGAAACGTCATTCAAGAAAGACACGAAGTGGCGAGACCGCAGACCAATCAGAGCCCGGCAACCCAGGCAACGCTGTGGCATCGAGCGAACTCAAATATGCTTACAGTAGAGATACAGTTATGACTTAGTTACCAGCCTACTTTTGTATATGTAAACAAAGGCTTAATATCCTGAAACCGATAAAATAGTATACCGCTGCATAACGTATTTGTTCTTAATAGATTGAAAGGCATTTGCACAAAAAAGTGGAACAAATAAAAATTAAAACTCCAGAATATATATTTTTTGCACTCCCTAGCCTGAAAGCTCTATGGTATTGAAGCGAAGAACTTTCAGATAGGCAAATGTGATTAAATAGGTCTGTTTTAACCACAGAAATATGTGGCAACTTTTTGGATACACCCTGTATTTGTCACTTTTAGTACACTTGCACGGTTGAGCTCACATTAGAAGAAAGTCGATTCAGTTGTAAATAAGTGTTTAACAATTCCCTGATTGCAACTAGTTCGCTATTACTGGTGGAATAATATTATATCTACATCAAAAAGACTAAATTGTTTCAAATTTGACGTATAAATGTAATTCTATTTTATAATAGCGTTAACGAGATCATAACTTATATTTATTGCAGTTGTGGCCTTTCTGTTCTTGTTTCTGCATTGATTAATACATAAATCAGCAGCATTTCTATTTATGTAACTTCGACGTAGCAGTAGTTAACATTGGACAAGTAGACAGCTAGTTTTTCGGTTCAGTCGCAGGTGCAACGCACAAAATCGACAGACCATGGATGCTGATGCAAATACTGACAATTTACCAATCAAGCAAGAATTCGTAGACGTAAAATGTGATTATTCTACAGTGAATATAAAACAAGAAGAGTTGGACATAAAGATCGAAGACGGTACAGAACAAAAACCTTTTAAATGTTCTTATTGCGAATTCAGAACGGCACGGAAAGTTAATTTAGTTAGACATACAGGAACCCACACAGGAGAAAAGCCTTATGGTTGTCCTCAGTGTGAATATAGTACAGTGCAAAAAAGTAATTTACTTCGTCATATGCGCTCGCATACAGAACAAAAAACTTATAATTGTCCTGATTGTGAATATATAACGGTGGGAAAAAGCAGTTTAATTGGGCATATTCGATCCCATACAGGAGAAAAGCCTTTTAGCTGTCCTAATTGCCAATTCAAAACGACACGGCGACGTAATTTAGTTGTTCATATGCGATCTCATACAGGAGACAAAACTTACAGTTGCCCTGAGTGTGAATACAGAACTGTTGAAAAAGGTAATTTAAGCAGGCATATGCGGTGTCATACAGGGGAAAAACCGTTTAGTTGCTCCGATTGTGATTTTAAATCATCATGGCGAGGCACTTTAGTTAATCATATGAAATCTCACATCGGAGAAAAACGTTTTGCATGTCCTGACTGTGAATACAGATCGCTGACAAAAAATACCTTAGATAGACATATGAGGTCTCATACCGGAGAAAGACCTTATAGTTGTACCGAGTGTGAATTCACAGCAACGCGGAAGGACAGTTTAGTTAATCATATGAAGTCTCATACGGGTGAAAAGCCTTTTAGTTGTTCCATGTGTGAATTCAAAACAACACGGAGAGACAATTTGGTTTTACATATGAGGTCTCACACGGGAGCGAAACCTTATAGCTGTTCTAACTGTGAATATAAAACAGCAGCAAAATATAACTTAGTTAGACATGTCATGAGGCATCATACAGATAAAACCTTGTAAAAGGGAATAAAGTATTTTAAATGTGTAATTCAGTGACTGTACAATCACTTTTTTAAATAGATATAAAATAATTTTATATTTGTTAGAATTAGGCGCTGTTAGGTGGCAGATTGTATTTAGTTGACTTTTGAAGTAGCTATACTGCGTCTCAGGGTGACTAGACAGTACAGGGCCTTATGGCAATCAGCAACAAACAGCGATGCCATATGCCTCCACAAAAGTGTTCTGTAGAAAAAACGCACCGATCACAGACAAACAAATCCGGATATTGTAATAGAGACAGCTTAACTATAATCCCTCATTACCTGGTACGTTTGGTCAGTGGCATTCAAACAAGTTTATGAACAAAACAATTACGTACAGTACAACTGGCATAGAACTGGCAACGTCGGAGCGAAATTCCCATAAGGAAAGCATTCCCTATCCTCTCCACGCTGTCTTGTCACCCTGAGACGCTCTATAGCAATATGGACAAATAAGAAGACGTCAAGTATTAATCCATGACAAACATGACACCACCTGAAAGCTCTTAAGTTGAGTAATGTTTAGTAACAATACATTTCTATGAGATAAGTTGATGTTTTTTATCAAATATATAGGAAAGTTTTTAAATAAACTAATTGATAATAAATGTAAATTAGTTACTCGTACTATAAATAATAGTGATAGGTTGAAACTGTATTTATATGTTTTTAAATTAAATTATTAAATATTGCGCAAATTTTCCTTTTTCCATATTTTTATAAGCTATTCACTGACAGTGCTCATTTGAACCAGTAATAGTAAAAAGGATGTTATACTGAAGGTATAGTACGATCACATATTATATTCATTCAGAATGGTTATGGAATAGTTCCTAATTTATGAATGCAACTACATATAACTCACTTAAAAATCAAATGTCTATAGGCCGTTCAGCAAACACAAAAACATTTAAATTTTTTTGAAGTTGGCATATGCATACAATCTTTGTTCTCGGGATTCTGTATTTTGTTTTGCAAAGGTTTCCACACCTGCATAAAGGCAGGTTTGAATGTAAAAATGACAATCAATGACAATTAATGTTTCTCATTATTACAGTGTCAGATATTTTTCTGGAAGTTCTCGCCTAAACTTTGATAGAAAGCAATAAAAATAAATAGTAATAAACGTTACATCAATAGTATACAACAGAGTATTTGTCTTATATCCGTAAAAGTAGTTATTTACAATATTTAAGACAGAGGCTAAGTAAATGTCACACTCTTAACCTATTTCTTTTAGTAACTTTTTCAAAGTACACTCCTAGACAAAGATCGCTTTTGGAAGTACACTCATGAAATTTTGGAAATCTAAAGCCACTTTGTATTTTTATGTTTACTGAACGGACTATAGTTTGACATCTAAGTATAAATGTAGTTGCATTCATTAATTAGGAACTATTCCATAGCCATACTAGATGAAAATAATTTTTGATCATACTTGATCCAATTGTAAATTCTATAGATAGTGGGATTAAGTTTTGATAATTTCTATAACAACGCAAAAGATAGTTACTTCTGTGAAATATATGTTTAAATCTTAGAACAGAAAATAAACAGGAAGCAGCATTTGTAAGAAATCCGTGCGACCGCGATGGGTTTTCAAAATGGTGGATGGTTGTTTCCTTTTGGCAGTGGCGGCCCATATAGAGAGGGTGCATGTGCAGCAAACAATTTCAACAGTTTTATTAAGTGCACTTTACACTATGTGATTTATGACTACATGTGAGTTTGTGTGACTTCAGTCACTGTCTGTAATTTAAATTGCTTCCTCAGATTGTGTGATTACAAATAATGACCCCATTATATGTTCCCTTCTATGCCCATGACTATTGCTGTGTACAAGTACGTATGACAAGTGACATGTTCAGAGAAATTATCTCTCTATTTGAAGTGAAAAGTAATATTAATACTTACTGATGGAATATAATGCCCAAAGTCCTGGTATTTGGGGTCTGAGAACAGCCAAAATTAGTCTCAAACTAACTAAAACCCACAACTGTCAAACCGGTATCACACCTCATTAGTCATACATGGGTTTTCAAAATGGCCGTTTCCGTCGCCTAGATGTTACAGCCAAGTTAAATGAAATGCGCCTTCCTGTCTATTTTCTGTTCTAAAGTACTACACAATTTTTCATCTGCTATTATTAGGTGTATTGAAGTACGGGTAGCTCTGTTGTTTCACAGGACGAGCTCGACATAGTTTACTCTTCGAACTATTAGCACATACTACATTTGACATACAAGGTGTCCTAAAAACAAACTTCAGGAGGTTAGAGAGGACACCAAAACAAGCAATTTTTGTTAATACCTTATATCAGCAAATGAACCGTCCTATAACAAATCAAATTTTTAATTTATCCTTTCAACTACATGGACGTAAACAATAGTTAATACCAAGTGTTTATATCCAAAGTTTATCATGAACAGGTGGATTAGAAAGAGGAGTTTTGTAGTTTGGCCTGCATGATCTACCCGTCTTAATGCCCTAGATTTTGTTTGAGCTCCTGTACTTGGAGAGGAAAATGTTCTGGCAAAAGTCATAGCTGTTTGCGCACATGTGCAAGCTATTCCAAAAGTATACCATAGGATCCGTGAATTCATGAACTGACGAATCTCTGCATTGAAGTCAATGGTTAACAGTTTGAGCAACTGTTGTAAATGCGAATAATTTACTCTACTATCAAGATGGCTCATTTTTAGACATGAATATGTTAATAAAAACTGCTTTCACTTTTATCATCCGTGAGGTTTGCAGAATATATTGTCAATGGCAGTTTCTGAACACCAGTAAGCAAGCAAGTGAAATTCTTGGGGCATGTCATGAGTGATGTGCATCTTGCAAGTTTTCATCCAAGAAGATGTTACATGTGAAACGGCAATTATGATACAACATTCAGCTTTTGTTCACGGTAAATGGGAATTAGGCTACAACAGCAGGCCACAACTTTATTTTGATAATTGTAATACGGTAAATTGGTGAAACGCAAGTGTCATTCGCCCCAACGGCGTTGCGATGATTAAGTAACAACATTTTGCTAGCTTAGCTCGCCGGGAAGGATGTGGTTCAATTCGATACTCGCTAGTTGGGGGAATTAAATAAGATGTTAATGAAATGGAGGCCACATACTTTAATCTCTCTAAAAATTGCCCTTTAAAGTCTGAAATGCGGACAATCTCTTGGCTTGCTGACAGCGTTTGTGTGCGACTGCTCAGCTTACTGCTTCTACGAACTTATCTTATGATTAATTTCTTATAGTCATTGAAATTCTTTACACAGCAACAAATATCATAAAAAGGGGGTTGCATGCAAACACCATAGAAGGAAAGCAAGGACTAGTCTAGTTATATGGACTTTGAATATGTGTAGGTATAATAAACACAACTAAACGGTAAGAAGATGCTGTCCCTACACCTATATGACGTCATTGGAAGTTCACATACTGCTAAACAACCATTAATACTCTTGTTAGACATTTAAGCTTATTGCTTCACCAGAAATTAAAGTTTCTCACTAAATTTCAGCGTACACGGTGTTCTTAAAGAGCGCCCCTTTTTGGTTAATTTACCACAACACTTTACACAGTAAATTCGTGGCGGCAAGCGTGGCTGCCGCACTTCGTCGAAAAACACCAATCACAGCACAATGACTTGGGAGAAAATTTGGTAGATGCGATATGGATAATCTTACGAACCAGAGCTACTTCCACCAGACCAACGCTGTTAAAATTCTTAAGAAAAGAATTCAATGTATGCAATACAAATCAGAAATTTTTGGGAAAACACACTTCCTTAATAAACTTTAGGCACAATGGTATTCTCTGCGAAATCCGCGTTAAAGTGACTCGAAGACACTGTCTCCTGGCATGTTACTCACGGCCACAATAATATACAACGTAATCTATGTTTGTCACGCCGGTGCGGAATGTTCGCGTAATTAATTAGGCAAAACACTTTTTTCAGCCTAAGGTACTTCAGACAACTTCCAACAAGTTTTTCACAAACCAACATGAATGCTTCCAATGCTACCCTGAACGCGCCACTGACCGCAAAACTCTCAACGCCTTTTCTCTTGCTTCAGATGTTCTCGTGAACTGTAAACTAAGCTTCAAGACTGACGCTTCGTCTATTTCACTCGGAAGGAAGGAATAAGAAAGATCAGGTGATTGCATTACTATTGGGGCCCTGACACGTCACTAGCTTGACAACGTTTGATTGGTGGAACCCTGCAGGGAGTATATCGATTAACAGGAATTTCCAACGCGTCGCTTTCAAGCCTGAATTCTGGCCCATTATTTTTGCCCGTGTTTGCTAATGTCCCTATGCAAATTTATGGCGACATTATTATTATTATTATTAACTCAATACAAGGGCAGAGATAAATCTATTATGCCCAATATACAAAAAAAAGGTCTGTATGAAAAAAAAGTAAGTAAAACTAAACTTAAATATTATGCACAAGAGTCGTATCTACTTTTGAAAGCGCTGACACTTGGTGCGGTCACAACGGAGTCGGGAAGAGCGTTCCAATTGGTGAATATCCGGTTTGCTAGAAAATGTTGCCGGTGAGAAGTTCTGAAAGGCTCCTTTGTTAGCTTCAATGAATGTCCTCTTAAGCGATCGTTCATGTTACACATAAAAATAGTTTTGAGATCTGTGGAAAGTTTGTTGTGGAGTATTTGGTAAGTTAATATGGCATCTCCACGACGTCGCCGGTCCTGTAAGAAGGGAAGTTCCAAACGAGATAGACGCTCTTCGTAAGACATCCTTCGAGACCCAGAGATCATGCGGGTGGCTGCTCGTTGTGTTCTTTCCATGAGTTGTATGTCCCTGATCAGAGAGGGGCTCCAAACTTGAATGGCGTACTCAAGGTGAGGTCGGATGTACGATTTATACAGAGTCAAGAACAGACTTGGGTCTAATTGCTGGAAGCTTTTAGAAAGTAAATATTTTGATGTATTGGCTTTTTTGACAGCTGCTTGAAGTTGTTCAGACCATGAGAGTTTATTATTTACTATGATACCTAAATCGGAGCAACTATCTCTCGGGTGGATTAGGAAATCATTTATCTGATAAGATAGACGGGGGTTATTATATCCAATATGTAAAACACAGCACTTTTCAACATTAAGAGGGATAGACCAAGTCTCACACCAATTTTGAATAGATTTCAGATCCTCTTGTAGTGTGTTGTAGTTGGTGAAAGGATTTCCGAAAAACTTACTATCGTCGGCATAAAAAGCATGACTGGACTTTATAACATGCTGAAGATCAGATGCATATAAAAGAAACAACGTTGGGCCAAGAACATAACCCTGAGGTACACCAGAGCCTACATCATGCCAGGTTGAATATTCAGATCCAATCCTAACTTTGAACTTACGACGGGATAAAAAGGCCGAAATCCAGGATAAAAGTTTTCCTCGGATACCAAAGTGTTCAAGCTTTAGAAGAAGTTTGTTTTTTGGAACTTTATCAAAAGCTTTTGAAAAGTCCAAGTATATGACATCGATAGGTTGTTTGTTATCCAAGGCCAAAGTCCACTCGTTGAGGCAAGATAGTAGATTGGTGAGAGCGGACCTTCCAGGTATAAACCCGTGTTGCGTTGGAGGGATTATATTGTGGTTCAAAAGAAACGGAAGCAGAGAATCTACAATAATTCTTTCCATGGTTTTGGCACAGACGGAGATAAGGCTTATTGGACGATAGTTGTTTGGATCAAGTTTATCACCTTTTTTAAAGATTGGAGTAACGGAAGCTGAAAGCCATATAGATGGTAGAGTCCCATGATCAAAAGAGCTTTGAAAAATGTTGCTCAGTGGATCTGCTAATATTGATGAATATTTTTTAAAAACTGATGGAGGGAACATGTCAGGGCCAGGAGAGGAGTCAATTTTGATATCCTCAAGTTTTTTTTTTAACAACATCAGGAGAGAAAATAATGCTTTCAAGAGACTGATGAAGTCTTGTTGTTTGGATTTGAGGTAAGGAGTCATGAAATGGGAGTGTAAACGATTTTTCGAAAGTTTTTGCTAGAGCTTCAGCTGCTGAAGCGTGCGTATCACATATAATGTTGTTGTCTCTGATAACGGGTATGGAAATATTGGATGAAAATTTAGTTCTGGTATACTTGTAGATTGCTTTGCTGCCCTTATTTAAAAGATTTGATTCAAATTCTTTTTTGGCAAGTTTTAAGTCCCTAGATAAAGCATTTGAATATGTGCGGTGTGCTTCAAAATCTACAGTACTATTTGAAGTGCGATATTTTCTCCATAACTGCCGTTTTCGACGAGGACGTGTAATGAAACTATCGTTAATCCACGGTTTCTTGTTGTTTTGCGTGTGTTTGGTGTAGAATGTCGAACTGGAAATGGCCTCTTGTAGGAGAGAAGAGAATGTATCCCATTTTTTGTTAACATCTTCAATGTCGTAAATAGAGTTCCATTAAGTATCATGTAGGTTTGAAGATAGTTTGGTATGGTTGATACGCGCAAGTGTTTTGTGGACGTTGCGTGGATTCGGATATATAATTATTTGGAGGCGGCAAGTAATCACGACGTGGTCAGATTTACCAAGAGGTGATTTGTAGCAGATATCGTGAAGTAAGTCCGAATCGGAGCATAAAATTAAATCCACTGTAGATGGATTTTGGTTGGCTCTGAAACGTGTGTTCTCCGTGACAAGTTGGGATAAGTTGCAACTGACTAGCATTTCAGCAAAAAGTGATGAACTAGACTCGGAGTCGGAAAGGTCTGGGATATGCCATTTTAAAGCTGGGTGGTTAAAATCTCCAAAAATAATTAATTCGTTCGATGACGATCTGATGTTTTTAATTTTTTCGCAAAGACTTGCGTCTGAGGCATGACTTACTTTTTGAGATGGAGGACGATAAATACATCCTAACGTAAATGTAAGATCCTTAGAGCTAAGATTAAGCCAGATGTTCTCGATCTGAGGTATGTTGTGTGTAGATTGTATAACTTTAAAGTTTTTAAAAGCGGACTTTTTAAGGTAAATGGCCACACCTCCACCTACTTGATTTAGACGGTCTTGACGATAAAGAGTGTAGCCGTGGATGTTGACAATGCTGTCGGGAATAGAAGGAGAAAGCCAGGTTTCAGTGATAAGTATACAATCGGGATCGCATGTATTGAGAGAAAGAGTGAGTTCGTCGAATTTTGCCAAAAGAGATGCAGTATTAGTGTACAGAAATTTGAGATTTTGGACAGATAGTAAAGCTAGTGGTTTTTTGGAGTGTGAATAATCTGGGGAACACCCATTTTATATTTAATTGTCAGGTTAGATTCGCCAGCGGTAGTTCTTCTTTCTAGTTCCATCCTTAAATTCTTCAGTTCTTGAACTTGCAGCGGGGTTTTGTCATCTCCTATTTTGATATGTTTGAATTTATCGTTGGCAGTTACAGCTTTTATGTTCCGAAACGTTAGCCTGGCCGTATCAGGTGAATCTAAGACTACTTTAATAGGTCTCAAGCTGTTTGGAGTTACTTTACCAACGCGCGTAAAGCTCTTAATTTTGTCTTCGCGAACGTTTGCCAGTTTTAGAATTTCTCGCACCGTCGGTAGTTCATCTGGTTGCGGAGATTCGGCTAAACCGTACAGCATAATATTATTGCTACGTATCATTCGTTCACGAATCTCAAGACCCGACATTGAGGTGGTATCTACAGAGATTTGTGGTTGGGTCAATCCGTGCTGTACCATATGAGAATATTTTTTGTTAAGCTCGGATAACGAATCGTTAAGCGTGTTGTGTCCTTGCTGAAGGACGCTTATTGTTTGTCGATTAGCAGCAACTGAATTCTCGATTGCGGAAATAGCATTGTTGCAGACAGCGATATCTTCTTTTAGTTGATTATACTTCATATTTATATCGTCACGAAGTTGGTCTTGGGATGATTTTATATTGCGTAGCTCGGCCAGAAGCAGCTTAAAATCTCCAAACGTAATTGGTCGGTTATCGTCGGCAGTAGTGTCGCTACGGGAACAATCTCGGCACCTCCACTTGTCCACTAAGTTCTTTGGATAATCAGAGGGAAGATCTAAGCAAGAGACGTGGTAAATGCTGTTGCATGCGACACAGAAAATTTTGTCGTATTCTCTTCGGTCCACCTTTCGGGAGCAGATCACACAATTGTCAGGCATATTGGTAGATTTCTGTAATGTACTATGAACTGAGATGACGGGTTTGGCTATTAGTAAATAGATGACAGCCTCTTGTAATTACAGGACTCTTTTGAAACACCAGAATGTACAAATTTGAATGATATTAATCAATCAAACAATAGATGTGTACCTTGGTCATGAGATGTCGCCACCAATCGCAAGAACCAGGGCTGTCCGTAGAACAGGTTAGAAAAATCTTCAAATCCAAATGATTGTCTATTTTGCAATGGGTAAGTTTCGAGACTTGCAAACACTACCACTTATACACAACCAGTCCCCAAGTCACTTTGTAGAAGTTTCACCAATTTGGAGCAGTATTACCGATCGTACACACCAATGTTTACACCAAGCGATAACACTATGTTTACTAGACCAATATGTTAATGCCTTTTTTGATGACTTTCCTACTCTAGGGTGCCAAGAACTTGCAGACTAAAGGGATCGATAGTTGAATTTCACATCGTCGCAACCATAATAAAGAAAAACTTCCGGAAATGCAACCTACCATCAGCTTAAAATTGCACAACTTGATGTTCAATACTTGGGAGAACGAAATGCTTAATGACTCTTTATCGCCTGCTATGTTAAAACAACAGTCGCCACACAATGGAAACGCTAAATTGACGAGATTGCATACTACGAGAAAATCTAGGGCTGTTGTTATTGCATCTATGCTCCGTAGTAATTAAAACTCATGCCTAATTGCGTTAGTACGAGAAATTAACTTAACAAGGAAAACCTCGTAGAATAAAAATCTCCTACCTGCGGAATTGGTTAGGCTTCACCTCTGCAGAACTTATTCATATCGCCAGTAAATGGCTCCACATAGCCATGCTAATAACCAGCATCTGAAACGGATAAGTAAGCGGTTAATAGTTATGTTATTAATTCCATTTAAATAGTGATATCTTCTAGATAAAGCATTGTAAATTCAAATATGGTAGCAATAGTTATATGAGATACTTATTATTACCACTTAGGTTTTCTGAAAACATTCTCAACTATAGAAAAACACAATATAAAGATGATGATAATAAACTCGGCAAATAGATTGGGTGATTACCAAGAAGGACCGAGAGAACAAAACAAAAATAAATTACTTAAACGTCACCACACCAGCTTTTTTGTTTCATTAAAACCCCATGGTTGCTAAAGGCACATTGGGGAATTTCAGTGGTGTCGGCCTATATTGCTGTGGCTGTTGGAGTTAATAGAACTCCAACCCACATTTTCTGACTGGAAACTAAATATCTCACGCCACCTCAACAGCATCAAAATAATCAACTTATTTTATTTTAAATTGCCGCGTGATTTTCACGTCCAAGTAGGATGGTAGAGACTGGATTTTAATTTCGCTTGTCTTCGCGGTTCATTAATAACCTTTCAGTCCCGAATACCAACTAATGCTGAAAAACTGCTCTCTCGAGCGCAGCACGTACGGCTCTCGAATTGGGCGCTTGTGATTTTAGCTGACAATTAGAGAAGACTGCTGACAAGCGAAGAAGCCAGACGTGTGTTAGTGGGCGTGGTCAAATTTTAGGTAGTGTACACGATGCTAACCCGATCTTCATCTCGTCGGACGCCTACAAACGATTAAATTCGGATTCGCTTTTTGCATTCGCGCAGCACCTACTCTGCTGAGTTAGCATCGTCGTGAGTCAACTTTCACCCCCATTTTCTAGCGCCTTTGCCGTGCCGGCGACCCTCTTCGTGAGTCACTCGTGCTCCAGGTCAAATTCAAAAATCGACTATCGCAGGAGAGCCTTCGGTAGCTAGAGCTCTCTTAACTTCAAACTGCAGAATAATGTGTGTTTTATGTCGGTATTTTTAACACTGTATTAAGTTATTGTTCCCTGTATTCTATAAAGCTTCTACAGATCGTTTAGTTTCCGCACGTTAGCTACCTTCCTCTCCTTGTAGGTAGGACTGGGCAGTATTCGAAACACAATTTATTGTATTTTGTAGTTTATATATACAAAACCGAAATGTATCTTGTAAGTTGTATTTCAAATGCATTTCGATACCTGTTCAAATATCTGTTTCAAAATAGTCACTAAAAATTTACATCATAGAAACGTTTGTCGATGTGGAAAAGATTGATTGATATATTGCGCCGCTATGCTAAGTGTTCAGAAGTGTCTCGATAACCTTTACCGATTTATTTACTTGCGTATGTTACCAGAAATTAATAAAGCTTCTTGTTTTAGTTAATCCCTCTTTTAAGATGAGTTAATTAGAAGAACGCATCTTATACCGGAACAAAAGTATCTGCAAAGCATACGTGTTAACTCTGTAAAGCAGTTGATTGGACTATAGCTGATGAGTGCGATGCTAGTAGTGAGAATGAAGAAGACTTTCACATTTTTCTAGTTGCAAAATGACAATGAAAGCAGGAGTTATACTATAGCTTGTTCATTTTCTATGTGATTCTAGTAGGCTTTGGATTTTGTATAGTTTTAAAGTGTACCAGCATGTATATTAAACGAATTCCAATTAATCAAACAATAGATGTGTACCTTGGTCATGAGATGTCGCCACCAATCGCAAGAACCAGGGCTGTCCGTAGAACAGGTTAGAAAAATCTTCAAATCCAAATGATTGTCTATTTTGCAATGGGTAAGTTTCGAGACTTGCAAACACTACCACTTATACACAACCAGTCCCCAAGTCACTTTGTAGAAGTTTCACCAATTTGGAGCAGTATTACCGATCGTACACACCAATGTTTACACCAAGCGATAACACTATGTTTACTAGACCAATATGTTAATGCCTTTTTTGATGACTTTCCTACTCTAGGGTGCCAAGAACTTGCAGACTAAAGGGATCGATAGTTGAATTTCACATCGTCGCAACCATAATAAAGAAAAACTTCCGGAAATGCAACCTACCATCAGCTTAAAATTGCACAACTTGATGTTCAATACTTGGGAGAACGAAATGCTTAATGACTCTTTATCGCCTGCTATGTTAAAACAACAGTCGCCACACAATGGAAACGCTAAATTGACGAGATTGCATACTACGAGAAAATCTAGGGCTGTTGTTATTGCATCTATGCTCCGTAGTAATTAAAACTCATGCCTAATTGCGTTAGTACGAGAAATTAACTTAACAAGGAAAACCTCGTAGAATAAAAATCTCCTACCTGCGGAATTGGTTAGGCTTCACCTCTGCAGAACTTATTCATATCGCCAGTAAATGGCTCCACATAGCCATGCTAATAACCAGCATCTGAAACGGATAAGTAAGCGGTTAATAGTTATGTTATTAATTCCATTTAAATAGTGATATCTTCTAGATAAAGCATTGTAAATTCAAATATGGTAGCAATAGTTATATGAGATACTTATTATTACCACTTAGGTTTTCTGAAAACATTCTCAACTATAGAAAAACACAATATAAAGATGATGATAATAAACTCGGCAAATAGATTGGGTGATTACCAAGAAGGACCGAGAGAACAAAACAAAAATAAATTACTTAAACGTCACCACACCAGCTTTTTTGTTTCATTAAAACCCCATGGTTGCTAAAGGCACATTGGGGAATTTCAGTGGTGTCGGCCTATATTGCTGTGGCTGTTGGAGTTAATAGAACTCCAACCCACATTTTCTGACTGGAAACTAAATATCTCACGCCACCTCAACAGCATCAAAATAATCAACTTATTTTATTTTAAATTGCCGCGTGATTTTCACGTCCAAGTAGGATGGTAGAGACTGGATTTTAATTTCGCTTGTCTTCGCGGTTCATTAATAACCTTTCAGTCCCGAATACCAACTAATGCTGAAAAACTGCTCTCTCGAGCGCAGCACGTACGGCTCTCGAATTGGGCGCTTGTGATTTTAGCTGACAATTAGAGAAGACTGCTGACAAGCGAAGAAGCCAGACGTGTGTTAGTGGGCGTGGTCAAATTTTAGGTAGTGTACACGATGCTAACCCGATCTTCATCTCGTCGGACGCCTACAAACGATTAAATTCGGATTCGCTTTTTGCATTCGCGCAGCACCTACTCTGCTGAGTTAGCATCGTCGTGAGTCAACTTTCACCCCCATTTTCTAGCGCCTTTGCCGTGCCGGCGACCCTCTTCGTGAGTCACTCGTGCTCCAGGTCAAATTCAAAAATCGACTATCGCAGGAGAGCCTTCGGTAGCTAGAGCTCTCTTAACTTCAAACTGCAGAATAATGTGTGTTTTATGTCGGTATTTTTAACACTGTATTAAGTTATTGTTCCCTGTATTCTATAAAGCTTCTACAGATCGTTTAGTTTCCGCACGTTAGCTACCTTCCTCTCCTTGTAGGTAGGACTGGGCAGTATTCGAAACACAATTTATTGTATTTTGTAGTTTATATATACAAAACCGAAATGTATCTTGTAAGTTGTATTTCAAATGCATTTCGATACCTGTTCAAATATCTGTTTCAAAATAGTCACTAAAAATTTACATCATAGAAACGTTTGTCGATGTGGAAAAGATTGATTGATATATTGCGCCGCTATGCTAAGTGTTCAGAAGTGTCTCGATAACCTTTACCGATTTATTTACTTGCGTATGTTACCAGAAATTAATAAAGCTTCTTGTTTTAGTTAATCCCTCTTTTAAGATGAGTTAATTAGAAGAACGCATCTTATACCGGAACAAAAGTATCTGCAAAGCATACGTGTTAACTCTGTAAAGCAGTTGATTGGACTATAGCTGATGAGTGCGATGCTAGTAGTGAGAATGAAGAAGACTTTCACATTTTTCTAGTTGCAAAATGACAATGAAAGCAGGAGTTATACTATAGCTTGTTCATTTTCTATGTGATTCTAGTAGGCTTTGGATTTTGTATAGTTTTAAAGTGTACCAGCATGTATATTAAACGAATTCCAATTAAATGTCATTTCGTCATTTAAAAATGTCAACATCACTGTTATTGGAATGTCATAAGTGGAGTGATCTAACTTATATGTATAGTTATTGAGAAATGTCTACACCTTCATAAAAAAATAAAGAATGATCCCAGTCTACTCTGAATCGCATAGAAAATGAACGAACCGTAGAAGAAGAAACCACTTCTAGCGTGCTTTTTTATCCAACGGTTAAGATTATGTTCATTAGGTTCGATACTAATTTATGTTCACCATCACCATGGGAGAGATTACTTTATTTTTCTGGATTTATTCATCCCCAACAAAGAGTAATTTGTCGAACTATTTGGTGTAAAAACTAGTATTTTTAAATTAAGAAATAAAAGAATTTTAAGACAAATACTTAAATCATTTGTATAAATAAAGCAACATGTAATTTACTAAGTTCCATTTTTTGTACAAGATGGCCAAATTTCGATGTTTTCACAGGAAATCTCGGTAACTAAAGAAGATATGGAAAAATGTACCCCCATCCTCGATCTTTTTTTTCCGAAAAAAACTTAATGCTCAAATCCAAAATTGGCTCTCGTCTTTTGTTTTAGAGTTATAAGCAAAAATTCGATTTTTCGACTTTTGGGTCTATATACAGGATAAGCTAACTGCGCCCCAATTATACAACATTCCAAATAAAAGTTTCCACTTTTTTTGTCCAGATATTTTTATTGAACTTGTCATGCAGTTACGTACTATGTCGGATAATAAATTTAAGCCGGCTGTCATTCGCTTGACATCTACTACTACTAAAGTACATTTTTTTCCTATAATAATTTTCAATTTCAACTTTCTAGGGCAGTCTTTCCCAACCTGTGGTACGCGTACCACTAGTGGTACGCAGACGCCACTGCGGTGGTACGTGGTGCTCTGCACACGAAAAAAAATTGTTTTAAAATTTGGTTATTGAACAAAAACACATTTTTTAAAGGAATACATTTCAACAATTATGGCAACACAACTTCTTGCCATGCAGATCAACTTTTATTCGCAGTACAGCTTCAAAAAGTGATGTTGAAAGCTTATTCCTTTTTTAGTTTCAATATATGTAATATTAGACAATACTAGTAGTCCAGTGAGACAAATGTCTCATTTAATAAAACAAAAAAGACCGTTTTGCAAATAGAACGCGTATTCACACGTACGTATATGACGTCATTGTTGGTAGCAAACTACCAGTCGCATTCGCCTTGATAAAATTTGCCTAGAATCTAACCTAAAAAGTTAGGATTAGGATAATTACGATAATAATTAGTGTTAGAGACTGAAATTCGGTCCCTGACCTGACATGACCATTCCAAACATATAACTTTAATAACTTTTTTCTCTATCTCTTACGGTTTGGCTGCTGAAACAGCGTCCCGGACGGACGGACAGACAAGTCTATTAGATAAAGGATTCTTTCAACATCAGCATTCTCGTGGTGAATACACAAAATAATAAGGGCTAGTTCGGCAATATTTTTAAAAATATATTCCTCGTGAAAATCTTTTGAAGTACAAAATGAATTTTTAACTGATTGCATTCCTTCGTGCAACTGATGTCGACATGATAATGCGAATTGACAAAACTAATTTATTGTGTAAGTACATTACATAAATGTTCAAACAATTTTGCTTAATCGTGATTTAAAAAAAAATCCTTAAATATTATTATTTTTGGTAGACACAAATTCCGCTACTACTTTCTTAGACCAGACATTCCCAAGTTGGCTTCTAATCTTCAAGCTCAGCCTTCTCATTGAAGTTTTGTATTATATTTTTGTTGTATTTTCCTTACAGTATAATATTTTTTTTAATTTTCAACTTACGCTATGAATTCCTTGTTCATATCAATTAATAAAATATAACACTACACAGAATTTTATTCTTCATACTTATGGTTGGAAAATGGGTTAGTTAGATTAGTAAAATAATAAACATATTCCATCCATAATTACCTCCACGTGTCCTCGTGACTAAGTGGTACGCAAAATATTTTTGTCTTGTGAAGTGGTACGCCAGTAAAAAAGGTTGGGAAACACTGTTCTAGGGGATAAGTTGCATTCCTGCAGGGTCCCTAGTTTTAATAATGTTGGTACATAGATTTTTAGTTCTTTTCTTCCACTAAAAAATTATTGTCATTTTGACAGATATGTCATAATTTAATATCGCTTCCTTCATTTTTGCATTTAAAATATTTCTTGGTTTTCCTTTTTTATTCGATTTTATGGATGATGATGATGATTCCATGTTAAAAAAGGAAATTTGTCAAGAGTTCAAATTAAGAAACTTTGACATTCAAAATTGACACATAACCATAATTTTGAAAAAGTTCTACCAACATGAGGTATAAAAATTTCCTAGCGTTTTAATCACATATCTACCAACATTGTAACACTTCGACAGATATTATAGAAAAAAAAAGTACTTTACTACTACTTATGACTAACTAACCTCAATTTCGATTTTTAGGCCTAAATTTATTGTCCACCATAGTACCTACTACTAAAATCCATAGCACTAAATGCTAACTGTCTTTAATTTTGAAGTTAGCTATAGATATAAATTCACTTGAGCCAGAAGTTAATGTTTATAGTTGACGAGCAGAATAGTTACAAACTGTTAAACGGTGAATAAATATACAATATAAATTCAAAATTATGAATTGCCTTGTATCAACTATTATACAAACATTAAACGAACTGTAATCATTAAACACGTTAACATAATTCATGAAACGGAGTTTATAAGTATTACAGATTTAAGAAGTACAGTCGTGTGCAAATAAATCTGGGACAGTGCTTTTTTCACATGCAGATTCAGTTAAGAATTTGAAGAATATTTCCATGGATTTCCTCTTATCAGAGAGAGTTACGGGTTTCAGTACCTGTTAAAGTTTAATGTAACTCTTTCTGATAGCAGGAAATCCATGGAGATATTCTTCAATTCTTAACTGAATCTGCATGTGAAAAAAACACTGTCCCAGATTTATTTGCACACGACTGTACCTTAAGGTATTCCAGTCATTCTTTTCCTGATTGTATTTATATACATCAGCCAAATATACTCGACAGTGACAGAAAGCTAACTTGCTTGATGCAAACCCCAATATATTCCGATTTGCTTTCTACATTTAAAAATAAGAAAAAGTGTAGATTAACACGCTTATTCGTTTGGTGTGATCAAATGTTTAATACAAATATAAGCTACCGGATGTCAACTGATAATTTATTCTTATAAGTCTATTATATTATTAAAAATGAGATATTCTAAAAGACCAGCTAAGGTGAGATCGAAATAATCTCAGTTCAAAGTTGACCACGAAAAATATAAATCATGTCTTTGCTAAAATCATACAACTGTGAAGTCATTAGAACTATGAAGCACAGCCTCTTTTACCTACCTACACTTACTGAATTATTACCTTAATTTGCCCTGGGTTCGATAGCTAATTCAGTCGGTATCTATGAGACTCTTTTTTCATTCCCATTGCAGCTAAGGGTAGCTAATATCATTTGAGGGCAAGCTAATATTGTTTAAGGCCAGCTCGTGGATACCGGAAATGTTGTACTCACCAAGGTACATATGAATGACCAGAAAAAGCTCAACAGTTTACAATAAGGCATATAATCTACAAAAAAATACACACACAAGAAAATACATATGAGTACATGCAAAATACGGCTTTAACACGCTACATATATGCGAATATTCCAAACAGATTCGTAGAAGTTCATTAAGCGGCGCAAAGTCAAATGGCGTGCACTAATAAACTCATCGCGACGCTGTTCCTTCTTGAACAGGCTCGTAACCGGATACCGGCCTTCGAAAATAGTGCGGGAACGTTGAGATGACGTAACCGCGCCGCTCGAACAGCAGGTGATTCCCCGTGCAATCAACCACAATGGCTCCAGCTGGTGCAATAATATTTCGCTTGCACGGTGATTATGGCTATTAACTAACCTGGCTTTTGGGGGCTCCCAAGTGTTATAGTTGTATTCCCAGAAAGGCGCTACTTCTAGGTCATTTTAACAATAACCACGGATGTCGCCTGGGGTGTCGTCCCAACAGTATATCTTGATCCTCGGACGATAGATTCCCCTTTGGGATGCACAGTGTTAGGACTGATGTTGGCCCGCGTTGCACTCCAGTTAATTTGTAAGAACGCGCAACTAGTTTACGATGGGCGCCGTCTATTGGGCGCTGACCCTTTGATCCGCCTGCTTCAAACACTTGTAAGCGAATTCTTGATCCGCCGAGCTTGTCGACTTGGGAGCGAATGATCCTTCTTGCAGGCGTCCAGCGTTGATTCACTTATCGGCCGGTTAATCCTGCGCGAAAACTGCCTTGTCGGCGCATTGTTTAACGAACTCGTAGCACAACGCACTTATAGTCATTGGCAGCGTATACCTTAATTATTACTCTATAGTGCGAAGTTACATAAATGAACACCAGAACACCTACTGTTAAGTGTTGTTGCTAATTAGCCTATAATGAACCGATATAATTTGAATAAATACAGGTGGCACGAATTGACCCGTTTCAACTACTAAATCTAAAACCACGTCTAACTGATAAAAAGTAGAGCAGATTAAATTAGTCTATAAACTATAATTAAATATAAACTGAACAGAAAAATGTTATTAACGGAAAATTATTTTAAAGTAGATGAGTTATGTGACCTCCATCTTCTTGGACGCAGATTTAAATTCTGTGTTTAATAGAATTAGTGACCCTTTGATGAATCTGATAATTACTGCTAATTTCTGCGATATTCTTTGTCGAAGGTCAGCCATATTTTGTGTGGGTGTTTTAAAAATAGAATCTTTATTGTATGCCTACAAGAAAAAATCGCACGGAGTTAAATCGCAACTTCTTGAAGACTATATTACAGGCATGTTTAGATCTCAAATGCCATCACCGTAGAATTCCCATAAAAAAATTAAATTTGTGTTGTGTGAATACGAGCACCATATTGTTGGTAATAACCTTCATTTAATTAATCATGTAAACTAGATATAAATAGATCTAATATTTCTTGTAGATATCTACCACCATTAAGTATACCCAGAGTTATTTATGTAATCATACAGTAATCATCTTAGTACCAGGAAATTACTTTACCTTCAAATTATATGGGCCCTATAAGTCTTCTTGTACTGATTGCTGCCAAAACTACAATTTTTTGGGGATGGAAGGGAGTTTCAAGAAAAAATGAGGATTTTCCGAATTCCAAAACCTCATGTTTCGTGAGTTTACGTATCCGGACAAATGGAACCACGCCTCATTTGCATAGAAACTTTTTTCTAAAACTTCTTCGTTTTTATGAAAAGTTTCTAAAAACAAGTTGCAAAATTGCAACCTTCGAGGAGCATTATTTGGCAATAATTCATGAACAGCTTGTAAGCGATACGGATGTAAATGCAAATCATTTTTTAGTATAAGTTGACAGATGCCGTAAGAAATACCGACTTTCTGTTTAATTTGACGAATAGAAGATTGTGGCTGACGCTCGATTACATCTGTTACTGCTTGTCTTTGTTCTTCCACTGCCTTCATTACGATTCACACTTCCCGTTGCTCTAAATAAATTTACCGTGTATCTTATGTGTGTTCTAAATTGGTTATAACGCTCAACAAAATTTGGGAACTTCTGTAAAAAATCTTTAAAAACATTTTCAACAGAGTACCCCATTAATATTTACACCATTGCGAAAATAACGCTCTATCATAAACGATTTATGTTCTTGATTAAAATTCATTTTAAATACCAAAACAAAACTGACAGCACAGATTTTATTGCCTAACAGCAAAACTGACATAACCTCACATAACTTATAAAACGACAGCTCGTGAGCTGTATGACTTAAAATTCGACATGCCTTATTTTATGTTTTCATGTTTCATATTCGACTCGAGGTGATTTTTTTTCGATCTCTTGATATTTACGAACATTATTTTTTTCTTGATTTCATAAATGTTGCTAACAAGGTTACTGCAACATCAATTTTAATCAGTGATAAACATTTCTATCCTTTATTCGTTGGGAATAGCTTTTCTCAATTAGTATGAATTGTACAGTTACGGACACCTCAAAGTGCACGGTTTGCATGGTTATTTTTGCGATTTTTCGGCTTATTAAATGAGGGTTTCTCCAGTGGCGTTGCTTGTGATTGTAAGAATAGGTATTACTTTTTTAATGTTTGTATTTTAGCAAAGTTTCACAAGTAAACAAACTGTACATGTAATAATATGTATTTAATAAATATGTATCAGTATTCAATTGCTACTACGCTTTGCAGTTTGTTTCGCATAGAGTTGACCAATGTTTCCATATTGTATCCTCTCAGTTCCTTCCAAGCATTTATTATTCTTTCCCATAATTCATCGGCGTTGTTTGGTGCAAACTCCCTGGTATAATTTTTTTTAGTTAAATACCCCCAAACATTTTCGATAGGGTTCAAGTCAGGACTTTTTGCAGGCCATGGTAAAAAATTGATATTATTCTCATCAAACCATCAATGAACAATCCCTGCTGCATGCACAGGACAGTTATCCTGTGGAAATAATGTTATCAATTACGTTAACATAAACAAAATTAATTAATTAAGTAATATCTTGCCTGTTGAAAAGTAAATTGATTAGGAAAGACCTCTCTTACAGATGGCAGCATCACATTTTGCAAAATATTGCAATAATTTTCAGCATTCAGTCGACCATTAATTCTATAGCATGCCCCAGATCCGTGAGCATTGATCCATCCCCATACGTTTACAGAGAATCGTCCACTACTTAAGGGTTGAATAATATTGCTTCTCAAATCTTGAATTTTGTGGTCTATTATACACCCTTAATCGTCAATTGGTAAATGATTGAAATACCTTTTCATCTGAGAAAACAGTCCTGTTCTAAAAATCGTCGATTTCATTCAAATAGTCGGTTGCAAACTGTATTCTTCGTTCTTTGTTCTCTGGGGTTAAAAAAACTTTTCTTGCAGAAGTCTCTACTGCCAAAACGATTTTTAATTTTGAAAATGCAGCTCTTGCTCACATGCAAATCTGCTGCGACTCGACTCAGCGACCAGTTCTCTTCCAGTTTTGTAATAGCTCGCATTTTCTCTGCTTCTGACAAATGTCTGGGAATTTTTCGAGTTTTCAGTTCTATGACAGTTGATGACAAACGTAAACGTCAAAACTCGACGTCTATGATTAGAATATCGTATTACACGCTAAAAATCTGCCGTGCACTTTGAGTTGGCCGTAACGGTACATACTACAGGAAAATGTGTTTAAAGTCGTTCAAATTGCAATATAAACAGACGAATATGAAATTTAAAGCAAACGAAGGTACCATGTACACGAACTATAATTAATTTTTGATTGTTGATAAAACACGAATGTCCAAATAAAGGGAGTCGTAGATAATATTGATAATCATAAATTCGTCACCAGAATTTCCACAGTAAACAACTTTGTAAAATAGTCCGTGCAGTGAAATGTTAAGTACGAGTGCGACCACTGGGGAAAGTACGCATGCACCTGTTTGTTTATTAGTTCATAACCTAAAAAGGGTGAATCACTCACTAATGAAAGATCTACTTCGTAGGGCACAACATTTCTAGTCGAATTCACGACCATGGATGTCTCAGAGTGCTTGCAGCCCATCTTGGAATCCTATGGAGTTTTCAAACCACTGCGTACAATTGTTCCGTTTAGTGTCCACTTGGCTGCCACTTTAGCGTTGGAAATTGCTGCAATCGTACTTGCCTCGTGTCACGCCAACGAACAATACAGATGTAGAGAATATTTCATATTACTGTATGCACATGTTGGCTTATGGTTCCTAACTTTGGTAGGTATTTCTATCGATGCTGTGGATATTTATTCCAATTAATTACTTTTATTTAAGATTGTAGATCAAATTGCAAGAGTAAAACACTACAAGTTACGAATTAATGGCTATCTAGAATTTTACAAGAAAACTCAAACACACTATAAGCTGCCTATATACATAGTGAGTTTGTGGAACGCTGCAATTTTGCTAATACAATGTCTAATGCAGCAGTTTTATCCTGACGATTTTCCTGAGCGATGTATCAAAGGAGGTTTCTTGTCCCCACTAACATATATCGCCACTTTCATTACCATTGAATTTTTTATAATTGCAGTGGTTACTGTTACTTATATAGGTCTGTAAATACAATATTGTCGATACATCTCCCTAACCTAATTATTTTTAGCACGAGTACGTAAATTCAACAAGCAGAAGCCTCCACCTGACGTACAAAGGGAAGAATGGAATGCATGCTCGTGTGCAGAAATGCCCATACCCCAGCTCGTCGAGAATTGGTATGATTTTACAGAGAAGCAGGTAGGTCAGAAACTCCTATCTTCTTGTTGAAACTAATTAACCTCATGTTAAAGGCTGATTTAATAAGGTATTTGAAGCACCACAATGACAGGCTTGGAGAGAAGCTGATGGTAGTGATGGCACAACTGCATGCCCGCAACAGAGTTGGGCAACTAAGCTATGAAAATTAGTAGACTTATGGATTACATATTGTGTGATGTCGTGATGTGATATTGTATAAATAGTGTTTTTAACAATTAATTGTTTAAGCTGATGGTAATAAGCAAGTGACACCAGCTGTAGGTAATATTTTGAAGTTGCTGCTTGTATAATTATCGAAGTTGAACAATCTAAATAAATGTTGACTATTTGCGCACAAATATAATATATTTGCAATTGCAATATTTGGTTATGTTAAGATAATTTTATATTTAGACTTATGGATATGCATAGCTCGCATGGAAAATATTGAATAAATTATGGTTGACAATGTGTTGGTTTATTATAGATTGCAACTCATTTGAATATGTATACTTTAATTACTACTGTTGTCATGAGTCGTATCAAAGAGTATCCTGTTAACTGCTTATTGTTGGTGAAGATCCTCTTTGTCGCTTAGCATTCACTTGAACTACCAAGCGTCCTACATTACCTACTGTCATTTCTTCTAGCTGTACATCTGAAAAAGAACTTAATTCTACTTTCACTGAAGGGAATAAACACTGTTTTATGTCCAGTTGTTTAAGTATTGTTACATCTATCCAGAGTATTCTTAAAATTTGTCAGGCCATTTTATATTTCTCAGTAATTTAATTAACTACATATATCTTTAAAACAGTTTTGGTACATGATAGGCGAGTCCGCCTGTATTTCAGATCCGTTTCGGCATTATAGTATCCTTTAGACGGTAGCTTTCCGCAGCACGCAAAGATCTTGCCCCGCACGTGGCTTTTGGTTCGGCTTAACAGCTTTGCATTTCGCGCCAACCTTTATTTCATCGCTTTATGAAGCTGCGCGTCTCTTTATTGAAGAGCGTCTGTTTCCTAAGTTCCTAAAAATGTAGCTCGCGAGAGCGAGTGAAAAAACCTTCCCTTTAGTTTTAAGCATTTGTCGATTTCTCCCGAACCGAGACAGCTGCAGTTAGTATAACGCCTGGCCCTGGCTTCTCATGGGTTACTCCAGCCGTGCGTAACGGCAGCTGGGCTCGGGAACGCGTCTGGTAGCTTGGAGCGTCAGTTTTGAGTCATTCAGCCTCGGGCCGCAGGTTAAGACGGTCGACGTTGCGAGTTGGGTGGGCGTCCTCACGCTTCGGCGTGGGTGACGCCCGCATATTCCGTTTGTGCTGATACACCAGTGTTTTCTGTGACCGCTTAAATCTGTGTTTCCGTTCAGTGGCAGACGCTGCTTGGCTACGTTGGTGAGCACTCGTGTTGCGATATGGCGAAGTCCGTTTGCGAGTCGTTGTAGGCATCAGTTTGTATGTAGGCTGTTGAAGCCCATTTCCGCCGTTGTCTGTGAGACGGGATTCTTTTCCTGAGTGACCCATCCAACGGCTACGCTGTTATCTGTGTAATGGCCAAGGGGGCCTTGACACATTTCGCTCTTTGAAAGGGGATTTTGTAGGACGTCGCAGCATTTCGTCTCTGCCACACACATCAGGGGCGAAGCGACATACCGACACTGGGTTGAATGCCATCGTCAGCTGCAGGCCGAGCTAGCTAATAAGGTAAATCTGTGCAATAGATGTTTCGCCCGCATGTTCGTGTAAATTAACCTTTTAAGTCTGCGCTTGACGCCTAATTAGTTCAGAGAACACACTTTTTTGGTAGTTTAATAATAATTAATCCTACAGTCCATTTTTCCGGTAGTTTTTCATCTATCCAAATCTTATTAATTAAGGGGTGTAATATATTACCACTTGTTTCCACTCCTGCTTTAATTTGTTCGCTCGGTATGTTGTCCAAACCTGCTGCCTTGTCTTTTTTCAGTTTTTTATGGCTTTTCATATTATTTCATCGTTTGAGATATCTCCCAAGTTTAGATTAATTTCACCCATTTTCTAATCAACCTCTTCGTTGTTAGTTTCTACGTTTCTTTTTTCCTGTTTAGAGCAAATTTGTTTGAAATGTTCCAACCATCTCTCAATTATCTCTTGTTGTGATTTAAGTACATTACCATCCTTGTCCCTTATGTGCGTTGTCATGTAACTTGTCTAACCTGCCATTTTTCGTGTTACATTATATAGTTTTCATATCATTCATTCTTGTTGTTTTCTCTGCTTCCTCCATTAATTCCTCTTGTTGCTTTCTTCGGTCTTTTCTTGCAGTCTTTTTTACTTCCTTTTACAATACAGGAAGTATTGGATTCACCCCAAAAATTCTAAATTGAGTTTTTAACGGATCCTCACGTTTTAGAGTCTCCTGAACGCAAAAATAATATATTACAAGGCATGAAAGTGATACTTTTCAGATGAGGAGGCTTTTTGAAGAATACCAGGACTTCTTCAAAGCCTCCGAGTCAAGCATAGACACTTTTGTTCTGTGTAATGTATTAAATTTTTTTGAAGTCTCCATTTAAAATTTTAAAAATAACATTCTATCGCATCAAGGCGCACGATGAAAGTGACCGGTCACCTAGGTAAAGTAAAGTAAAAAACTAGTCGTGCAAAAAATTTAAAATTGACTAGTACTGCAAAGTAACACCTTCAAGATCAAACTGAGTCTTGACATGACCCGCTTTCTTGACGATTTCAAGAAAACATATTTTTGTTCATTGGTCTGTGTGTCTGTCTGTCTGTGTGGCTGTCTGTCTGTGAACAGAATATCTCAAAAACGAAAAGAAGTACGGTGTTGAAACTTTATATATAAGTTGTGTGTACTATCTAGATGGGACAGAAAGCTTTTGAAGAAAATCGCATAACCAGAAGTAGGTACCATCGGCTGCATAGAAAAGTGGTACAGCAAAAAAATCTATTTACCCGAATATTTGAAAATTTTGTTAAGTTTTGCGTGAGTTTGTGTCAAAACTGACGCAAAACCTAACCTGCTAACCTCGAGTTTGACACAGACTTAAAGTGCCACCAACAACATACGAGGGTTGTCTCTTTAGTTTTGCTTATAGCCGCATAGAGGGCGCTTTCAATGAAACGTCAGCAGTCAAAAGCAACCTCAATATTTACTTAACCTTAGTCCAAAGTTTTATCGAGATACGAAAAGTGATTTAGCCACAGTGAATTTTTAAAGTTGACAAGTCACCCCCAAAAATGGAATTGAGCAGAGAAATTTTTCGTGCAATTTTTTAAATAAATTTCGGAGAAATTTATCTCAACAACAATGTCACGCCGAGTTGGTTTCTGTTTTTATGATGAAATACCACATCGATCGACAATTTCTCGCTGGTACTGCGAATTCCAACGTGGACGCACCAGTCTTAGCGGCGATTCTAGGTTAGGTCCACCAAAGACTGCAGACACGCAGAAAAACATCGATGCTGTGCACCAGCTGATCAAGGAAGATCGACATGTGAATATCGCGAGATTGAGACATCCTTAAGCATTTCAAAGACCTCAATCCAAAAAATCCTACATGATGAATTGGATGTGAAAAAGTTCGTTTTTCGTTGGATCCTATATCTTTTATCTGAAGAGCAAAAGGCGGTTCGCGTCAATTGGTGTCGAAAAACTTTGAGCCGGTTCAACAAAGGAAGCTCAATAGTATATTACACAACGAGAGCTGTAGGAAGCATATTACACGCGAGTTGGAAAAGTTACGCACAAGCCGCGTAGCGGCGCGTGTGTAATTCCACGAGCGTGTAATTGCTCTATAGCTCGAGTTGCGTACTATACTTTTTCTACGATCACACTCATTTCGTTAAACGAAAAAGAAATATTTTATTAACTGTCAAACTATCTGTCACACCATCTTAAAAATTAGGCGGCTGCAGACACCGCTTCGTACAAACAACAGAAGCTAACTGTAACGTAATAAAAAAAATTACGTGTTAGTCATTATCATTACGTAACACTGTTTGTAACAACGAATTTACTAATCAAGTAAACAGTGCTTAATGAGCAATTTACTAATAAAGGAGTAGAAAAAAAACGTTTACAGTATCGTGAGTAATGACGAATCATGGATTTATTCTTATGAACCCGAAAATAAACGTCAATCCGCTGCTGGGTGTTTCAAGATGAGAAGATTCCAACAAAAGTTATTCGTTCCCAAAATGTGTCGAAGAAGATGGTCGCAACGTTTGTGTCAAAATCAGGTCATATAGCTACAATTCCTTTAGAAGATCGAAGAACGGTTAATGCTAGTTGGTACACAAGCGTTTGTTTGCCAGAAGTAACCGCCGTGCTCCCAAAAACCAACACAGAACGACGAATCATTCTCCACCAAGACAATGCGAGTTCACACACAGCTCAAAAAACAATTGAGTTTTTAAAGCAGCAAAACGTCGGATTATTAGATCATCCTCCGTACAGTCCTGACCTATGTCCCAACGATTTTTTTACGTTCCCGAGGATCAAGAATGGACTGCGTGGTCAAAGGTTCCAGTCGCCTGAAAAAGCAGTCGATGCCATCAAAATTGCGATTTTGACTGTCCCAGCTGAAGACTGAAATAACCGCTTTAACAGTTGGGGCAATGACCCGTAGCGGGAGTGACCGCTCGTCGCGCGCCTCAACGCTCAGGTAAGTATCCCGTTACGTCCACTCGTCAACAACTCCGCGCTCTCCCCCTTCTTTTTAATGCACCTCGCGGATACCTACGTTCCACATTTGCCTTGTGCCCGTCGTCTTTATTAGATTACTTTGTCTTTTGTATTTGTGTTGTGGGATTAAAATATTACTGGTTAAATTTTTTCGAAAATTTCAACTTTTTGAAATAAATACTTAACATTTTTTATGCTTTATTTTGAAATAAGTGCCATTTTACATGCCATATTTTGAAAAATAAATTCCATTTTTCCATGCTATATTTTTAAAAAATACTGGAATATTTTGACGGACTCTGGTAATAACACAATCATCAATAAACTTTACAAATGTCGCTGCACAACGCATTTTTGAACACGACTGTACATTATGATATATAACGGAGTCAACGGAACAGAGACAACAAGGACAGGTATGGCAATTGTACTATGGAAAGAATATACTCAAAGGATCGAAAGATGGAAATGCTTAACGAAAAGATTGGATATCTGCAAACTGCAACGAGGAAAACGATAGGGTTAGACGATGTCGCTTGAATAAAAACTATCGAAAAATAATAGCAATGAAAATAAGGATGCATCTTAGATACATCAATAAGCAATATAGTTTTCATTATCGGTAACTTTACGGAGAAGTTGGGATAAGTGGAGAGGCAAGGAAACCGATGGGTAAATATGGGGAGGTAGTAGAAAATAATGATGATCAAAAAACAATAAATTTTTGAATATCCAGTGAGATGATAATAACAAATATACACTTCTGGACAAAATTAAAGGACCATCAACAAAAATAAAAATTACTTTATGAAAATCTCATATAACTTAATACAATTCAGATATGTCATAGCTAGATGATTTCTACATTATTTAACTGGTACGTCAAAAAAGAAAATTAACAAATTAGACATAATCTACCTTAAATACAAAAAGTATCCAAATTTCGAAAAACAGTAAATAAAAAAAAAAATAAAGCAGTAACACGAACTAATAACGCGTGTTTTTGGCTCTTGCAGCTATACATGCTTCCACCCTTCTTGGCCCACTCCTAATGAAAACTCGGATGCTTTCTTGTGGTATCTGGTGCCATTCTTGTATAAGCAAGTTAGACAGCTGTTCAAGAGTTATTGAAAGCTGAGGAACACTTCTAACTCGTCGGCCCAATTGATCTCAGAGCCTCCAGAGGTGCTCAATGGGATTTAGATCTGGGCTTTTTACTGGCCATTCTAGACGCTCAATATTTGCTTATCTTAAGGCAGTTGTTAAAACATTATCAATGTGCGGCCTTGCATTATCATGTTGGAAAATAAAGCCTGGACCAAAATTTTCAGCATAAGGCTGTACATGTGATACGAATAACCTCGTCTCTATATCTTGCTGCCGTCAGTGATCCATTGCGTGCAATAACTAACTCTGTGCGACCATTCAAACTTATCCCACCCCATACCATCAAAGATCCTCCACCAAATTTCTCAACACCTCGAATGTTGCACTGCGCATACCTCTCATCTGGTCTTCGTAGAACGAGAACACAGTGATCATTATGGAAAAGATGAAATCGGGACTCATCAGAGAATTAAACCGAGCGCCAATGCCTTTCATCCCATTCCTGGTGGTTTAAACAAAAAGTCAAACGATTTCTTTTAGGTAGCGCCGTAAGAACTGGACCAGTTGCAGGTTGTCTGGCAGTCAGATTAACTTCTTTCAACCTCCTTCGTACAGTTTTTGTTGATATTTCCTTTCCAGTAGCCAAGCGTAGATCATTTTTTAACTCCTGAGACGTTACAAAACGCTTCCTTAAAGCCTGCTGCACTATTTAGCGATCTTCTCTGGCAGTTGTTTTCCTTTTAGCACCTTGTCCCCTTCTTCTGGTAAAACTACCAGTGGTTCTATGCCTTGCAGCAACTCTTTGCCCCACAGATTTGTTTGTGTTTAGAATTCGAGCAACTTCCCGCTGCGAATATCCTTCGCGAAGAAGAATGATAATTTGAGCTACTTCTCCGATTGAAGATGATGCCATGGCATATTTTAGGAAAGGTTGAGGCAACAATAACTTTTTATACTTTTTTCCCCTGATGGCCACACGTTACTATGAAAAAACAACTCAAAACTTTGTCTTTGACCCGTATTATTATTGTTGACATTTGTTCGTATGAAAACAATTGCATTGTCATTATTTATTTCTTCATGGCACACTAACACAACAATGTAGAAATCATATAGCTATGACATATCTGAATTATATTAAGCTATATGAGATTTTCATAAAGTAATTCTGATTTTTGTGTGTGGTCCCTTAATTTTGTCCAGAAGTGTATTTTGCAATCAGGAGATTCAAAAGTTTATCAGAGTGATGGAAAGTAGACATGGCAAATTATCATCAATCTAGTTTTAGTAAAAATAAAGGAGAGAAAAACAATTAATAATACAAGTGTTAAAAGCGCATGAGAAATATGCAGTTACCATTTTTTGGTAGAGACTACAATGACAATCACTGAACATAAGAAGTGTAGTGGGGAGTGTGGGGAGTACAGGTTCACATACCTGAGAATTGTAATTTAAGTTCATTCTACAATGAATGTATCAAAAGTACAGTTGTGTTTTACTAACAGTCTTGATCTATGAAGTTATTGCAATAAGAATCTATTAAACCATCATGCTAACAATTCTTTAGAACCTAAATATGAAGCTATTAAGGTATACAAGTTGATAGAGGAAGACAAAAGCACAGATAAATTGAAAGGATATTAACGACCTGGAAACTCTGTGGAGTCACTTTAAGGAAAAACAGTTAAACTTAACAACTATAAAAAAACAATATGGTGAAATAAGGAAATATAAATGGAAGTTAAACTAAAGAATACAATATAAAAAGGTAATCTAAAAATAAAGCAGCAGCTAATTATAATAAATATAGAAAACAAAGGTATGTATAGGGAAAGAGCTAGTTATAGTAGTACGAGAATATCTTGGGAGCAGTTTGGACACAAAATGTAAGAGAATAGTCAAGGAACTAGCAAATTTTTGTATGGAACATTGACACACATATAATAGACGCAGCGGGGAGTACTGAGTGAACCGCTGTTCAAATTACTAATGCATGAAATAGAGAAGAAACGTCGAGCAAGGCTGAAGAAGACATTCGTGGGAGTGAGACACCTACAACAAGCATTTGTACCCGAATTGATATACGCAGATAACTTGGTTATCCTTACCAACAGTGAGGAAGATCTACAAAATAATGAATGTGTGGAACAAGGAATTTAAAAAATCTAAAATGAACATCAACATTAGCAATACTGAATTTTTGGTAGTTACCAGAAAGGAAGTGCAGGTTAATACCTATTGCTCTAAATAATCAAAAAATTAAACAGAACACTGAACATTTAGGAACAACCCTAAATGCACAAAACAGCTTGGAACCTGAAATTAATAACAGAATATGTTGCACAAACAAACTCTACCATGCCTAGAATAAACTATTTATTTGGAAAAATTAAATAACCAAGGAGACCCAAGTTAAAAATATACAATTCCAGTTCTGATATATGGATGCGCAGCCTGGACTATAAATGATAAACAAATTAAGCAAAGACAGTTAAGTGGATGGAACATATAGTTAAAATGGACAATAGTCGCACTGTACAAAATAGTACTTATATGGAAAAGAGGGACAGGACAATAATAAAGAGAAGTAGACCAGTCGGGATATGGAACTCGGGTACACAGAAATAGATAGCAAAAAGAAATAAGAACTGGAGAGAAGCTGATTGTCTGGTCTGGGATAGTAATCAGTGAAGAGAGTGTTTTCTCCACATCTCTACCCCATAAGGTAGAAAAAAAGGCATTATGTATGGATGCGTGTATGTTACACACAACTTGTATAAATCAGTCATTTTATATAATGGTTAGGCAGCTTATATAATGCCTGGCAAACTTAGATAGTTTATGAAATGCATCTCGTAAGAGCATTTTTCATATGTTGCTTAAGCTTTACATATATTCCCTAATGAGTTGCGGGCATTTTATTCAATGTATTTTTTAAAGCCCTAGCAAATGTCGTAGGCATTTATGATAAGCGAACTCATCATCAACATCAGGCAACGACCGGTGAACTCATCACCAGAGACAGACCAACCAATAGTAATCAGCGATAATTTTCTAATCTAATACGAAATGAATATATAAGGATGTTGCAACATACACGATCAAAGACTGCACCTAACCTAAACAAGCTAGAACGATACACAGATTTGTAACGTTTGAAATTTAATAAAAAATTTGCTCTTTCTTATTAGACAACCAATGTAGACAAGTATATTTTTAACCTGTCTATTTGACAATTCCATAAGTCGTAGTGTTTTTTATTTCTGGTTAATATTTACGTATGTTTGGGGATTTTAACTATGTTGGCAATTTATTTTGTTTCCTTATACAAACAATTGAGATGGGAAATAGAAAATAACAAAGGTGAACATTCATGTATAAAAACGCTATTCTATAAAATTATTGCTAAGGGCTGAGTTCCAATTTTGTTGGTTTTATGTATACTGAGTCGATTAGAAATTCTCCTGGGAGCATAAAATGCAATTTATGAAATTACATAAAATGCCTAGCCATAACATAAAATGACTGAATTATGTGACATGTATATTCTAACTAGACAGCAACACTACTAAATTGCTTAATTCTATTAAATTGAGGTCAATTGTGCAGCATATCTGTTGACATTTTTGTTTTACTTTTGCAATTTTTCTGCTGTTGAACAAAATAATTCGTTGCTATATGTGCTTTCCTGCGATTAAACACAAAAATTTGTAATAGCTAGAATATTGTAATATTTTTGACGTTACAAATTTTTGCTCTGGTTAGGAAAAATGTAGCCAAATTACTACATTCAATTATTCATCCCTTAACGGTTGGTATAGAAGGTCAAAGGTTTACTTAAATATTCGAGTAAACATAGAAATGTTAAAACTGCTAAACGATATACGCCCATTGGTCTGTTTAGGTACATAAAATATGTTTAAAAGATGTATATAATACAATAAATAAACATTTTGACGCGGATATGCTACCAGTCTGACAGCTGCCATTGCTAGTGGCGCAGCGGTAGCCTCTGGAATTAGATTATCGATATTTTTCAGGTCTGGAACTAGATTATCTGCAGTTTAACAGTTAGTATGCAAGGTAACTGCTTGATTGTGCCAAATTTGGGGGCTTAATGATGATTTTAGGAGTTAATGTGACCCGCAGGGGAGGAGAGTCTTTCGTTACGCAGGGTTGTTTTAATAACTAAAGCCTGTAGTTTACTAGTTTTGTTTGGTAGTCTATGCACTTGAATTATTTTTGCGTTCGTATCAACGCAAAGCTCTTTTTTATACAGGTCGTTAGCGATGATCGTGGCTTTAAGTTTCTCACTGTAACCCGGGGTTTCCTTTTTTCAGCAACGTGGAGCCTTGAAATGAATCCCCAGGTGTCTCTTGGCGTTACAGAAGACAGTAAAGCCACCCCAATAAGAGGTCATAGAAGCGAACTTGGGAAATGACAGGAGTCCCATTAACCGATTGCTGGCTTATGTTGGTTGCAGAATGGAAACTCACAGCAGTGACTTACGAGCTTGGATTGCGGGAGGAAACTGTATGATTGTAGTTCCAATTGCAAACTGCATTACTTCCATTGTAATTTCCCATCACCGAAAATGGCAAGGCGGCCAACGTACAGGATTCAGCGTTTTATTTTCTTTGGAATTTTATCAATATCCGATCGGTAAAAAGCCTAAATGTGGCAGGAGATTAACTGAGTGCAAATGTTAAAACCATTTATTTTGTTTTTCAATAATTTGCGCCAGGCTACATCACAACATAGATTTTTTATTGTACTCACTACTCTCTGTCACTGCCATCTGAGATAATTCTTTACTACGAGTAGCGAACGAGTAAATATTTAAGAAACCCAAAAAGTAAAATACACCGTTATGTGAAGAAAAGCGAGACGGAGATACCGATATTGAGAATTCTGCAGTAATGGGGCGTGAATTTCCTGAAGACCTATGTTCAAGGCTTTACTTAGTACAACAAAAAATGTGTGAAGTAGCACGTCCTTAATTATAACAAAGTTGATGAAATCTAAAATGTGTTTCATGGAGCGACTGGTTTGTTCAACAATTTAACCCACGCATGCAACGTATCTATATCCGAGAACATGGAGGAAGGCTAAAATATTTTACTCTGTTTTGCTATATTAATATCTCTCATATTAGCAATAGCTATTAACATATCTATAGAGCGTCTCAGGGTGACAAGACAGCGTGGAGAGGATAAGGAATGCTTTCCTTATGGGAATGTCGCTCCGACGTTGCCAGTTCTATGCAACGGGCGATGTACGTAATTGTTTTGTTCATAAACTTGTTTGAATGCCACTGACAAAACGTACCAGGTAATGAGGGATTATAGTTAAGCTGTCTCTATTACAATAGCTGGATTTGTTTGGCTGTGATCGGTGCGTTTTTTCTACAGAACACTTTTGTGGAGACATATGGCATCGCTGTTTGTTGCTGTTTGCCATAAGGCCCTGTACTGTCTAGTCACCCTGAGACGCAGTATAGGACTGTTATGAGTACCATAACCCCAGCAGATGTAGTTTTGAAATCCGACCTCATAGAGCGAGGATTTTAAGACATCTAAGGCTGTTATGATTCATAACATCCGTGGTTTGTTCTATATTTATCTGTTGCAGTGTGGTAATGGTTGCCATGTACGGTAATAGATATTAACGACAAAAGTTTGATGATGAGCGTCTTAACGAAACGAGTTTGATTGCCAAAACGAGGCGGTGAGCAGAGTTCTGCGGCAATCAAACGAGTCTCGTTAAGTGGCATAAAAAACATGAATTGTTCAATACTTCATCCTCATCAATAAATTCTAGTTTAATGAATTTTTTTATATAAAGAGTGCGGTAATATCCATAACTCACTGTGTGCGGTAATGAAGCTTTTAACGATAATAGTCTATTACAACACCGATGAAGATAAAGGAATATTACCGTACTGACACAGTGGTTTCAGTAAGGTAATGGTTGCCATGTACGGTAAACGAATGTTATCGTACAGATAAAGTTATGACGTAGTCACCAGCCTACCTTTGTATATGTAAACAAAGGCTTAAATATCTTGAAACCGATATAAGATATTAAAACTAGGGTTGCCAACACTGTCATTTTGACCCGAAGACTTCGGGTTTTGGCAATCATTCTTCTGGCTTCGGGTTTTCAATAAAATCCTTAGGGTTAACTAAATGTTCATACAGAGATTGCAAAAATTTTTACTCCTATTTAAAAGCTCCAGAGCAGGTCATTGGTAGAAAGTGGCGAGAGACAAAAAATACAATTTTAGAAAATATTTTCAATTTTTTCTGAAAAATGTAGTTTTGTAATAGTTTACATAACTTCTAAGATAGATTTTTAAAATTTTATTTATTAGAATGTAAATAATAGTTTTGTTTTTTATTCCTACGATTTACAAAGGCCGAAATGTATACTATGTGTAACGAACTAGCTGCATCCCTCACCGATGTTTATTTTCATGCTTGAATGTAGAAACCAAGTTGTATTTCCTACGTTCTATTATTAGAGATACTATTGTATTTTATGTAAGCAAATATTCACAAAGTTGGTCCTGCATCGGATTTGATTATTATAATTTTAGTTTTCGCGAGTGCAGCAAAAAACACGCTGTACACGGGGTATGGGGATCTTCAACTCATGCAAATTTAACAATAAAGACGGCATTCGCAAGCAGCCGCTTCTGAGAGCTGCATGGGTTTGTTCGACACGAAAGTATAGTCCGTGAATTGGCCCAGGGCAATATAAGTTAAATTTAAGCGGTCTGAAAGAGTCTGGCAGCCAGCGTTTACTGCAGGGTTAAAGTGCAGCGAACCAGCGTTTATAAATTCCGAAAACGATTTTTTGAGTGTACATGTAAGTACACCCATTGTGCTATATTTAATGGCACATTTGAAACGTCAATTGTGCGAGGCGCCAATTCAACTGTTCTTTCGATACCTGCATGCAGTCGGGGGTTCCCAGCATCATGTCCGCCAGGAGCGAGTAATGCAATCGAAGTGTGTCGTTTCCAAGGGTATGCAGTAGCCAGTTCCAGGTGAAATGTTTTAGGTTGGCGTGATAAAGTTGTGTTTAACTTCAAGCTTTGGAAACGCTGAGGAATAAATTTTATTAAACAATAATGTGTGTGTAGCTCGCACTTCAATTTCAAAAGAGCTGGAGTCAAATAAGTATCGGCTTCAGGCAATTTTAACGTTCTTTTTTATGATGTTTTACGTTGTTTAAGTTTGCATCATGCCTACGAGTAGCTTCAAGCTACATCGCACGAAAGTTGTTTTAAAATTTAATTCTATTTTCTTTAATTATTTTGTGTTTGTATGTTTTTTATTAGCTTTTGTGTTTATTTATTTTTGACGTCAATAAATGATGTAAACAAATCCACTTTTCTTGTCTATTGTTTTAAGTTAAGTTTCAGTCCGACCAGCACTACTAGAGGAACCAGTCTCCTGTTTTGGCAGATAGTGATCTTTCATAAGTCACACTAACTGAGATATTAAGAGAGTTTAATGGTAGCTGAGCTAGTTAAGGGATAAAAAGGGTAAATAATTATTTAAATATTAAGAAGTGCGAGAAGTCTTGTTCAAATTTAATGTATCCACGAAGGGGTAAAACATCCGTATTTATACACTACTTAAAAAATATAAATGAATTTAGGTATAAATTATGAAACCATATCACCTTAATATTTTTATTCATTTTATATCTTACTCCCCCCCCCCCCACAGCCCAATATTTTCTTCGGGTCAGCATCAACACAATGTTGGTAACCCTAATTAAAACTGTTAAGATTTAATCGTCTGGATAAATTATTGATGCTCACAGCCGATATGTAAGAATCATACTTGAAGCACAGTTTACTTCGAAGCGTAAGATCAGGTAATAAAAGTCAATTAAAGAGAAAGCATACTTACAACAACGCAAATTGGAGTAGAAGAAACATGTTGAAGATGAAGGCCAAGAAGAATACGTTGAAATTATCTACATAAAAAGTAGTTACAGTAGAATACCCAGGTCTCAAACAAAAATTAATAGATTGAAAAGGTAACCGGGCAGAGCAGCAACCTAAGGCAAGTTTAAGGAAAAGGGAAGGACTATGATTGTGGTAGAAGAAAATGTTACATTTAAATTAACTTAATTCTTGTAGGGTATTTGCAAAGTAGCACGAATACACGGTAGTTTATCAACTAAAATGTCAATTTAATTTGACATAAATTATTATTCATAAAACACATTTTTGTGATTTAAACAAAAATTAATATTGTTGATTGTATGACAATAATTCTATTCAATATATCTGTTGTGAATGGTTGAATATTATACACCGTTGAAGGTATTAAAATATTTATATATTTTCTGTGAATTTGTTAACTTAGTATGATCGCTTTATTACAGGACTGATAATTTGTAATGCAAGTGTGTTCAACGACCCAAAACTGACTTTTCAAGCGAATATTAAATACCAATAATGGACATTAAACAAAAAATCATGGATAGTAGCTCGTTGAGTTCAACAGAAATTTTATCGCACATATCCCTGGACCTGGAGACTGTCAATAATGTAAACGCTGATAAATTGTTTATCAAACATGAAGCAATTGAAGATGTTAAAGTGTTCACTAATTATTCTGGAATGGCAATAAAACAAGAAGAGTTGAACATAAAAATGGACGATTACGCAGAAGCAAAACTATACGATAATTCTGGCTGTGAGTATAAAACAAAACCCTATAGCTATTTTGAGTGTCAATACACAACAGGATACAAAGGTCATTTTAAAACAGCAGATAGAGGTAATTTGATAAGACATATGAGTTGTCATACAGGACAAAAACCCTACAGTTGTACTAAGTGTGAATATAAAACTGCACAAAAAGATCTTTTAGTTATTCATATAAACGCTCATAGGGAAGAAAATCCTTACAGTTGTTCCAAGTGTGGATATAAAACTTCCAGAAAATACAATTTAGTTAGACATATGGCGAGGTGTCATATAGGTGAAATGCCGTACTTATGTTCTGAGTGTGATTTTCAAACAACAGAAAGATGGAAAGTGGTTAAACATATGGCATTTCATGCTGAAAATAAGCATTATAGTTGTTCTGAGTGTGAATATAAAACTGCACAAAAATGTCATTTAGTTAGCCATATGAAGATTCATAAAGAAGAAAGCCCATATAGTTGTTCCGAGTGTGAATATAAAACGTTAAGAAAATACTGTTTAGCTAGACATATGAGATCTCATACAGGTGAAAAACCATATGTTTGCTGTGAGTGCGATTTTAAAACGTCAGAAAGGTATAAACTGGTTTTGCATATGAGGACTCATACAGGAGAAAAACCATATTGTTGTTCCTTATGTGAATACCGAACAAAAAGGAGAAGTATTTTAAAAATACACATGCGGTTGCATACAGGAGAAAAGCCTTATAGTTGTACTGAATGTGAATATAAAACTGCAGTAAAACATCGTTTAATCCCTCACATGATGATTCACACAGGGGAAAAGCCTTATAGTTGTTCTGAGTGTGAATATAAAACTGCACAAAAACGTTATTTAGACCTACATATGGTGACTCATACAGGAGAAAAGCCTTATAGTTGTTCTGAATGTGATTATAAAACTGCAGTAAAACATCGTTTAATTCCCCATATGATGATGCACACAGGAGAAAAACCGTATAGTTGTTGCAAGTGTGAATATAAAACTATACATAAAAGTAGCTTAGTTCTCCATACAATGACTCATACAGGAGAAAAGCCACATCGTTGTTCTGAGTGTGAATATAAAACTGCACAACTAAGTCGTTTAGTTATGCATATGAGTAATCATACAGGAGAAAAACCCTATGGATGTGCTCATTGTGAATTTAAAACAGCAAATAAATATTATTTAGTTGCACATATCGCGTCTCACAGTAAAAAATCCTAATGTTTGCTAGAAGCAAAGCTGAGGTTGAATATAATTTATTTACACAAGTGAAATCTTGTTGCAACTAATATTTGGTGGTTCCTGCCTCTCATTGCTGGCAACTGTGTTGCATCAACTCATTTTTACTTACTATCGCTGGTATTAAATTAGAGATTTTGCTGGCTTTATTTTTTTGTAAAGTCGTTTCTGATTATTTTCTTCCATTTACTTACTCTAAACATTGTTAAGTTGGTAACTTCAACAAAGCAGATTTTTTTTTATAGTTTGACCATTTTTAAGATTCAAGATCATAACATTTTTAACAAAGACAAAGGTCCCATCACCCGCTCTGGTCTTTACGCTCTGTTGAAGTTGACACCTGATTGGTCGTATAGAACTCTCCCGCTGGGTCAGATAAATATTAGAATGTCGGACAGCTTTGTCAGGTTAGTCTCTCTCTTCAAAGCAATGGAAGATGACAGCTTAGCTATCAAAATACCTATTTAGCAGTTGTTAAATATTTGTGTAGTTAGGGGTTTTTAACGAATTGTGTCAGATTCAAACCACAGGGTTCAGTAGTGTTTTAGTTCATTTACTTATTTGTATCTATTCATACACCTATTTCCCCTAATCAATTTTAAGTATGTAAGATAGATAACTAATTAAATTAAGGCTAATGCTATATGTCAAAGACTGAGAAATCTATATTTTTGTTATATGTAGGATTATGCTATGTAAGTGTAGTCGTTTGGAGTAAATAACTTCGACAGTGATAGGGGGTACAAAGGGATTCAGTAAATTGTAAAGAAGTTATTAAACTATAAATAATAGCTATAGACAAGACACAACTGTATATAATGTATACCTGTTATTAAAATAAAAATAAAAATTTGTTTTGATTGTGTATTTGCATATTATGTGGCAACCAAGAATACTCAAAGCTAAACATTTTATCAGAATTATATTGTTACAAGATCTCATTATAAATTATTTTTTATGTGAAGTTTTAGGTTTTGGTGTTAACAAAGACCCTCCTGTAGAGGTTTCTTAAGAATAGCATGTTATCTCTGTAATAGTTGATTATACGGGTCCCGCGTGGTGCAGCTTCAACAAGCGTCCATGTTTGATCAGTAGAGTTAAGCAACGCTCTTTTTGGTCAGAACTCGGATGGGAGTTCTATGGCTGCTTCTCTCGGCGCCTCGTGGTACGGCTGCCAGGGAAATAGTTGGTCCCGGATGTCATAATAACATCATGACAGTCGTTAGTCGGGTTGGAAGTTCCCATAAATGGACAGCGACGCCTGTAATTGGCCTAACGGCTGTTGGCTGAATGCGAAATAAATAAATACAAAAGCCACAAGTGTTTAAATTCAGTGGCATGTCTAGCTATTGCCATAAGTACTGCAGTAAGAACTTTGTATATTATTTGCAATAATCATTAGTTGATCTGTTTTTAAAAATAATTCTCTACACATTTTACAATTATTCAAATAAAACAAAATCGGGAGTTTATGGATTAATTAAGCAACGCTCTTTCTGGTCAGAACTCGGATGGGAGTTCTATGGCTGCTTCTCTCGGCGCCTCGTGGTACGGCTGCCAGGGAAATAGTTGGTCCCGGATGTCATAATAACATCATGACAGTCGTTAGTCGGGTTGGAAGTTCCCATAAATGGACAGCGACGCCTGTAATTGGCCTAACGGCTGTTGGCTGAATGCGAAATAAATAAATACAAAAGCCACAAGTGTTTAAATTCAGTGGCATGTCTAGCTATTGCCATAAGTACTGCAGTAAGAACTTTGTATATTATTTGCAATAATCATTAGTTGATCTGTTTTTAAAAATAATTCTCTACACATTTTACAATTATTCAAATAAAACAAAATCGGGAGTTTATGGATTAATCAAAAGTTCGAGATTTCGCTACCAATATTTATCATCAAGATCACAATAAAACGAATTGTATGAGCTGTTAATCTGAAGTCGTATATATTAGAAACCTTCACTGAAGCCACATAGTTTTTATCCAATGTTATTTTAAACCGTAATCTGGAGAATCCTGATTTTTGCCTCTGAAGCTACACAATATGGTTGTATCATGCCACGTGCAGACTTCTCCCAATGTCAGAAGCGCAGTCCTGTTGTTTGATCTCTGCCGCCACCTGATTGTTTCGGGATATGGCAGTTTTGTCTTGAAGCAAAATACACACTAGCCACCCACGATTTGAGGTAGGTAGTTCATAACCATTTTCGCGTCGGCTAATGCTCAATCAAATTCATTTCCAAGCCTTCTGCGTTTTTTACCTTTCCACTTTTCTTTCGCTTCTCCTCTCGATTTGGATTCGTGATATAGTTGATGTGCACATTATTGCTTCTAAATATTACTAGTGCAAGGTCTTAGCGTTTGCCGCCGAAAAATGAGCTGTGGATCTTTCATGTTTTCTCCAGAATGCAACAGAACTCTTAAATTCAGATCTCTGATATTTTGATTGTCTAGCAACACATCTCGCGTTTTCATGGGATACCGGGTGACAATTAGACCAGGGCCATCCCTATATCTTCGTTACTTATGAATGAATTTGGTTGAAATTTGATACAAGGATACTAGACATAATTTAGAATTGAGATACAAGTATAATAAAAATAACACGAACTTTGATTTTTTAAATGGATCATCTTATATATTTTGTGAATTAATTATTTCTCAATTTTAGATAGAGATAAAGTAGTGCACGATTCATATCGTTAGATTGGTAATTCAATTTTCTATCTAATGGCAAGATGGCCTTTAGTAGGTGCCATTTTAAAAAAGTTACTTTTTCTTAAAAAACGTGGTTAGAAAAATTTTATTCTTTTATTAAAGGTTTGTTATCGACCTTACTGATAAAATAGCTATTGTTTGAGTTGCTAGACCAAATTAGGACATATTTTCACTTATAGTAAAAAAATTAATTTGAAAGATATTTTTTTGTTGGAAAAAAATTAAATTTGACAAAACTATTGTATGTAATTTGACTTGTAGATTCCGAAAAACATAAAATATACAGGGCGAGTGAAATCGGAAGTCGGCTATTTCGACTATATCGATCAATCAGAAATTATGTGTAATATCTTCATATCAAATTGTATCCAAATATATTCATAAATAAACAAGATATAAGCATGCCTTAGTCTCATTGTCACCCGATATACCTGGTTTGCAGAATTACGACCGTTGGCTAAAATTATTCGACGCGGGTCTAAAATTTTATAATGGAATTCGACCGTCAATCGTTTCCCGATTGAACTTTACATTTATATTTATACCTTACTGTCGATGGATGACGGCACGTCATCCACCGTTTACAATCTTTTGTGTCATAAGCCTTTCGATTGTGTATTATATTTTCAATTGTAACAGGAATAGTAAATAGTTGTGACGTTTCCCATGCCTCCAAACTGTTTTCCAAAGGCTTAATTACTGTTATCAATTTATAAGCGCTATCACTCCACAAAAGCCACGCGGAGGGCAAGAAAAACGTGAAGAATTCCGAAGAGATCCTGCTGATAAGACAGTATCGGGCAGGTGCGATGCCGACGAGTGGCGCAAGCTGCGCCGCGTCGCCCGATCCACGCATCCCTACTTCCCGGCTTGCATTTAACTAGCATGTTTTAGCCCCACTCTAAGTTTACCAGGTCGGCCGTCTTCAATCACATAAAAGAGCGATGCCAGCTCAGTCGACAGACAGATTTAACCCGTTCCTTTAAGACAGATCCAACCCGTTTCTTTTCGCATCCAAAGCAGAACTTGGGGGGGGGGGGGCTAACTTGGTCTCTTGACCCAAGAGGCTCCACCAATCATCACCAGTCCTGATACCTCTCCGGTAAGACCAGAATTCTGTCCTGAACTACCTGATGAGAATCCTCCCTTGTCTATGTTAGTAAAACTGCAGAAGCAATCCTATTCCTAACCACTACCCTGTCACATTAATCATCTATTACAATGGAAGATCTTGCAGCTGATAACTAACTAACCTGTTCTAGTAATTCCTAACGCAACGGAAGATCTTGCAGCTGATAAATAACTAATCTGTCCTAATAATTCCCCAGCGCAACGGAAGATCTTGCAGCTGATAACTAACCTACCGTGTCCTATTAACCCCAGCGCAACGGAAAATCTTGCCGCAAAAAGCTGACCTGGATCCCTGTCTAATAGCCCGTAAAACCACCCTGTTAATAAAAAATTTCTTCCGACAGCCCGAAGAAGAAGATCCTCCAGTCCGAGGTGCAAAGCGATCTAAACTCAGTTCAATAATTTACAAAGCGCAAGCTACTATAGTATTTGAATTGTAAATCGAGCGGACCCCGAACGCTCCAGTTTCGCCGGCCAGCGATGGACGAGCGCTAATCCTAGAAGGTCATTCTCGGGGTCTGATATTAAATTCATTTCGCTAATGCTGCAAAGCGTTCACGTTTGTTCAGCCTGGAACCGCTGTTAATTAACCTAGAATCATTTCGGCCTTTGCTTAATTAAGTCCTCAGTCTGCAATAAATCGCGGACAACGAAGTCGAAAGTGAATTATTAAATGTTGTACTAATTACAGCAACCTGAATCACAGGACTAGGGACGGATCGTTCATATCTCGTATCTCCTACCCGGACCGCCCCATATACCAAAGCAATTTAGAGTTTAGGTTATCATCACTATTTGTTTTATTTTCTTTCTTGAGTAAATAATTTTAGGAAACACTTTCATATGTTTTTGTACAATAGTTAAAGAAAATAAATATCGGTTCTTAACTCGAACTTATCTCTTACTTCAACTCTTTACGGTCCTTAGACCAGAGCTATCCACAAGTAGTAAAATTAACGTAAAAGAATCAGAAGTTGATCTTGAGTATAAAATCAACTTGCATAAATCAGTACCAAATCGTTACATGGTTAATGCGATTATATGCAGTCATAGGCGTCATTCGGCGATTATGGAGAAGAGACGACTGATATTCAGAGCATTTATTACTTTGCTTGATTGGAACCATACGCTCTCATTCCAGTCAGACCTATTTTCTCACATTGCCACATGTCTATTTATGCATCGAATTTGTTATAGTAACTACTATGTCTATATTTTTTTCCATGTTTGGTTTGCGTTCAGAAATCTAGCAGCATTTATGTCTTTCGTCGTTATTACATTCATTATATTCATTGTAGTTATGAGTAAACGTATTGTTGATGTTTGACACTAGTCGATGTTTCTTTTTTGGTATTTCGTCGCAGCTCATTTACTCCGTGTAGTGCAGCGAAGAGAATTACGTTAGTGAACGTGGCAGCCTTATCTATTAGATCGTTTAATACTTATAACAGTTGGATACATTTATTACGTACCCTGCATGCTTACCACCCCTTTCCGGTTTTACGTTTGACATGCTTGTTTGGAATACTAATTGTTACGACGTTGCTGTGGGGAATTTTATTTAATGTTGCACTTTACCGTTAACTTGCTAAAACAAGTGTAACACTGTTGCAGACTCATAACATTTGTAGTTAGCATTTTTCAATTTTGCCGTTGTGATGCAAAACTTCACAGCTGTGTACGACTTCAGTGCATTTTTTTATAAGAACTTCTTGATTAACCCTTACTTAAACATATCTTTAATCAGGCTGTCCTTCAACTCACCAAATTCGTATATACGAGTATTAACTTTATTTTGAAGTTCGTTATACAGGTTTGGGCTATTTTTGTGTTACGGTCCGAATCCGTCTTTACAAGTTTACACGTCATCAAGCACGCTCTAGTAAATTCTGGGGTCTATATCGCATATTTTGAACTTGGCGCGAGCCATTCCTTGTCTTGATGAGTTCTTATCGGTGTGCTGTGGTGTAGTTTCGCTAAAACTCTCCCGCTTATGTAGCGGTTTTATGCTGCTCTGATGATTTTAAGAGAGTTCCCTCTCACGTCAATTCTTGACAGATTTTGGTTGCAAGCCGCAATTCATTTGCACGTGGTCCAGATTCTGGGATAAGCTTATTAAAGCCTTTATTTTACCGCGTTTTTTGGACGTTTTGTATTCTATCTTGGCCATGCGTTATAGCTGCAAGTTTGGAGCCCCAAATAGCCCCTCGGCTGTTGATGTGAGGTTTGCAGTTTCATGTGCAGCTGAAGACCTTGAACCAGTTGCTGTCTGGATGAAATATCGAGCCCTCTGTATTTACCCTGACTTGGCCTTTGTTCTCCTGCACTAGCTATAAGTGTACCGTCCGAGAGAGCCTGGGAACTCAACGAAAGAGAGTCTATGTAACGTGTATCGTTTCCTTTTCTTTAAACATCATTTGAATGCTGTGTACAAGGAATCAGTGCCTTGAGTACTTTCTTATCTGCCTTGTTGCAGCTCCTGCCTGGATTCCATAAGAATCCCGTGGGTTTTACATTTGAACTCTTACTGTCAATTGCAGTTCGTTTAACGAACTCCATGAGTACCCTTCAGGGCCCATTTGAAGGGGTAAACTAGTACATTTAGTGATTTTCATCCTAGGAGCCCAATTTACTCTCCGTTGCACTTTTAATATGTTGTTGGTTGTACTGAACGTAGTTTGTATTTATACATTTGAAAATGTTAAAAATGTTAACTTACTTGCAAGTTTAGTCGGATTTATATGTTTGGAGGTGCACCTTATTTTTACCTATATTTACAGTATAATCACATGTACCCTGTAATGACCTGTATGCTATTTATATTATTGTTTCTTGGGTTTCTGTGCTTTCTTTCAGAATATTGTGCTACTTTGAGTTTACGAATTGTCTATGGTACCTGGATATACAAGGTGCCCCAAAAAGAAGTGGTAACTTTTCCGAATTGTCTTAACAGATGTCGCTTTATCTAAAGTAAAATTGATTTACGAAATATGGCAACATAGCGACACAAATAGTATAATTTTTAAAATAAGTTGGTATCACTTAACAAATTAATAACCGGGGTCATGAGATTTGTCATAGCATATTTATAGGTTATAACGGATTATTAACGTCAAAGGTTAGGCGTTTAATTTGATTGAAATACAAAATTAACAAAACAGACAGTATAGCTACAATATTTATACAATAGTAGTGGATACAAGTACATGGAAGACAAGCGCCAAATAGGAATTCGATTTTTAAATCAATGAATACATTTGAAAGAATTGATAAAGCAACAAATCAATGCAGAAATTATATATAGTAGGTTTTCGAATTGGTGGCCTTCTTATTCAATACAAAGTCCAACACGACTTTCTACGTTTCTGCAATTGTTTGTACACATTTCTGGTGTGAACGTTTTAAACACCTGCCGTATAAATTCCATTAATGTTGGAATGTCGGGATGCATTTGTCAACTATATACCAAGTCACGAATGCGCCCCACATACCGCAAAATCTGGTGGTGTTAAATCACAACTTCTTGATGGCCATTCTAGTGGTCCGCTTCGTCCAATACAAGCAAAAACTGCTCATTTAAAAACTCACGCACATACAGATTGTCCGGATTGTACTCGGGACATGGGAAATTAATGAGTGCAACAGGGAGAAACAGATAAAATGAGTAGGTATGACAGAGACGAAACATATCCAAATTTATCAATATACCAATGGACACTTTCAAAACTCTTCATGGATATACAAGTTTTTAAAATAAATTTAGCTCAGCTGTCATTAAAAGTTAAGCACCGGTTTCTTCGAAATTACAAACAATTCTGGATATGCCTGTACGTGAAGGAATGGGACGATTTTGAAACGCAGTTATAAATAAATTTATAGTTTCATTAATTGAGTACCCAGCATAAATCCATTTAATAATTTGAACCTTTTCTGCTACCGTGTACCACATTTTGAAATTTCTAATGACAGATGCATTTAATTAATTTAAAATATGAGCATCCATGAAAAGTTTTGAAAGTGACCATTGGTATATTGATAAATTTTGATATGTGTTATCTTTGTCATACCTACTCATTTTATCTGTTTATCTCTGTCGCACTCATTAATTTCTCATGTCCCGAATACAATCCGGACAATCTGTATACCGTATAGTGCGGGGGGGGGGGGGGCTGCCCTGTTAGAAAACCACAACCACGAGGTAATACCAGGTGAGCGAAAGTTTCTCTCAATGGTAGAATGTTCATTTTCGTCTGAGTATTAAACACAATAATTGTGCCTATTTACCATCCCATTAAGGTGGAAACTTGCTTCATCCGCTCATAAAATGCGATCCAACAACTATTCGTCTTCTACCATGTCCAAGAATGTGTTACAGAATTCGAGCCTTCGGTCGAATTCTTACTTGGCGCTTGTCTTCCATATACTTGCACCCACTTATGTTGTACAGGTATCGCAGCCATATTATCTGTTTGGTTAATTTTGTATTGGTAGAGCCACTTTACTACAACAATTCGTTTCTGCAATTCCATAATCTTGACAAGTAATACTATGTGACATTAATGACATTTACAAATTTTTCACCATATCGTTGAAATTCAAATGTTGCAACATTTATTTTTCTTTGTTTTTAAGGTAAAATAAGTGACAGCTATTGAGATAATTTGGAAAAGTTACCACTCCTTTTTGGGGCACCTTGTACTTATCGTAATTCAATGATTCGTTGGCGCCCGTCTTTGCTTTTTAATTAACTTTAGTACTTAAACAACTGTACGCCGTCTCCACTGAGGTAGTGTGGCCGGAATTTGTATCCAGGTAAAGAAGAAATAAACACCTTAGCGAGGAAGTGGATGTCAGCTGTGACGAGTGTGTGAGTGACAAAAGATTTAACATAGATAGGAATGCAGTGGAATAGATGAACATCCGAGACACCCGCGATTTTTTGCAAACTTTGCATTTTATTACATTTTTAATGTGTATTGTTGTGAGATTGGTGATTTTCCAGTTGAATACCTCTAAAATGGGTTTCTTTTGTTTTTTTTTTCTATTTTTTATTAACTCCTATTTTAAATAGAACACCAGGTATAATATTACATTTTTGAATTCAGCTTAAAATTTTAGAGAAAATTTTTCTCTTGAAGTAATGCTATATTTACTACGGTTTCTGTAGAATTTGCAAATTTTGAATTTGGTTGACAAATGCTTACAAATTAAAAATCAAATTTTTGGCTAATTATAAGATCACTGCAAAAGGAAGTTACGTGCGTGTATCACACCAGATTTTTTAAAAATAAATTGCATTTACCACATAAGTCAAGGCTAACATTGGCATGTGAGGTTCGTTTACTTTAGAAACCGAGATCAGCGCAGCAAGTCCTTTTCGTCCGAATATTATACTACACTTCAATAGATGTACTAGCCGGTTACAAGCAACAGACCAAATCTTCAGGACTCCTCACGCAATCAACATTGTCGCAAGCAAAATCGTTATTTAAAGATCCCTATGAATTGGCTAATTGCAACTAAAATCATCGAAACTGACGGCAACTACAAAAATACTAAAAAGTTCTAAATACGACTAACTCGCAGGCAATACAATTAGGTGAAGCTGCAGCCGATATATGCTTCAACGATCTGTTTAGAATCGTACTACCTAAGTAAGACACTACGGTAAGCTCTCGGCATACACACGAGAAACATTCCTTTAGCTCTGCGTCTCCGTGTGTTAGAAAAGGCTCGACACAAGTGAGAATCTTGAATCCGTCATCAACGAAATAATGGCAACTTTGAAACGATAAAGAAGTCGACCTGCGATTAATTAATAAAATTGATCGATGATAGTAAAAATCGCAGATCAACCCCCCTACAGTATATACACCACGGCAGCTCTGAAATCTCTTTACTTGCCGCGATGGCCGAGCTAACTCAAATTTCGGCGGCCTTGGGTCGTAGGTTCAAATCATCAGCTGTGTACCCTGGAATGTCTTTAAAAAAAAGAGAAAGGAAATGGGCGCCAGAAATCAAAAGATTTCAAATAATAGAAAATAAACAACAAGTGACTAGCGTTTAATTAATAAATAATAGAAAAGTCTTGAAGTGTCAGTAATAAATAATCAAGATAATTAAAATCAAATAATGTGATAACAAAGTTGTGTACGTTAACTGAAGGTTGCGACAAGCATAAAATAAAAAAACCCCTTTTGGGTTATTCTAATAACTGTAAATTCAAATCATTCATGGCATATGCATACCTCATTCATTTAATAATTCCTTCTGTTTAGGCTATTGAAATAAAAAAGCGTGACTGTACCTTTTACAGAGGGTCAATACACATCAAAATTGTAGCTTTAAATACTGAGCATAATTAAATATAGGCATAAAAATTTAAATATAAAAACAAGAGCATGTATGAAATCAAACATTACATGTTAATCATTGCAAAAAGTATGAGTTTAAATTCCAAATACTGACGGGTTTAAAATGCACAGATTTGAATTCCTGGTATTGAAGATAAGTTGATATTTAATCTTGGAGTAGCACTAACTAACCTCGAAACATATGCTGGACGTGAACGGCTACACACATTGTTGAAATCGCCGTGGATGCACCGGTGATTGCAGCGGAAGCACCCTCAAATGGCAGCAAATACCAGAACGCCAGCAAGTGTCGAAAATGCGATTAGGCTAATAACTTGGCCTCCGAGATAAACTCGTGGATGAAACTGTTAATAAAGAACTAAGAAAAAAATTAATTACTATGGAGATAATAAGACAGAAAAGCGCCATCGTACCTGATCATTATCAGCCCTAGGAAACACACTGCTCTTTAAATTAATTGAGCGCACGTAATTTGACTTAATTAAAATCAAACCTTAGCCGCGCCGGTGACGGCGGGCTGAAGCGAAGACAGCAAGTGCTCGGACAAAAATTTCGTTTCCGAAAGAAAGCTCGCATTACAACTGCCTGTGACAACAGATAGCGCGGGTCAGAAAGGGCATCGCGCAAACGAAAGGAACTCGATTCAGGTACAAAATAAGCTGCTTTGGAAAATTGAAGAATTTGAAATGCAAAGGGTTTATAATTCAAATAAAAATATACAGGTTAAGCCTGAAATAATTGGATAAATGGCGAAACAATTATTTGAAGCCAAACAATTGTTTCAACTTAAGCCATGGCGGTGCTTTAAATATAGATAATCGAGCTCTTTAAATGAAATTCTATACTGTAGGTGCATGTGGAAGATTTGGACATCGTTATTTATTGAATTCCACTAAGGAAATGCAGCAGTTTCGAATTATTGTGCTCACATAGCTGTGTGGGAAGATCTTTTCCAACGTAGAAGTAAGTATGATTTAAAGACCCTTCTTTAACATCTGAGACCACTAAAATGAAGACAATTTGTGGGTTTTATTGTGCAAATTGTATTTACAATACATACTTGAGTGCGATGGACATCTATCTACAATGTAAAGCTTATAATCTATCCAATCTGATCTAATAGTACGCAATCAGTAACCTATTATTGCCAGTGCAAGGCAATCAAATGCCGTAGAAACTGTAACCATTTGCGAGGACATCAAGACAACCTTGCTGAAGCTGTCCATTTAACTATATCGGGGCTGGAGTTGATGGGTTGGCTACCGATTAATATTTACTGCTTACTATTGTTTATGGTTTTGCTAATCCTCAACAATCGTACTAGGTCAGATCTTTGCATTATGTTGTTGGATTGTTTTATGTATTCTATTTAGTTCAACGATACTGCGTACGTACATGTACTAAGCTAAATATTGAGAAAATTAGTAATTTTTTGTTAAATTTTGGAAGGGTTGATTAAGTTTGATGAGCGAGTCACTACAAGTAATTTACCTGGAGAAATCGTTTATTTTACAAGTTAGTGGGGCAGATTACAAAAGTCAATAATTGAAAACTATACCTCATTTGAATAGAATTTGAAGTTTTATGAATCTAAAGATGTTGAACAAAAGAAGAAAGTGCGGATAAACTGACAATTAGCAAAAACTGTAAAAAAAATGTGCAATTTGCTGCTAGCAATTGTGATATAAATGTAACGTATTCAGTAAATCGTAAAGCATGTTGTCATTGACATATCACTGTTTATTGACCATTTCAATTACTTAACCAAATGGCTAGTGAACTCTATTTAACACTATTTACTAATAAAATGCCAATCCACTTTCCTTAATTTGGCTTTTAGCGATATGAGTGCCCGTTTAGTGACTACTCGTAGAATAAAGACCACGTCGTTTACCCCCTACGTACAATGCATATCTGCAAAGACTTTGCTTAGTAGAACAAAAGATGTGAGAACTCACGCTCTTATCTGTAAGAGTAAGTCGATGAAAAAAAAAGGTTTGTTCAACAATTTACAAAGGGGTTACATGTGCACCGCATTTATAGCATCATATGACCGTATGCTAATGTATTATAGTTGAATGCTTATTCATCAGCTGTTAACTCCAGTAATGAACGAATCTTTCTATACGACTAAATCTTTAGAGTTTAAATATTGCAATGAATTATGATAATCATTTTGATATTTATTTTCAAATTTATATTTTTGTAGCTACTCAAAATGCTTATATAAATATGTCCAAGTAATGTGCCCTTGATGTTAATCGTTAAATATTTATATTAATTGACTAGCTTGGTAGAACACGAATAACTCAATCAGGAATTGGTCCCTACAATTGGATATTGTAGTAATTTGATTAAATTGCCACTAAATCCTATGCAATATTAGCTAAACGACATTCGTGCACGAATACTGTTTACTCTTTGACATAACCTTAATTGTACATTTAGCATTGAAAAAATAAACAATTACAAAGTGTTTATTCAGGTAAGTTATTATCTTCTGGTTTGCAAGTATTAAACAACTAAGATAACTGTAGATAACCTTCTCCAATGCAGCAAGGCTTCGCATATTGACAAAGCACTGCATCGCCGTCTACATCTTAGACAGCAACATCTCTTGTGTCTTGATGGTTCCGCAGATAACCTCCTCCAATGCAGTAGAGCTCCACAGATCAAGAATGGCAGTGAAGTCTACACCTAGGACACCTGCTGTTGCCCGATGGCATCGGAGACGCACTCAACCAATGGCCCTTCTTAATTAAACTCCATTCAACTACATAATAGGTTTATTAGATGGTTTTTTCTACATAAAATAAGCTCTCAACATTTTTTTATTTGTTGTAGCACCAATTTTTCTAGCTTGTTATATCTAATTTATTCATTATCTAGCAACTAATTTTCATATATTTTTATATATTCACGTATTACTAGATTCCACTATATTTTGTAAAATGTCACAATTTGACAGCTCACTTAAACACATTTTATTGAATCTTTTCAGCTCACGCTTCCATTCTAGCTTGGAGGTATCTAGTTTCTTCTTTGTTATATTCAATTAGACATTGTTTATATTCTTCATGTGCATTTTCCTTATTTTCCGTTACATGCATTATTATTATCTTTACCTTCTTTTAAACAATTTGCAATTCAAGATTAATTTTAACAGATATTAATAATTATTAAGCATTACTTTTAAGGTCATTTGACATTAAACTTCTGCATAATTACCTTACCTTAGCATATTAAATGCGATATTGTCTTGTATTCATCTAAAAGCAATCTGTTAAAATATCTATTCAGTTACTAGTCTCTCAAATGCTACCTACTCAGAATTTAAGTCAAACATCAAAAACCCATTTAATTCTTATTTTGACATATTACCCAAGGTTTCGTTAAACAACTTTTTAATTTATCTAATATTACATTTTTAATGATTAAACCATAACTAATTATGTTATTATTTTTATTTAATAATTTTTAGAAACATACGTAATGAATGAAACAGAATCGCTTGTGCACACAATATCATAGCAATATGTTGTACTAATATAATAGACATTATGTCCCGGGTGGTGTAGCTTGAACAAGCGTCCACGTACGATCAGTACAGTTAAGCAACGATCTTTCTGGTCAGAACTTAAATGGCAGTTCCACGGCTGCTTCTCTCGGCGCCTCGTGGTACGGCTTCCACGAAAATAGTTGGTCCCGGATGTCAAAATATCATCATGGCAGTCGTTAGTGGGGTTGGAAGTCCCCATAAAATGTACAGCGATGCTTATAATTGGCGTAACGGCTGTTGGCTGAGTACAAAAAAGATTTAAAAAAAATTATATAATAAGACAAGAGTGGAGTAAATACTAGATGCTTACAGAAAACAAAAAGGTGAGCAACTGTATATAGAGGGTGTAGCTGAAATACTTGGCCATATTTGAATGATTACGTCACATATTACAAAAAAGTTCATACAAACATAAGTTAAATTCTCAACCCTTACTGATTAGAGGAGGGGGGGGGGGGGTAAATTAAGCCTATGCCACATCATCAGTTAGTTTAACAAATTAAACTGATCATAATGATCAGTTTGTTTTACCGACGTCAAATGACGTCACTGTTGTAGTTTTGTCAAATTTTCCAAATTTTAAATTTAAATTTATTTTATACCACACTGTTTGATGCGAGTTCCTTTCTGATTGGCTAAAATTTGAATTCAACAAAAATAAGAGCAATATACGGGAACCTTGAACTTCGTTGGTAAAATATACGTCGATTATTAAAAACTCGCTTTTCGCTTTGTTTAACTTTAATCTGTGTGCGCGTATATTAATTAAAATATTAATTAATTTCTTAACATAGCTAGTACACCTCAGCCAAAGCCATTATTTCGTTTTAATAACCAATGTTTTGACCATAACTATCTTCTACCTCGAATTTTTGCATTTTTTGCGTTAATACAGTTAACCCTCCAGTGATAACAATGCAACTGCTTTTTTCTTATTAATGTTTTAAATAAAAATACCTTTTTGAACAAAAAACTACAGATGAATAAATAACATTGATAAATGAAAACAACTTGACGAACATCAATTTGAACACATACAAAAAGACCCACTTAATCTCAATGTTTGATCAAACTAGACGTACAGTATGACAACCAAGTTTGAAAGTTCTTTCAAACTTTTTTGTTTGTCAAACTAACTGATGGTGTGACATAGGCTTTAGGTTTCTATCATTTTACTGAAACCTGCTTCGCGCTTTAAACATTCTCTCGTGCTATAATCTATTGATTATGCCCTTAATAAATAAATAACTATTATGGGTAGATTTTTCCGTGTAGGTATTTTACGAAGTCGCACAATTACACTGTACTAATACAACTGACATGCCAATGACATTTGACATAAATAATTGTGAAACACATTTTTGGTGTTTAAATAAATAGATATTGTTAATTGTATGACAATAATTGTATTTAACATATCTTTAGTGCATAACTTAATATTATTTACAATTGAAGGTATAAAGGTATTTATATTTTCTGCGCAGTTCGTTAACTTGGTACAATAGGTTTTTTTTTAATTTAGGAATTTTAACACTTGTGTGAAAACTAACTGAAAAGCGATTCTTCAAACCAACATTAAATACTAATAATAGATATTATTAATCAAGAAACCATAGATAGTAACTTTTGGAATTCAACAAATATTTCATCGCACAACTCACTGGAGGCTGTCAATAATGCAAAAGCTGTTAAATTACCCATCAAGCTTGAAGTATCTGTGTATTTTCATAAAAATCCATCCTTAACTTTTGACGGTATGTGTGGAACATACGTACACAGAGAAAATTAATTTTCTCCCAGTCGTTCGTAAGCCCTTGCTTTCCTTGGCCAATTAATGTTACAGCACTACAGAATACTTATTACTGGGCACGATTTTACCATGGCTTACCATGCACGGTGCGGTTCGGTGAGAGAAAAGACCGAAAAGTACAACTGCCAAATCACAGAATAAACAAACCAAAGTGACAGTCACACTATTTAGTTTGTAAAAAATCGGTCAAATTTAATGTGTCGATCGATTTGACAGAAGCATTATTCTATGTTCTTTACGTGTTAAATTTTATAGTAATTGTTTTTCTGTTATAAATATATAAATTAGTTTAGTACTTACTGTAGCAAATACTTTCTTATTAAGGTATAATTCTACTTGAGTAAAATTTTAATATTTTGATAACGTTGTTTATGTAGTAAACTACTGTCAGCTGCGTTTGAATTGAGCGCCATTAAATTTAACGTATCAACCAGTTTCAATATGGTGAAGGTCACAAATTGTTCCGTATGAATACGCTTCTGCTTTGGTTCTTCTGTGGCTGAAGTACAACCCCCGTGAGAGCACAAAACCTAGGACAACAACCGCGTTAGTCAGAATTAGAATAAAAGTGCATTAGTACGGTTGCGTGGGCGCGCAGAACCCGGACCTTCAGGCCAATCTAGTGGCTACTGCTCAGTCAGCACACAAAACCGGAACTACTGGGGCAAACGAATTTTTGGAACGCCTTGGTATAAGTATTAGTACGAATTCCACGAGAGCACAGAATTTGGATCTCCACGCCAAACTAAGCAGCACTGGCTTTGTGAGGACACAAAGTCGAAACCACTGCGGCGAGCGGACTTCTGGTTCGGCTGCGCCTCGGAAATCGAAATGCAGCTAAAATTATTTAAAACCTTGTGCCGTGCGATTTCTGTCCTAAACTGAACTGAACCGTTCAAAAAGAGATAAAAAAGGAAAGACCTTTACTTCAGCTTGAGAACTCGCCTTTATAGTAAGCAGAGACTGGCGAGGGAGCGCAATACACTGTTACGTATCGCTCCGTGTCTAATGGCTTTGTAGCGGGGAAGCGCTTGGTACAGACAAACTCGCGCATTTTATGCATAGCAATCAATTAAAAATAAAATGTCATTAAAGTATATACGACTGTAGTTTGATAGGGAAACGACTGATGATCGTAATTTTGCAAACTATGAACATCCCTAGAAAGATCGAGGTATGTTGATGGGCGCTCAAAGGATTATAGAAATCTGACCTTACGCTGCTTGCTGGAGACAACCTGAGGAATCCACGGCCGCAGGTCTCCAAGTAATCGTTCAACGGGTGCGTTCTACGATTTCAAACGCCTTTCTTTGGCGACAAACGCTCGCGTAGATATCCTGAAGCCCTAAGGTGGGATTGCAAGCACAACGACCATATGGCGAATTCAAAACGATAGGAAAAGCGGGACGCCGGGAAACGAAAAAGTGAAGGCCTGAAAACAAACTTGATTGAGCATTAGCCCACGTGGAAATAGTTATAAATGGGTCCTACCTCAGACAGTGGGTGCGAGTAGATATTTTGCTTTAAAAAACCGATATCTGGAAGTAATCAGACGCCTGCGGCGATCCAAAAACAAGACCAAGCTGCACAGCTGTTTATAACATCATCATTCTTGAAATTATGACCGCTCGAAAGGTCTATCAAAGGGCCAAACCAATGGTAGTCTGAGGGAGACAAGTAGAGATTATATGAGATGAGATAATGTAGAATGGGCGCATTCAGACGACACAATAGTTGTACAACTGTTGAGTGAAATTTCTCTGAATGCGACCGCTGTTGTAGCGGTCGCCATTTTATGTAGCGCATTTCAAAACCGCTCACAGATCAGAAACCGCTCAGTAAAATGGACGTGTTTACCGCGCAAAACAAATTTAAATAAATATTAGGTAATTATTGTTAGATAGTAGGGAGTTTTTGCATAACGTTCCGCTAAAATGACGGCACGTTAAAGCCCATGTTACCTAGCGACGTCCACAATACAACCAATCAAAATTAAATCTTTCGATTTTAACGTGACGTTGTGCAAAAACTCCCTAATATCTACATAATTACCTACTTTCCTACTACACGAACTACTCTTTAATTTATCTTACTAATTTCATCAAATAATGTTTACTCCTCCATTTGAACAAAATATAAAGATATTACACTTTCATTTGTTATTGATAGTATCATCGTGCATAATAGATTGGTTTATTTGGAAATTCGAATAAAAATGTAAATACGTTATTTATTTCACGTATTACAGTTGAAGTGCAACTCTAACGCAAAAACACAACATTCAGCTATATTTATAGGTTAAAATAAACAACTTTGACAGTCATCTCAACGTAAATTGAAAAAGACCATTCAGCAAACCTACATCGCTCAAACTGAGCGCTTACTCAGCGGTCACTCAACGGTTGTGTCGTCTGAATGTTCCACTTCATTTTTTTAAACTACTACTTATGTTTATGCGACTGTGTAGGGATGCACGTTTCCCTGAAGGAAACAAACAGGATTCTATCATTTTATTCGTACAAAAGAAAATACATGTTATTTTTGTCTTTATTCGTAGATTTTATTTTTACATTCTTTGCAGTTTGGGCCTATGAATAGTCCAGACAAGAGAATACTCGATGCTTAATAGACATATAATTTAATAATCCTTTGTAGTTTGACAAGACACTATGCTCCTCACACAAAAAATTATACATAGGGGAATTATTAAAGTAATCAGAATACACAATAAAAAGACAGTTTAGTACACGGTCCGGTCTATTGCGCATGCGCCGGGAGTGGAGTATATTTATAGTTCGATCAACGTACCTAAAAATGTTGTGGGTGCCGCTATCGTCTCGTAATGTTTAAAGCAATGTTGTTGCGCTCTCGGTGGTTCAGGTTAGCGGTTTAGGCTAGTTGTTAGTCTTGATGAATTTTTTTTTAGAGAAAAAATACGAGAAGAGAGTATGTTCAACGTTACATTTTTATGTTCACTGTTACATTTTTGCGCATGCGCAATTTACCGGACCGTATACTAAACTTTTACCAAAGACAGATATGATAAATAACTACTTAATTGCACAATGGAAAATAGTTATTATTATTATTACTTACTATTATTCGATACTGTTAAAACTCTATTCACTATAGTCCTGGATTGTCAAAAATGACGATTTATGGTAGCACTGTTGAATTTCTATTGTTTTTTTGTTACTACTAGGTTGGACAACGCAAAAGCGTAATTTTTAAAATTTGCGTTTTTGTTACCTGGCAACTTTTATTTATTTTTGCTTAAGTCAGTTTGAAATAAATAATATTTTGATTTAACCATAACCTATAATTTATAGTTTTGACATTAGTAACTTAATTAATTGCTTCTAGTTACCCATAGCTCGACTTAAAACTATTAACCATGATATAAATGATTGTTTCAGATTGGATTTTGACATTGACAATCCACGACTATAGTGAATAGTTTAGTAACATATGCAACTATTATCAAAATTATATACACCTCTTGCTAAACGACTTAAAACTTTATATTTCTAAAGAAATAACTAATTATTTAAGTTCACTATAATTCGAGTCGCATATTACAAGATAATTTACATAACAGAAAGAAATAACTAATTATTTAAGTTCACTATAATTCGAGTCGCATATTACAAGATAATTTACATAACGGGTGACCGGTTTCAAAACTGAACATAGCCAGTTTTTAATTTTTAGTAAACAAATGCTACGTCTAACATAATTGATGTCCCCCTCTATAATTTACAGTTCTGATCCAGACAACCTTATTTTTAAATTAAACATTTCTAGTAACCTTGTAAAATACCATGCTTTTGCTATGTTTGATTTTGAACTTGGTCACCCCGTATACATACCTACTTATATTTCCTTTACAAACTTAACATTTTCCAGCTGCATGAGATTTCATATGCCTGCTTAAATTACCATAGTTTGCTGTTCGGTATTCACAAGCATAACAAGTATAAGGTTTTTCTCCAGTATGGGTTCGCATGTGTCTAACTAAACTAGTTTTTTGCACTGCTTTGTATTCACAGTTGCAACAACTATAAGGCATTTCTAGCGTATGATACTTCATATGTCTAACTAAATTACTTTTGTTCGCTGTCCTGTATTCACAATCCGAACAACTATAAGGTGTTTCACCCTTGTGAGATCGCAGATGTTTAATTAAATTACTTTTTTGCTCTGTTCTATAATCACAATCAGAACAACTATAAGGTTTTTCTCCTTTGTGAGACCTTATATGTATAACTAAATTATTTTTATGCAGCGTCTTGAATTCACAATCAGGACAGCTATAAGGTTTGTCGCCTGTGTGACACCTCATATGCCTAAACAAATTACGTTTTACTAATGTACTGAAATCACAATCAGAACAACTATAAGGTTTTACTCCAGTACTGACCCCTGCAGGTGCAACTAAATTACTTGCTTGCATGGTGCTAGATTCAGAATCGGGACAAAAAGGTAATTTTTCTTCTGAATGGGATCTCATATGTTTAACTAAATCATCTTCTTGTGCTGCTCCGTAGTTACAATCGGAGCAACTATAAGGAAATTGTTCTTCGGATTTTATCTTACAGTGCTCTTGTTTAATATCCAATTTAAAACCGTCACAGATATCGCTTGTACTTTCAAAGACTTCTTGTTTGACGAAGACTTCTTCTATGATGGGTAACTTATCAGCATTGGTATTTCGATCCATGATTCGTTATTTGTGCAATGGAATTACTGTTGGATTCTAAAATATACTATACTAGTTGTTTGTGAACAGAATGCTTGAAATTGCCACACGTCACATCTGTAAGAAAATTAGGTTATGTTATTTCGTTAACTAGTCAGCAAATAAAAATAATTACGTTTGTATTTCAATTTAAAATAAAACACAAAATATTGATAACATATAATCAAACTACAAACAATTATTGACACACACCAACATTGTCACTAATTATTGCATCGATAAGTGTGTTCAATCCAGCTTTTGCTACCAATTATGTCTCGGAAAATTTCCCAAATCCCAATAGTCCCAATGGATCTACTCGGATACAAAAGAACTACTTCGTAAAATTCATTAATTTTCTTCTATTATGTTATTATAATAATAACTTCTTAGCAACGAGTTGAGTTAAGATACATTTAACAGCACAAGTGTTGTTAAGAAAAATAACATAACGATACTTTATTAGCATTTAATCACATGTTGGCAGTACCGACGTGTATTGTTAGTGACAATGTCAGTCTATGTCAAATTCCATGTTAGTAGGTTAGGTTTTGTTTGTTATTTGTCACAAACTGACGCAAAACTTAATATGCTAGCATATATCAACAATACAGCAGGAATAAAAGCTAATTCAGACCAACTTTACTTCTCATCTTTTTCAACTCTGCTAACAACTCATACAACACTTGTCAGTTTAAAGTACTTGTATTAAAGTAACTAGACACTGTTGAATATTGCACTTTTTCAGAAAGAGATATTTGGAAATGAAAAGAAATGGAAATGCGTAAAATGATTTCATCATTTCGCTAAGTACATAGTAAAGGACAAAGATGCTAAGAGTTTCATCTATGGTATACAAATACTAAACTGTATTCGCTTTTTATAAGTACATCAAATATATAAATTGAAGCTATATTGAATAAAGTATGAATTCATAATCAGATTTTAATAGTAAAATATCCTTCACCTTCAGTTTTACTCTTTCTGGTCTTCCGAAACAATTCGGTGATTTGGATGGAATATTTAAGAGAATATTTAATTGTAGACAAATATTTTTTGTATGAAATCTGGACAAAGCCGATTGTATAGACTACGTTGTGCACTTTTAAAACAATTTACAACACGTAACAAAGCCAAAAATGCAGTTAGCTTTAGCGGGACACGGGCGAGGTTTCGCTTTGAAAGCCTCAGTGTTTGTCAATTATGTAAAAGAGTAGAAATTATCTATTAATAATTTGTCGGGTACTACCGAATAGGATATTCTCATCTAAAGATATCGGTGGAATCCTCCAACTCAGAGGAAAACGGCCAACGCGTTGGAAGCCAGTCGACGCCTGGATTACTGCATTAACTCACCTTGCCTCCGCCTGTCTTTAATTCGCTTATAATGTAACTGTATAAGGTTGCACAGAGTACGAGTAAACACAAAGATACAATTTCAACGTTATATTGAGCATACAATAATACAAGTAAAAAATTCCAGCTACCAGGATAAGTAAACAACGTGTGGAAATAAATGACATTGAAAATGTATACAGTAAAAACATAATTGGAATGTAATACTATAATTACAATGGAGACGAAACGAGGTTGTGGTTTAAAACGGAGAGGTTTGGTAGGGCTGCCGCTCTCAAAAGTCAAGCTGCTACAGTAAAAAATCAGTAACACCTGACCAGAGAAAGAGTTGGCAACTGATCTGGGACAGAGCTGGCCCACGAAAAAGCTAACTCAGTGTAGTCAAAGAAATCCCAAAAGCAACGTATTCATGTTTTTAGCAAATGCGAGAATCGAGTCAAAACGCAATCGATCGTTGGGGTCCGATGAAACTTAATTAACGACAATGGCATCATCGAACAGGTCTTAGCAGTTTAGAAGTAGTTAATATTCGGCGATAAATCGAGGAGCCACGGTAATTATAACAAGGTTATCAACGCGCTTAAAAGACGATCAGTTTCCAAGCAGCCTTTCAACTCTACTACTTCGCATTTGACGGCCGCTGCCTCGCGCTTACAGCAATTATCCCCAGAGCGAGAGTATGGGCGCCAGCGTCCGAAATTAACCACGGAAAACATAATATAATACATGCCAACGATTTTTTTTAATTCAAAAGGCAGATACATAAAAAGATAAAATTCAAATTAAGACGGCACATGTGAGACTTAGAATAATGTTTTACATAATTTTTTCCACTTATAAAGCATTAAAACTTAAGAATAATGTTACAAGTTAGACTTTTCTAGCTACGAAATGATTAATCAGCATCGGCATTCTTGTCACTGCTATCAATTTAAGTTAGTATTAAAAATCAAATTTATATTTTGCTTGTGTAGTCTTAACTTTTTATCGATTGTATGTTCCTACAAGTGCTCTATTCCTCGGAAATGTGTAGCAATTTCAATTGGACGTTTATCGATCATAAGCCACATAGGCTGTAAATAAAATAAATAATGCTAACATAGTATGTTATTTTGAATTTTTAAATATCATCGTGTTTTTTGCACTTAAGGACGGTAGGGGTAATACTTTCGTTTCGCTTCCTAGAGCGTGACTTGGTCTTCAGTACCAAATACCGCCTAGGGGAGACAGGCTGCTCTCGCGTGAAGGCGAATTGCTCTGATTATTTCGTTGTTTTTCATTTTAGAAGATTTGAGAAGGCTAAGAATGCGCAAAAAAACCAGACGTGTGTTCGTGGTCAATGCCGATTACGTATAAAACTTTAGACGCGGTGTGGTAGCAACTGAAGTTCTAAAGTGGAGGCTTGTCGGTTATCGCCGGATATTCACCAGTTCTACAGTGCTGAAACCTGTTGAAAGTTCCGTTATCGTTAATTAAGTGTCGTCTATAGATCAGATCCGTCCTTCATATCGCCCAAACATGAAAGCATTGACTTTGCGGTTTTTCTCGACTCATGCCTAATTATCGTCTTCGTAGGTTAGCTTTCCTCGTCAGTTTCCAGTGTTTCTGCCATCCAAACCACCTTCTTCGTGGACCTGCTTTGCCCCATGTCTTCAATATTTCTTTGGGAGCTGAAGATCACCAAACTTCGTTACATCAGCTCTAAAGTCGTGTTGCATTTATGTCGGTATTGTTCTCTCCTCCTTGTAGGTTATTTACGCATGTGTGCATCTAACGAAAACCAGTTTGAGCTTCTCCTCGTAAGGGAAGGCTAAGTGCATTTTAATATGTCAGCTGAATTGCAACCAGCCTAATAGGATTCATTATTAACAGTACCTACATATGTAATTCGTGATATTGCACAAAATATTTAACAGTTGTAAAAATACAATACAAATGTGCAAGTGTTAAAGAACATTATTAAATAATGTGCCATTAACTGACTTGCTTAATATACTATGAAGAGTGGTAACACCGAAAATATTGTTTGACCTTTGTTTTGTTATTCAACATTCTTTGCTACTTTTCAAAATTTTTTTTCTTTGAAGATGGCGATTAAATCTATCAAACCGTTCCAATAGTTAATGAGAAAAGACCATACTGAGTGACAGAATCTACGATGAAATCTGTGCTGAATATTGGTGACGCAATTAATGTTCCCAAGGATGTTGAAGGTTTCAATACCAAGTTTGTCCAAAAATTGCAAAGAGCTCTAGAAATACGCATAAATTTCAAGAAAATTTCTCATAATTCTTAAACGTTAATGCAGACACTACAACAAATGTAAATATAAAAAATTACTAATACAAATCATGCTTCATATAGAACTTGACAGAAATTGATGTAGACTTTGAGATCATTTTATGTATCAAAACAAAACATGTTTCTCGATAAAATCAGATGTATTTCCATATTTTCTGCGTTTATACTTCATCGGAGTCCTCCCTTACCTTCCGCTGCATAATGGTCAGGGTTCATATTTCTAAAGTGCCCAAATCTAATACAAGCAAGTGATATAGTCACAACTACACAATTAATAGATGTTTATTTCTTAAAAAATCAAATCTACATTATAAACAAAAACTACAAAATTAATCAAATATGATCTAATTAGAAACAAGAATTAGACAAAGTTATGTTATTAGGTAATAGCCTTATAAAAACATTCAAGTCGTAGTAATGGTAATGATATAATACGAGGAGCCACCAGATAAACTACTTATGAAGTGTATTTTCTAACAAATCACGAACCAACACCAGCATTTTTATTTTGAAAAAAGTTTTCGCAAAATCATTACTGATTTATTTAGTGTTTTTCGTCTGTATGCAATCTCATATGTTTAACTAAATAATATTTCCGTGATGCTTTATATGAGCAAACAGAACAATTGTAAGGTTTTTCTCCTGTATGCAGTGTTGAATGTCTAACTAAATCAGCTTTACGTGCTGATCTGTATTCACAAACATCACAACTAAAAGGTTTCTCCCCACTGTGAGATCTCATATGAACAACCAATTCACTTTTTTGTGTTGCTCTGTATACACAAAGTGAACAAGAATAAGGCTTTTCACCTTTATGAAATCTTATATGTGCAACTAAATTACTCTTCTGCGCCGTTCTATATTCACAACTAGAGCAACTGTAAGGCTTTTCTCCTGTGTGAGATCTCCTATGCCTAATTAAATCTTTCTTTTGCGCTGTTTTATATTCGCAATCAGAACAACTAAAAGGCTTTTCTTCTGTATGCGACTTCATGTGTTGAACTAAATTACTTTTACGTGCTGCTCTATATTGGCAAACGGGACACGAAAAAGGCTTTTCTTTTGTATGTAACAACATGTGACTAACTAAATGGCCATTCCTTGCTGCTTTGTAGTCACAAAACGCGCAACTGAAGGGTTTCTCTCCCGTATGGGACCTGCCATGCTTAACTAAATCAGTCCTTCGTACTGTTCTGTAGTCACAAACAGAACAGCTATAAGGTTTTTCTACACTATGTGACTTCATATGTACAACTAAATCAGATTCTTGAGTAGCTTTGTATTGGCAAAAAGAGCAGGAGTAGGATTTTTCTTCCATGTGACATGTCATATGGGCAACAAACTGGCATTTATTTGTTGTTGTGTGATCACAGTACGTACAACTGTAAAACGTTTGGTCTACATAGTCTTCTGTTTTTATTTCTAACTCTTCTTGTTTAATGTACACTTCAGAAAAGCCAGTTTCTATGACTTCCTGTTTGACGGGAGACATATCAGCACTTGCGGTATTATCCATGGTCTGTAATTGTGCAATCGGATGTCGGTGAATTTTTGTTCAGTGCTTATTATTACTCTTTAAGTGTTGCTTTCAATAGTAAGTCGATCGGAGACAACTACATTGCCACACCTGCAATAAAGAGGTTATTATGTTCAGTTATCGTACTAGCAAATAAGCAATTACTTTTATATGTTAAACTTCACACGACATCAACATTCACAAGATGTAAGATTGCCTTTAAACGTTATTAAATTACAGAAATCACTGGCTTATTGCAATAGGTCCAGAAACATTTTATTTGCTTTTCCAGTTTCCCTAACATTGACCTACTTTGTAAATATACAATGTATAAATGAACTAACGTGCGATAGTAACTACTAAAGTACGTTTTTTTTTCTATAATAACTGTCAGTGTTACAATGTTGGTAGATGTGTGATTAAAACGCTAGGAAATTTTTATACCTCGTGTTGGTAGAACTTTTTCAAAATTATGGTTATGTGTTAATTTTGAATGTCAAAGTTTCTTAACTTGAACTCTTGACAAATTTCTTTTTTTAACATGGAATCATCATCCTCATCAATAAAATCGAATAAAAAAAAGAAAACCAAGAAATATTTTAAACGCAAAAATGAAGCAAGCGATATTAAATTATGACATATCTGTCAAAATGACAAATCATTTTTTTAGTGGAAGAAAAGAACTAAAAATCTATGTACCAACATTACTACACTAGAGACCCTGCAGGAATGCAACTTATCCCATAGAAAGCTGACCTTGAAAATTATTATAGAAAAAAATGTACTTTAGGTAATTTTTTTACCTCCTAAAATAAAGTGAACTAGTAATCGTGATTTTTTAACACGATATTTTTGCGGAAATATCCGTTTTTGTGTATTTTGATAGAGAAAAAGTTGTTTTCGAAGTGATATATGTCTGTCTGTCGTGTAATGATAGGCCTCAAAATTTATATTTTTGTTTTTAATATAAATTTATCAGTTTTTTGGTTAAAATCTAGTAAACGTAAGTGGTACAGTTACGGACACCTCAAAGTGCACGGTTTTTTGTTACTATGGTTATTTTTGCGATTTTTCGGCTTATTAAATGAGGGTTTCTCAAGTGGCGTTGCTTGTGATTGTAAGAATAGGTATTACTTTTTTAATGTTTGTATTTTAGCAAAGTTTCACAAGTAAACAAACTATACATATAATAATATGTATTTAATAAATATGTATCAGTATTCAATTGCTACTACGCGTTGCAGTTTGTTTCGCATAGAGTTGACCAATGTTTCCATATTGTATCTTTCTCTCAGTTCCTTCCAAGCATTTATTATTCTTTGCCATAATTCATCGGTGTTGTTTGGTGCAAACTCCCCGGTATAAATTTTTTTAGTTAAATACCTCCAAACATTTTCGATAGGGTTCAAGTCCGGACTTTTCGCAGGCCATGGTAATAAATTGATATTATTCTCATCAAACCATCAATGAACAATCCCTGCTGCATGCACAGGACAGTTATCCTGTGAAAATAATGTTATCAATTACGTTAACATAAACAAAATTTATTAATTAAGTAATATCTTGCCCGTTGAAAAGTAAATTATTTAGGAAAGACCTCCTCTTACAGATGGCAGCATCACATTTTGCAAAATATTGCAATAATTTTCAGCATTCCGTCGACCATTAATTCTATAGCATGCCCCAGATCCGTGACCATTGATCCATCCTTATACGTTTACAGAGAACCGTCCACTACTTAAGGGTTGAACATAATATTGCTCCTCAAATCTTGAATTTTGTGGTCTATACACTCTTAGTCGTCAATTGGTAAATGATTGAAATACCTTTTCATCTGAGAAAACAGTCCTGTTCCAAAAATCGTCGATTTCAATCAAATAGTCGGTTGCAAACTGTATTCTTCGTTCTTTGTTCTCTGGGGTTAAAAAAACTTTTCTTGCAGAAGTCTCTACTGCCAACGATTTTTAATTTTGAAAATGCAGCTTTTGCTCACATGCAAATCTGCTGCGACTCGACTCAGCGACCAGTTCCCTGCCAGTTTTGTAGTAGCTCCCATTTTCTCTGCTTCTGACAAATGTCTGGGAATTTTTCGAGTTTTTAGTTCTATGACAGTTGATGACAAACGTAAACGTCAAAACTCGACGTCTATGATTAGAATATCGTATTACACGCTACAAATCTGCCGTGCACTTTGAGTTGGTCGTAACGGTACTTCACTGTGCAATTATCCACAACTTTTGTTTAAAACATTTTTTTATAAGAAATTTTTGAAAAAATTGCAACACTAATTCGGGATAGCCTTCATTTTCACTAATACATAAATAAATCCTCTCTACAGAGTTTCTGACACGTTCCAATATTTCAGTGCATGCGCGGATATTATTTGCTGCATGAAATGAAAGTAACAGGTAGGGTTTAGAAGGGTTAATTATACAGGGTTATTCTAAATGATGAACCCATTTTTAAAAATTCGTATTTATTAAAGTACAAATCCAAAATGAACAATCTTTATACCAACGCAAAGAACCAAAGAAAGCAGAAGACCTTGTGCTCTACAGTAGCCATCTCACTGACAACTTACAGTGAAACGAAATGGCGGCCTATTGCCGCGCTAACTCTACCGGCCGTTTCTGGAACCATAACCGCCCGCCTTCCTCTTTTCATACGATAATGTATTAAAAAAAAACTTTGAAACTTCCTCTTTTCATTGGTATAAAGGTTGTTCATTTTGGATTTGTACTTTAATAAATACGAATTTTTAAAAATGAGTCCATCATTTAGAATAGCCCTGTATTATTTGTTTGTCAAACTTCAAAAATACGTGTTAGTTTTGAGTTTCTTAAAATATTATCTTCGTTAAAGAAACCGCAATGACAATTTATTATTAGTGAAAATGAAGGCCATTTATTATGATTTTGCTTTTGTTGTGTTGTTTAGTGTAGAGTTGTTAATACATTTTATTGTATTTTTAAAACTTTCACTTCTTAGTGAGACACGGTAAAGCATTTTTCATAATCGTTAGAGGGCCGTAACTCCTCAGTGGTGGACCACTGTATACTGGTAATTTCCGTTAAATCGGCTTATTTTGAGCTTTAGTATATGTAGTTCATTCTTCCCCGCACAAATTTATTTTCCGTTTGCGCAATCTAAATTAAATATAGCACATACTTTTTTGTTGAGACACTCTAAACTTTATAAGCATAAAAGATAGTCATCGGCTGCCCTTGCACTGCAAAAATTAAATTAAATTCAAGATTCCTTACTTATGTGGCCTCGTCAAGGCGTGCCAAGAAAAATTATTACTTATAAATCCACAAAACCTATAATTAATGTGAAATTAAGCAAACAAAACGTTCCTGTCAAGATCATAATCATCTTCAGGTAATATCTTGAAATGGCAGCTATAATATGTTTATTATTAAATTATTCGCAGATTAGCACTAGAACGTCTTTATTCAACGGTGGACTTTGCCAATTGAGGCTTTACGAAGATCCGCTTGCGTGTGCCTACTGGATTAAAATTAAGGCACTAACGTAGACTGCTTGGTCGTACAATTATAATCGACTGCTAGATAGTTGTTCAACCCTCGAAGGACCGACGCTTCACAAAAAGTACCCACAGCTTCGATTTCTGGCTTAATTTTTATTTTTTACGCATTCTGAAACATTTACACATATTTCTCACATCTCTGTATCTTGTATTATAGTAGCCAAATTTATAGTAAAAAAATCGCTGGTGGACACTCAATGACCCATCTTGGTCCAACCTGCAACTAATAGAGTTACATGTAATATGAGGTTTGGTGTAAACACGTGCTCTTAAGTTTGTGTGTGCCTGTGTTGTGAGTTAAAATTTCCAAAATTTGTATGCGCGGCTTAGACTTCTGTCAGATTTAGTTAAAATTAATAAATATTTTACTTAAAAGGAATTAGAACTTGAGGCAGGATACTTTTTGAGGTTATGTAAAACTTTGATGCCGGAAGTAGTGTCTCATATAAAAGGAAAACAAAGGACAATACAGTTGTTTTTCCAGATAAAACCAGTAAGGAGTTAAACCAGAGTACTTCTCATATTGCTAATGATAATGATAATAATTATGTCCAAGAATATAACAGTAAATTAAGTAGAATTTATTTGACTCATACTTTTCGGCACGGGTGGAGAGCAGTTCCAAATAGGTTTCGCTACCGGCCAGGTTTACGTATTGACAAAATTCATTATACCGGAAATCTTCCAAAAATTGTAACATACACAAATGAAGAAGCTGAAAGTAAAAACGTGGAAGAGACTGACACAACAGTAATAATGGCACCATTGCGTGATCTGATTTTGGTGGACTCGAATGGTGATAATAATTTAGACGATCATAATTTATTTTCCAAAAAAATTGCACGATTAGCTTATATCGGTGCAATGAGTCGCAACAGATACAGAGAATTGTTGAAACTTTAAGTTTGAGGGCAAAATTACTCGAGGGCAAAGACGATATGAAGACAAATTTTCTCCACTTCGTGAAATATTGGAACAGCTAAATGAATTATTCTTCATATATTACCAGATATGAATGGCATAAGAAAACTCCACATGACAGAAATTCAAATATGTGTTACTTTGCCCCTTTACATTTATTGCATACTTAAAATTAATCCAACTTAAACTATCTATAACTAACTTCGAACTAACCAACTTGAAACGATATTTCAACTCAAATAATAGGAAATCTAATGACAACATTAAATTCGGCTTCTACGCTTCAAACTACCTACCTATGAATTCGCATTTTTTCTAACATGCAAAGCATTTATATTATACTTTTTAACGATGTTCCATTTCAGATGATGCTTTATATGAATAATCACATATAGTAGAGGTACAATAGAACATTTTAAACCCAGAGCTAAGCTTTGGAATATCAAATATCAATCAAGGACGTTATGCAAATGAAATTTAAACTCAGTCCGATGCAGTTTGGCTGAGCAATCTTAAATCGCAGAATTTCTTATGAACGATATGGGATGTGAATCCAAATTTTCATATTTTAAGGTATTTTTACTGCAAAATTTAACCGGAACTGACATATTATAACTTATCCTAACTATATACCATTATTAACAAATAAATGTTTTTTTTGATTGTATGTTTAAAATCACATAACTTTACTTATTTCCGCTGATCTAATTCGTGGCAAATTTTCTTTGAAATCATAATTAAACATGAGCTATAAAGGGGTTTACAACCCATCTTAATTAAGGTAGCTTTATATACAAATTTACTTTTCCAGACTACTCAATAATGTTAAAAAAAACGAAAAGACGAAACTCTCGGAGGTAACAAATTTAAGATCGGAAAGTTTAAAGTTCTTGAAAACAATTTTAATTTCCAGAGTCTTTAAGGACAATGTTTGCAGTCTTATTTAAGTTCAGTTTGCCATTTAATTACGTTTTAAAACTTCCGTTCATTAATTTTGAATTTTCGCTTCATTTCTGCATCTTTTGTGTAAATTGCCACATTTAGTGACACCTTTTTAGTCCCATTCGCTGTTTAGTTGTTGAATTCTGTAGATTTCAATTTATCTGTTGTAGTGCCTCATTCGTTTAGTTTTCTTCAAGCGTTTCGTTTGTTGGCCTAAGGAGGCTGACACCTGTAGCATTTGGAGTTGGTTCGCAATTGAGTCGGTTGAAACCTGACTGTCTCGATTTTATGAACATGTTTGAGCTTGTTTTAGCCATCTCGTGGTAAATCGCACGTATAGGATATTGCACAATCCGATACAATCTGTGAGATGGAGAACTGAATGGTGGTTGCTGCATAAGAGAGATGGAGTAGGTACAGGAAGTCGTTGGATTTTTTCGCGGGCTGATGCATTCGCGCTCCGCTTTGATACGAGTAATGCATTTCTTATGCGTTTTTGAAGAAGTTAAAGTCCAATGTGTGCCTTTTGATGTAGTTCAGCTTTCTTGTGTAATGTACCTCGTTGAATTTTGTTGTGTCTTCTGAAGCTGTGTGTTTGTGCCCATTAAACTTCTGAGCTTTTGTGTTTTGTGACAATTCCTGCCTTTTTTTCGTAGAATCGAACTCAAATTATTTAAGCTTTAATATCTGCTCCCTATAACGGATGAGCTTTGTTTTGTATCCCTTTGTTTTATCATTAATTAAGTTGCAAATACTATCATTCTGTAATTACAGTTACGTTAGGCATATACAGTCCTGTCCAAATTATTTGTGTCAAACTTATACATGTACACTTAAACATTTAATAGATGCAAATTTCATTTTAATGTCGGTGTCTTTTTATTTATAACCTTTGCATGTGTTTGTTTATTTATTTGTGTTAGCTGTTATTTTGGCGTGACTTATGTGTGAGGTATCTTGACGAAGGCAGTAACAACCAACAAAACGTAGGTTCAAGCTAACTCAGACACCTCACAGCAGCGCCGGGACGGAACAACGGCGTTTTGATTTTGAGTTTCTAGAGGAACTGTTCAGAAAATTTTCTACCCTATCAATAAAACTCGTGGCGCCTGCCCTTTTTAATGTTGATTATAATCAACCCCTATTGTGACAGCACCTCGCTCTAAATTACGTCCTATTGATTCGAACCCCCCCTCTCCCTGAGATTTAGTCGGACAACTCTCTGTTGCAAGACAGTTAAGGCGTAATTAGGGTAAGCTTTGCTTTGTTGAGGTGTTAGAAGAACGGAACTATCAATTTAGTTTTTTACTAATTGCCAATATGTCTTCTCCTTTTTCTAGTGGGGCTTGTTGTAAGCTGTACTGAGACCTGTTGGTCCATTGTGCTCCCACCTAATTTGTTATGGATCTCGTTCGAAAAGGCCGATTTCCAACGTGAAGAAAAGAATCCTACCCATAGGAACGTCCCTTATCGCCTGGGGTTCCACCAGGCCGGCTCCAAAATGTTTATGTCTCAGTGTTAGGAGGGCTACACATTGACATAGAACATGGATTGAGGTTTCTTCGTCCAACTGGCACCTCCTACAGGTGGCATCTTTTACGATTCCAATTGTGAATACTTGCTTCTGTAGGTGATCGTGTCCTGTTAGTAAACCAGTCACGATCCTAATGTTTTTCCTGCTCATTGACAGGGGAGTAAAGGTGTTAGCAGGCGACATTTCCCCGATGAGGAGTTTTGCCTGACGTAGCCTTGGTACCGAACCCCAGTGGACACTGGATTGGTTACTTAGCCAGTGCTCAACTTGTCTCTTTACAGTGGCACGGGTAATCCCTAGGGCCGGCTCAGGGTCGATGAGTGGCTCTTGAGAACCCCTTCTGGCTAGAGCATCAGCTTTTTCGTTACCCTCTATTTCACTATGGCCTGGTACCCATAGTAGTTTCACTCAGTTTTTGTACCGAGTCTATTCAGTGTTAGGCAACATTCCAGAACCAACCTGGAGTTGATTCTGGGCGAACTCAATGCTCTTAGTGCTGCTTGACTGACAGTGCAGATGTAGTTGTGCAGATTGCAATAACCTCTTTGAAGGTTCTCCTGAGCACAGGGAAGGATGGCAAATACCTTCGCCTGTAATACAGTGGCCTATTTACCTAGGGCAACGGTGAGTTTGACCCTCGGCCTAGATGCCAGCACCAGATCCCTCCGCCATTCTGGAGCCGTCTGTGTACCAGACAAGTCCCTTTGGAGTGAGGAGAAGCTGTTGCTGACACCAATCGTTCATATCAGGAATGAGTACCTGAAATGCTTTGTGGAGCATGTAAAGAGGAGCCATGGAATCACTCCTTGTGAGAAGTTCTGGGACCTTCTCAAAGTGTTGGATGATCCCTGAGTGTCCCACTTGTTCCCCTTTCATGGCCCACATCTGGCCCTGGCTTAGTCTGTAGGCTGACTTTCTAGCCTACGCCTCAATCACCAGGTGAAGTGGCGAAAGCCCCAAAAGCACCTCCAGAGCTGCGGTAGGAGCAGTGCGCATTGCTCCTGTTATGCCTAAACAGGCCAATCTCTGTAGTCCGTTGAGGCTGTTTCTGGTTGTTGCCTTGCTGATTGCCGGCCACTAAACAAGAGCAGCATATGTTATTATAGGTCTTGTAACCACCGTGTATAGCCATTTGGTGACACAGGGCTTAAGACCCCAGCTGGTTCCAAAGGTCCGTCTACATCTCCACAAGGAAGCAGGGGCCCTTTGAATTGGTCTCTCTGCATGAGTCCTCCAGTTCAGCTTTAAATCCAGTATAACTCCAAGATATTTGACCGATTCGAAGGGCTGGAGAGCTTTACCGAAGAGTGTGAGCTGTCTAAGACCCTCAATTCTCCTTCTTTTGGTGAAGATGACAAGTTCTGCTTTGGTAGGATTAATCCTGCGCCCTTGCCTTACGCACCAGTTTTGTACAGTAGTAAGGGCATCTTGCATGCTCGCACTTATTGTGCCACCCATCTTTCCTATTGTTAATATTGCAAGGTCATCAGCGTAACCTAGCACAAAGATGCCTTTTGCAGACAGCTCTCTTAGTAGCCCGTCCACGACCAGACACCATAACGTTGGAGATAAGACTCCACCATGAGGACAACCCCTAGTGACCGTCGCTCTAATGGAAAGCTCGTCTGCTGAAACGATTACCTGTCTGCCCGACAGCATAAAACCGATCCATCTTATTAGTGAGGGTTTGATTCCGTGCCTTTCGGCCGCTACACAGATAGAGTCAAAGAAGGTGAATATGTCAACTATAATTCTCTTCATTTCTTTAACTACCTTATCACGTTAACGCCAAAATTAGTATTTCACACATTAAGAATGTGTTTAAATTTGAATGTAGCTGTTAAGCCACAATCGAGGCTTCCATCTCCAGGACGCGAGTGATACGCGGCAGCTATTACGTGCTGTTGAGGGATACCAGAATATTCCATATATGGTGAGATGCAGATCTCTCTCTACATACATTGATTTTAGTTTGACCTAGAATGTAGTACAATGACATAGATACTTTATAGTTAATGTGTTCTTAGTACATCTATTTGAGTAGGTATGAATTGAACCCTGACTTTTTTAATTACTCTTATGCAAAAATTAATTAGGTGAGCAAAGTAACTAAGCAGTAATTATCTAGTGTAGAATGTTCATTACTTTTTGAGTTCATTACAACCCCTATCTTTTCTCTTTCTTCCATATTTTAAGATAATTATTTTATTTCCCTATTGATTTCCTATCTTCTATTCCGTTGTTTTGTAGTTGTAGTGTTATAATTCGTTTCTTATACAGCGACCGGCAGGAATTTGAACGAAGAAGGAAAATTGTTTTATCCGCAAACGTCACAAAAGTGACAACTTATTTGTCTTTATTGACAAGGTAAAAGTGTCACTTTATCTGCCTAAGCAGACAAAATAGCGACTTTTGCGTACTTTATCTGCCTAAGCACACAAAATGATTGCTCTCTTTCTTTCTTTCTATGTTTGTTCGCCATCTCCTCCGAAGATACTGGACCGATTAAATTGTATGATGGCTTAAAATTTTTCTAATTTTTAGAATTAGTTCGTAGGCCGGTTTTTATTTTCAAAAAAGTACGAAAAAGTTTTAATTTAAATAAACCTTTAAGCAGCGGATCGGAGCATCTGTCGCCGTGGGTTATGGTGTGACAGCTGCTGTGGCCGTGTGCTATTAGCACGGGTGATTCAGTATGTTCATATATCATTACAGTTGCGCGTTATCTGAACAACAGAGGTTGGCGCAGGGGTACAGTGCTAGCCTGAAATTTACCTGAATACGTTTGCGGATAAAATAGTATATGTTATTCGGAGTAAAAGTGACTTTATGTGGCTTAGCTGAATTATTTGCCTCACTAACGTTCGGCTAAATAAACTTCAGCTTCGCCACATAAAGTATCACTTTTACTCCTAATAACATAATCTACTATTATTATAGATTTATCATAAAATTTTGTTCTTGATAAAACGCCGTGCATGTTTCTATTTATGACCCTGTGTGTTATAGAAAATGATTTGTAATCGGATACGATAAGGATGCACTTTCGAAATTCAATTTCGCTCACTTTTAGCAACTAAAAAATTACGTTAACTAATCAAAATTAGTGCTAGAAAGCCTCATTTTTTGTGTTCACCGTAAAACAACTGGTATCTTTAAAAAATGTACTAACAAACGATGTAAACATCAACAACAATTCATAAATATTATAATTTTTAAATAAATTGTTATAACACATATTTAGAAGTGGAGAGGGGGGGGGGGGGTACATGAAATGAAATTATTAAAGTTTCGATTTTCATCATTATAATTTTTTTGTTTGATATTGTTGATGTCTAAATATCTGTTATAACATTTCAATTAAAAATCATAATTGTTTTAAATTGTTGTCGATGTTCAAATCGTTTATTATTTTTTTAAAATACGTGTTTTGTGTTGTTGGACTCAAGAAAATGTGAATTGAATAATCCTGTATATATTTTACCTTTGTAATCCCTTAGGTTTTATTTTCCATGAACTTTCGCTTTTCTTGAAAGTCTGTTACCGTTACGGCGACTTAAAAAAAAGAAGTAAGCAAAGGCCAACGGCTTCTCAGCCGGAGCTGGACGTGGGTAAAACAAAAGACTCAAAAGCTTTAGCTGTAAAATAGAAATATGGGCGCCAAGTAGCTAGTAACCCAGCACTTTGCTAATCAAAAGATACACTACAGAAGGCGCTACTAACCAAACCTGAAAATATAAAGGTAACGGCAAAGACACAAATCATATACGCAAACAAATAGGTCAAGGTAGTATAATTGCTCCAAACAAAGAATACATGCACAATTAAAATACACACACAAAATCTCAATAGGGAGATCATATCACAGTTTAATAATACCAAATAAAGCATAAGGTTAAACTCACCACAATACTGCCAGTTACATTTATATGGGCATAAAAGCGTAGTTAACAAGCAAGCCCAAATTAAATAAATAATTATAAACGGTGTGTATATGTTACAAAATAGTAGTATCAAAAAAGGAATACAAGATTGACATTAAACTTGGCCAAATGCACTACTGAATAAAAGAGTTCGAAAGCATCGTGGCTTCGACACAACTGTTAAGATTAGTGATGAGCCAAACTGTGAGTTTGTAATCACATTGTGAAATGCTACTGTGAGTGCAAAATCACTGTGATTGTAACGTGTGACTGCGATCACAACTTCAAAATATCAAATTCCTCGTTGTCGGCGATCTGATCTGAGCGATTGCTGTCCGCTAATAACTCCTTGCAAGCTCAAGCGTAGGACTGAAAGGGTTATTATGATGATTGCGTCATTGCAAACGCGACTATCACTATCTAGAATCGCGTTAGTGTGTTAATGGTATGGAAACCGGTTACTATTCACATCTATGTGACTGTACAACGAATGGATGAATTAAAATAATTTTTTAATAAATAACATAGAATTACTAATACAAACCACCCCGTAAAAAATAAATATTTATTCATCAAAATATGATATATTTTTTAATAGTAAGTACAAAATAAAAATAGATTCTTCAAAAAATTTTACATATTTTAGTAGGAAATACAAAATAAAAATAAATTCTTCAAACAAATAAGAAAATTAACGATATTTCATTGTGGAGAAGGTAAACGAGCATTATAATTATAAAAACAAAAAAGTTAAAATATATTCTTCGATAAAACAACATCAACAGAAAAACATTTGCATAAACAGATACTGAATTTGAACACTATTATTTTCTGCTCAAAATCACCTCCTCAACGAAGCATTTAAGCAGGGTGCAAAAGTGACAGCGCGCTACTTGCTGCAGCTACGTGAAGTCGATCGGTGAGTGAGAGAATCGCGAGGGAAAAGGAAACGCAACGTCTGACAAACTGTAAGTTCAGATTTTGAATATATAGGAATGTTGCGGAGCTGCTAATTTTCTTACTGCCTGCTCAAAACCAGAAAATCACAGTCACAGTTTTGGTAGCAAATGAATCACAGGTAGTGTCTGTGATTTTTCGATCACAGTGAAAAAATTACAGTTTGCGAAATATTTCTCATCTCTAGTTAAGATTGAAAGCAAAATTTAGAATGCATGTTGAATGCAACCCAGTATGCAAGGCTTAACCGTTATTTAATTAATAATTAATTTATTCCGACGCTATCACGGGCCTACAAGATCTTGTTTTGGTTCCGTAAGGGCGAATTCACGATAATGCAAGGCAATCTGCATTAAAACGGTCGTGGTGCCAGCATTACCAATAATTCTCTTGCACGGCAGGGCGCAAATAGGTAATATTATTCAACGGTGGAATAGGTGACGATTGAAAATGAAAGCATACTTTCATGCACTTGACTTCACAACGAAGTTACAATACCGTTAAAATTTAGTCCGAGATCGGAAGCAAAGTACAATACCGATAAAATCTAGTCCGAAATCGGAGACATCTCCGTACATATAACCTAGATATGGCAAAAGTTAATTTTAGCTAAGATTAGGGCAAATAATTAGATAAATAGTTGTAGATGATTTTTGAACCGTAACAAGTCCTCTATAGTAGATTATGCAATAAGGGAGAGAAATGCGTTATTTTGCTGAGGTGCAACTTCTGACTCGAGGGCGAAGCCCGAGAGTCAGAATTGCACTGAAGCAAAATAGCATTCTCTCCGAGTTGCATATACTATTTTTTTCACGTTGCAGGAAGATTAAAAACGAAAAACCCGTTTTTTTAAACGTCATTTATTGACATTTTAGTTACAATTATTTTAAAATTAGTAACCTATGGTAAATTTTAAAGTTGGTGGCACTGTAAGTCATTATGACAAGAGCTCACAATTATGTCAAATTCGAGGTTAGCAGGTTAGTTTTTGCGTCAGTTTGTGTCAAAACTGACGCAAAACCTAACCTGATAATCTCGAATTTGGCATAATTGTTGTGTCAGTCATAATGAAAACTCCCTAGGGAAATTTTTGTCTTATTTAGTCTCTAGGGAGCAAATGTTCTACTTCTGTCACAATTTTGATGCTATAGAAACGGACTTCTACTCCCGGTCGTGGAAAAATTCTATTTTATACATTGTCAGTCCCATAATTATGGCCTCTCTAACTCCACCTCCAGAGTCTGTCTAATAAGGTTTTCCATTCCAATTTTTTTTAAGTTTCTTTGATAATCACTTCTGTCACTACGATGTTTTTTATCCTGCCCATTTCTAATCTGTCTGTTTTCTTTTACGCTCTTGTGAAACGTTGCTAAAGGATAAGATGTCTAAGTATTTCATATAGAAAATTATTCTAGATGGTATATAACACACAAGCTATACTATTTTATTTTACATCTAAGTAGTATTTACTGCAATTAATCTGATTACAATTATCCGATAAAAATCTTATTAACCATAACAAAAAATACATCAGTTATAAATTAGAATCTGTAGAGGTAAAAAACTATTTTGTTATGGTGAATTCTTTAATATCAAATGTAGCAACCATTACAGAAGTTATATTCGATATAAATAAAATTACAAATCAAAAATTTAGAATATGCAAAAATGATTACAATGACATGTGTTACATTAATTTAGCTGCCTGTTCTTCAAATAAGTAGCACTGATAACAATCTCTTCGACATATCTGTATTATTATTTCACCTCCAGCTGGCATCTGGTGAAGGGCGACCTCACAACCAATATGCTGCTGTGGGTGCCCTAGGATTTTTAACTTGCTCGATCACGTTTCTCTATGCTTTACGGTCCATGGCAACTGTTCTTGCTTGATTAAGGTGGAGCTGTTGGTTCTTTACTACTTCATCTACATATCTATATGCTGTGCAAATGGTTAACAGGTTAACAATATAAATAAAATTAAAATTTACTCAACTAGAAACAATTGATTAATATAGGTACAGTAAAGACGAATATATAATTAAACTAGATCAAATCCCACTAATAATATATTGTATTTTTCATATCTATTTCGTGCACATTTAAAAATAAATTCTAACTTTACTAATATAAATATTTAAAATAATTCTCTTTGCTTTCCCTATAAATCATCTTGTTCACCTAAATTACTTTCCACTGCTGTTCTATATTCAGAAGCAAAGCAGCTCTACGGTTTTTCTCACAAATGACCCTGCACATGTCTAATGAAATTACGTTTGTCTGATGTTTTGTACTGACAATCAGAACAACTAAACGGTTTATCTCCTGTATGGGACCTCATATGTACAACTAAATTACTTTTGTACAACGTTTTGTATTGGCAATCAGAACAGCTGTAAGGCTTCTCCCCAGTATGAGACTTCAAATGTCTATCAAAATTACGTTTATCTGCTGTACTGTATTCACAATCCGAACAACTATAAGGTTTCTCTCCTGTATGAAATCTTGTGTGTACGACTAAATCACTTTTCTGCACAGTTCTACATTCACAAATAGAACAGCAATAAGGTTTGTCTCCTGTATGAATTCTCATATGTCTCAGCAAATTTCGTTTTTCTGATGATCTGTATTCACAAGCAGAACAGCTATACGGTTTTTCGCCGCTATGAGATCTCATATGACTAACTAAAGTATTTTTAGTTGTTGCACTGTATTCACAAACGGTACAGCAGTATGGTCTTTCTCCCGTATGTGATCTCCTATGTACAACTAAGTTACTTTTATGCAGTGTTTTATACTCACAATCTGAACAGCTATATGGCTTTTCTCCTGTATGACTCTGCATATGTCTAACAAAGTTACGTTTTTCTGACGTTTTGTACTGACAATCAGAACAACTGTATGGTTTCTCTCCTGTATGGGACCTCATATGTAGATCTAAATTACTTTTGTACAACGTTTTGTATTGACAATTAGAACAGCTATAAGGTCTTTCTCCTGTATGGGACTTCAAATGTCTATCAAAATTACGTTTCTCTATTGTTCTGTATCCACAATCAGAACAAATATAAGAGTTCTTGTCACAATGTGACCTCATATGGCTAACTAAATTACTTTTACTTGCTGCTTTATATTGGCAAACAGAACAGCTGTAGGATTTTTCACCCGTCTGACAACTAATGTGGCTAAGAACAGGATCTATGCTTTCTAATTTATATTCACAACTAGAAAAATGGTTTTCTGCTGCATGAAACTTCATATGTTTAACTAAATCAGCTTCTTGTGCTGTCTTGTATCTACAATTAGAACAACTGTAAGGCTTCTGCGCTGCACAATCTTCAATTTTTATTTCCAGTACTTCTTGTTTGACAAATGTCGTGGAATCACAAATATCCTGCGTGCTTTCTGTGACTTCTTGTTTAATAAATAATTGATGGCCGCTTGCACTACTATCGGCATTTTGTGAATTCTGCATTGATACCGTTGTAGGGTTCCAAAACGCACTGTCTAAAATCTCTTCTTTAGTATCCATTGTTGCTATTTAAATGCTGGCTTTAAAATTAGTGTTGCTTATGTCCTCAGGCTAACGGTAATAAACTGTCATAAAAGAAAATTACAGATTTTTAAAACAAATTTAGCAAATAAAACGTAATTGAATTTATACCTCTCTTTTTAAATAGCGCGAATGGTTTGTATACTATGTACAATTAAAAATACTATCATATCACCCGTAATAGTAAATACAATCCAAACACTATTTTGTTATTATTCTGTCAATTCATTATTTATACATTTCCAAACTGATTTTGCATTTGCTCTACTCAGGTACAAAAGTACTACTTTGTAAATAGTTCGAATCAGGATTGGCAGATCTGCTATTTTTAATAATAGTGTATTATATTCAACCCCCATCTACTATCTTCTATTGTAGAGTATATACTACATATAGTTACTAAAGCTACTATAATCTCACATTTTTGTGTGTTTTTGGCAGTGGCAGGGTTCTATATCACTTTACAGTTGGCTAAAATGGTTCGACTGGCAGGTGCGGTGCGCGTTCGCGATTTCGTGCTTTTTACTTCCTTTTACAGTAAAGGAAATATTGGATTCACCCCAAAAATTCGAAATTGAGTTTTCAACAGATCTTCACGTTTTAGAGTTCCCTGAACCCAAAAAACATATTCTTTTTCATTGGTCTGTCTGTCTGTCTGTGTGTGTGTGTGTCTGTCTGTGTGTCTGTAAACAGAATATCTCAAAAACGAAAAGAGGTGTGGCGTTGAAACTTCATATATAAGTTTTGTGTACTATGTAGATAAGACAGCAAGCTTTTGAAGAAAATCGCATAACCGGAAGTAGGTGTTTACTCTTGTGATTTTTCAGTTTTTTTCGATTTTTTCAAAAACTGCTCTAACGATTTTTTTTAAACTTAAGTTTTTAATTTGTATTGATGTGAGATAGGTGATTTTCCAGTTGACTACTTCTAAAGTGGGTTTCTTTTGTTTTTTTTTTGACTAATTGTAAGATCACTGTAAAAGGAAGTTGTGTGAGTGTATCACACCAGATTTTTTGTGAACTTTTAAGGTTAAGAACGTCAAACGTATTATAGCAAATAATGGAGAAACCGAAAGCCAGAAATCTATCTACTATCTTCAAAGGCAAAATTTAACCATTTTAAAATTTTGACAACACAGAATCACCTACAACAAGAAACGGAATACGTAGCGGTCTTTCTGCATTTAATAGTAGTTTATTTATCTAGAACGAAAAGTGGCATTTTAAAGACGACAGCCGAGGACGGAATTACTTGCAAGGACCTTTAAAAACACTTTTCGTTCGTGGTGAATACAACGGTTTATTTCATACTGCAAGTTTAATGAATTTTAAATGAAAAGTTGTAAATCATTTCAAATGTCATGTCAACAACTGACGTATAATTTTAAAGTACTTGAACTTTAAAATTTTACTTTAAAGTACTAGGACTTTAATGTTCCATTTTTTGTACAATAAATAAGTTTTAAAGTACTTGAACTTGAAAATTGTACTTTAAAGTTGTGATATTGTTTTTTTTTTCGTCTAAACTATGACCGATTTAATTTTCGCAAAGCCGGCCCTGCACCTGAGATCTGCAACCGAATTTATTTGGGGCAAACTAACATGCACGCAATCAATGGAAATTTTCTTTGAAAGCACTTCTGCGACGCGTGCCAATTGCTTTATTTATCCCGACGAGCGGGCGCCTTTAGCTAGAAATTCTTGGAACTTATACGCATCCAACAAATTTTGAATAACCCTCTTTGTTTCACGCAACAAATAAATTAGGTTTCGAAGGCTATTCCTGCTTGGCGACCTTCGGGGAATTTTCTGTAGTAATTCGATACTCTGGGACTCGCTGCGACAACAACAAATTCTTTCTCGAACGTTCCAAGGCCCTCTCGTTTATTCAGCACTTACCCATTAATATTTTCTTGAGAGGAAGGATTTCCTTTAACAGTGGCAAGAGAAGGATGATTGCATGATAGCGGGGAACGGGGGTTGTGTTCTTCGCGTAATAATTAAAATTCTTAAGTGAGTTCTGCTGCAGGCTTCGAAGCAGATAGCTCGTTAAGTGATAAGGTTCCCGCGGGACGTGTGTGGGTTAGGCCGACGCCGGTTTGGGCGGGCGTTTTGGATTTCGTTTACTTCGACCCCAGAGCCGGGGGAAATTTACTTTGCATCCTGTTGCACATCTACTACAAGACGCCCTATGAAGCCTACGTAATTTTCTCATAGTGAGTGGGAAATATCTGCTTTTGCAAATTCTACCACGTCGTGCCGAACCCGAAGTATTTCTTCGTTCCCGGGGACTACCGCTTTTACCTCGAATTAATTCCACACCCTTTCGGGCCGCGGGCCACTGCCTTCGCTCAACCCCTTTGGGCAACCCTGTTCTACGCTCGCTGCGGGACGCAACCTTAGTCTTTAGGGACGCCGTCTTCGCAGTCCTCGACCTTCTGCAGTCCCCGCTTGATTTTTTTTGGCAAAGCCCTTCAACAACCCTTTCAAGCTGCTGGAAGCTGTATTGCTGGAAGCTGCCACTAGGCCTATCCAGGAACCGACCATCAGCAACCCAGTAGGTGTTCTAGCTACGAAAGGTAGGATCTACCGCTGTATTTTTGTTTTGTTTCTTGTCTTAATGTGTCGCGAAAGTGCTACCGAATTGTATGTTTATTGTGCCTCGCATGCTGCGGGACTTTGCGCCTGCGAATTTATATATATCAAGCGAGTTTATTCTACAGCTCCGGCTGTCTCTCGCATCCCAAACGCCACTGTTTTTTGTTTGTCCAATCTTCTTCGTAAAGGTTTCTGTTAGTCATGTCTTGTTTCACTTGTTTGTTCCACGTGTCTGGGGGTCTGACTCTCTTTCTTTTTCCCGGTGGGTTCCAATCTATTATTCTTTTTGGCCATCTTTGGGGGTCCATTCTTTGTACATGGCCATACCATATAAGTCGTCTCTTTTCTATTTCATCGATCGTTGTTTGGTTCTTGTCCATTCTTTCCCTTATTTCAGTGGTTCTAATATGTTCCATCTTGGACACTCTGCGAATTTAATTTCGTCAAATAACTTGTGTATTGTAATTAGCCATTAAGGTAACTTTTGCTTGGGATCCCCCGACAATTTTCAGTTAGGGTGTAACCTTCTTATGGCCATCTTGTGGCCCTGTGTGTGTCAATTTTCATTCATTAAATAATAATATAGTCACACTTAGTTTGTTTAATTGATTTAAACCCGAAATCTGTCGATCTTCAATCCTAATGTGGCAAAAAGCCGAGTGTAATCAAATGTAAAGCTAGAACACGTGCTTTTATTGGAAAAGCCCGACAGTCTTTGGGCTTGAGTAAATTCTTTTGAGCCCCTTTAGGGAGGTGGTCATAAGGTAAGTCATTAAGGCCACCCGGTGTTTACCGCCCGACTTGGAGGGAACCTAGTGGACGACGCTTCGCAGCGTGCAGCTAACCCAGCGAATCTTTAGTAGAGCCCTGTGATATTTCTCGTTTTGGATCACGAGGGCTGTTAATTTATCAAAACGAGTGGCGTCCTTAGGCAATTCTTTTGAGCAAAGTACAGGGTAAGTGTTGTCGGTTTTAACTGAGCTTTCGAATCACGCCTTCCCGACTGAGCTAAGTGCGAGTAACCGGAGCAACAAAATCTGTTCCAACACATTAAGATCTGTGTTTTCTGGTGAAGCCGGCGAACCCTGTAGTTTGTATCCGATTTTGGACCGTAAATGTGATCAATGTCGATCTAAGGATTTAATCCTGTAACAAAGTACTAGGATTTTAATGTTCCATATTTTGTACCATAAATAATCCGAAAAATGTAATTTTTGACATCAGTATGAAATAAACGAATTTATAAACGGCGCGATTTTACATACAGTTGCGCATGCGCTGTCGTAAATTGCCTAACCCAAAATTTGTCTGTATAAACACCTGTTTTTCTTCTTAATGCTAAGTGCTAAGTTAAGACCAGGGCTAATACTCAGGTTAGGGCAAATGAAGCTGTATAAACCAGCCATAACTTTACTTTTGGTTTGTAGAACCGGCCCTTAAGCATGGATGCCACTTACTTTGTTTAAAATATCTATTCAGGAAGCTAAGCTAAACTGGAAAAGAAAGACTGCAGGGATGGGGAATTCTTATTAATAGCTGGTGTTTGACGACTCCTATTTGCTGACGATCAAGAAATTTGTTACGTTTCAAAAGCCATTTATAGTTACTCATTGAATTATTTGCCTTATTTTCGACCAATCTAAATATTACCTGCTACTACAAGCTTCGAATTCCCAGGCATTTATACGTTTAATTAATTTGCGTTAAGCTAGGCCTCTCTTGATGCATCGCTGTTAGTCTGGTTGCGTATTCAAGGCTCCTTCTATTTTCGAATTTGGACTTCTTATCAGCCTTTTCGGCCATTTGGCATGATGTGCTGCTTCAGAAAAAACTGCTACGTTTTGAAACGTGCCTTAATTGGGTTTTGTCACAGGCATCTTATCCGGGAAATTATTTTTGTTGTGTTTTGGACCTTCCGGATTTGGTAATGCAGTCCTCGTGAGGGTTATTTTGCAATTTCCCAAGCTCAAACTAAGTTTGGAAATTTATCTGAGCAATGCACATGTTCCCTTTTTGACAAAACGGAGCCAAAAAGACCTAAGGGTAGGTTTCTTTTAATTCTAACTAATTAGATTTTATGGTGTAACGCTCTTTTAGCTCCCATTGTGGCCCCCGAATAGACCGAAGTCTCCGAGCTAACGATTTTGGTCCCTGATCAACTGGCGAAGTTTGGCCCCCAGCTGCCGCCTTGAGTGTTGTGCGTGTGGAAATTTGATGACTACAACAGAGAGCGAAGGTAGAAGCGCTTGTGTAACTCCTTCATCGAAGCATCCGCCTGCAGTTTGTTAGCTGCACAACAGCCTTGGCTAAACCTGGTGAATTCATCTGGGCGTCCTAATGCCTATCGGATCTTCCTTCTGCGCCTGCCGCAACCTAGTGGATGAACATTTGAAGGTCGGTTGTAATTATTCTGCTACTTGCCCTGAGCCACTCGGACTGAGTCGAAAGATTGAGACCCGTTTTAATGTTTTCGTGGCTGTGTTGTCTTGTAACCGGCAAATATTAGAATGCCCGTATTATGTATCTTAAGCTTGATTACTCACCACATTTAAAGCAGTTGATATAATTCATTTCACCACTGTTTTCGAATCCACTGCGGTAGTTCATTTTTACTAGTTTTTAGGTTAAAAGTTATTAGGGTGGTTGCGCTTCACGCCTTGCCTAAGTAATCGTATTATCGAAATTTGTACATTTTCATGACAAAATTTAATTCGTTCTTAATACTCGTCACGCTAGTTACATAGAATTGGGTTGAATCCAACCTTAGGGTATCCCCGCATTTGCAAGAAATTTTGCGTAATATTATTTTGCGACACTTTGACATCGGTTGGGAATTAACCATAGTCACACCCCGGTTTACAAAGCGCCTTATATCAAGGAAACAAGATCTTGGGTCTGTAAGTGCGTTACTGCTATTTTTGGTAAACAATAAGTCTGCTCTTGCATAGTGGGTAATTGGTCGAATTTAACTAGTCATTCCAAATTTAGGCTGTAATAAATGTGTCATAGCTATTGTGCTATCGACAACTTTTTAGTAGTGCATTTAGCCAAGTTAAAAAGTCAATCTGTAATTTTCTTATGCATATTTACTTACAGTAATCCATTAATTTACATTAATTCATTTCATTGAGTTACGTCAATATTTCGATTACGCTTTATCTATTACATAAATTATGTGCCATTATTTTGGTGAGTTTTAATAAGACGCTCTACTACTGTGATATCATCTCCCTATTGAGATTTTGTACTGATTTGCGGTGTGATATTGTATGTGTTTATTGTAGAGCACCCCTCCTATTATTGTTCATTATACTGAATCGTTACCTATGCCAGCGAATTTTATTTGTGCCCGTGCCGTTATCTCTCTTTTCAGAAAGTGTTTGGTAGCGCATTTTATTGTATGCCATTTTGTGTGATTAGAAAAGAGCTGGGTTATCTGCTATTTGGCGCCATATTTTTATTTTTCAGCTGAAGCTTTTGAGTCTTTTGTACAACCCACGACCTCCTCCGGCTGAGAAGTCAGCTGCCTTTGCTTATCTTCCTTACAATCAGAGCTACGGTAACAACGGTAACAAATTACAGCTTGTGACGAAACACATGCGTACAAAAAATGGTGCTTAAGTATGAATATGACACAAACGCAACTCTTTGAGATGATAGTCATTTATTTAAATAAAAATATAATAATACTAATATCAAATCATACGCACATCATAACAATACGTATTCTGCAGACGCATAAGATATCATGACGACTGTTGGCAGACGGGCTTTACACGTTTGCAGTTTACTCAGGGTTTTTACTTTGACATATTTTTTTGTTTTTTAGGGCAGTCAAAGAAATAATTAATAATTCGTCAGAGACTACTTAGAATGTCTATTATACTATAAAGCGTTTAAGATGGAAAATATGCTACCAGAAGAGCATGAGTAATATTAATAAACAACGCAACTGTTACATTAAATTTAAATTTCAAAGCGGAAGTTTTAGACAGATTGTAAGAAAATTTTTGCATTTAGCACTTTTCTGCCTTTTTTCGCTTTTGTATCCTAAATTTTAGTAACTTTCCCGATTTATTTACGCCCAAATTGAAAGTTTAGTTATATTTTAAAAACCAATTTCGTTCATTGGCGTCTCCCGGCGTATTTTATAATCGTCAATTTAAATTTAGATGTGTTTGTTTGTCGCGTGGATGACGTAAGTCGGTTTATCTTATTTTAATCACCTTTCGGCGTCAGAACTTCGTCTGTCGGTTGCCGGTGGATCGCCGTTCTGAGCACAAATAGGTTGCACAACGTGACGTAATTCTTATGCTTTCATGCAAGTTAGAGAGAGAGCGCAAGCCTGTTTTCTGGGCTTTTCCCGCTTGTGCAGACCGAGTTTTGCAGCATTCAACGTCCCGCTCTAATAAGAGGGTCAACAAGTGGTTTTTACAAACGCGCGTCGCCCCGAGGGTAGACGCAACTGAGCGTTGTCACGGTCGTTTTGTGTTGAAGTTCTATCTGTGAAATTGGATTGAGTACCTTTTTTTGATGTTGTGCTGTGGGTTTTTTAAAATCATTTCGCTGATCGACCATCCGCGAGACCATATGGAAATATGGCGGCGGCGTGACCTATTAACGACGGTTGATAAACCTTAAAATTTACGCCTTGGGGCGCATTTTCTTCTGGGGTCCTACGTAACGCTCGTCTATATCAAGGAAGGCGTAGCCCGTCGTAAAACTGCTCATCGTTGATGGCACCTTCCATTTCTCCCGTAGGAGGACGTCTGTCTGCTCCCATTCGTGGTTCCAGCAGCGTCTTGGTTCATTGAAGCCCTGTTCCTGCACCCCGTTAAATACATCAAGCAGTTGCTGTTTCGGCGGCCAGCGGCTTCGTTGGACAATCAAGCAACGGCCCACCGAAAACTCTACACCAAGTACTGTTATTACATTTTTACTGTGAATTTCAATCTGTTCAGTATTGCGCCATTCTCGATTTGTGTGACGTAGTATGTCAGCTGTGCTAAATTTAAATTATGTCTGCGCGACGTGTTTTTAGTTGGTAGCGTCGCTATGCTTAAATTTTTGTGGGTCGTTCACAACGGAACGATATTAAAGTAATTTATGTAACTTTGGTTTTATGTTTAACGATTACTGTTTTTAATGTCATATGTCGACTTTGTTTATATCCGATTGCCTCGATATTTGTTTGTTCACTAAATATTTACTAATTCCTTTGCATTTAATGTCATGTTTGTAAAACGATTTGGTTTTTGTCTTTTCAATCATTACATTTTATTCTAAATTAGCCGCGCGTATACTTCATGTTGCATGCAAATTTTGTAGTAGATGTGGTGTTTTTCTTTTGTATAGAGTTTTTGGAAAAGCTGAAGGAATACATGTAAGGTAAGTTTACCAATGCTGCACGCTGGCTGTAATTGAGCACTCGCCCCCCCTTTTAAACTTCGTTCTCTCTTTCCACTTTTGAGTGAGAGGATTTTTGCCGATATAAAAGTGGTGGCGTCTGACATTTAACACCTTTAGCGATCATCATCTCGCCCTAATTGGTATTGTTTATAGCGAACCGCCCTGATATATGAGCCGGACAAATTAACCTGTTATAGGGTAATTTAGGTACATTTAGGGTGAGTTCTGCAATTCTTCCATTAACGTGGCGTAACGCCCGGTTTGGACGGTAGCAAGATATCAAGTATCTTTTTTTAAGCAGATATTAATAACTTTTGTACTTTTATTAAAACACCATTAAAAGTAGGTTTTTAGCGCTTGTTTTCAAATTTAAAAATTTCATTTTATGGCACCAATATCAAAAGTAAATTTAGTCCCAAGGTAGCGACCAATATGGTTTATTAAAGTGTTAAATATGCTAGTTTTTAATATATCATGGTATATATTGCAAAGGCTCCCTTATTGACGTGCCTTTTCTCATTGTAATATTGTTAATTAATTTTTTACACTTATTTTAGCAATTAGCTCGGATGTTTAACCACGAAGGTCACTCATCTTGTACCTGGTTTAACCACATCTGCCTCTTCAATGTTATCTCGCATTCCTTTGAGTTTTGCTTTAAACTTCAATATTAATTTTAATCTTCAATATACCGCTTCTGGATTTTTAAGTAAGTTTTAACTTCTATTTGTTCGTAACTTTTCTCTAGTCAATTAATTAATTTTAGAAGCCAGATGATGACTTAACTGTCGAAACATGTCGCTTGTCAACTACTTATTTATTCATTAAATATTATACATGGGGAAGGTTTGAGTTTTACTATTTCCACCTGCAACATAATCTTTGTAAAAACAACAAATGCTTAGGCGTTAAAAGAAAGTCGGAAAATTAAGTTTAGTAAAGTATGTCACGCCGGATGAAATTAACATGATAACTTCCGAAAGATATAACCCATCAGTATGATTTTTGAGCCAGTTTGTATGAAATGTGAATGTAAAAACTGAAAATCTTTTGAAAAAGATTGGTCGCTTCTTATGTATTTGTCAATTTGTATTCACGTTATCAGTATTTAATAGTAACTACGCTGTTAGAGTGGTATAGTGGCGTACTCCTCGAGCTTGGGGTCGCGAGTTTGAATCTGGGCCCGGTAAAGATTTTTTTACGTCCTTTTACAATAAAGGAAGTATTGGATTCACCCAAAAGTTCGAAATTGAGTTTGCAACAAATGTTCACGTTTTAGAGCCCCCGAACCCAAACAACTTGTTTTTGTTTATTGGTCTGTCTGTCTGAGTGTCTGTGAACAGAATATCGCAAAACCGAAAATGGGTATGACGTTGATACTTCATATACAAGTTTTGTGTACTATCTAGATCCAACGGCAAGCTTTTGAAAAAAATCGTATAACCCGAAGTATGGTTACTCTTGCGATTTTTCAGTTTTCTCTATTTTTTTAAAAACGGCTCTAACGATGTTTTTTCAAACTTCACATTTTTGTTGAATTTTTAATGCGTATTGATGTGAGAGGTGATTTTCCAGTTGAATACCTCTAAAATGGGTTTATTTTGTTTTTTTTATTAACTCCTATTTTAAATAGAACACTCGGTATATTATTACATTTTTAAATTCAGCTTAAAGTTTTAGAGAGAATGTGTGTCTTCAACTAACGCTCTATTTTGTTCGGTTTCTGTAGATTTTTAGTTTTTGAAAAATTTTGACAAATGCTTAGACATTAAAAATCAAACTTTTGACTAATTATAAGATCACTGTAAAAGGAAGTTGTGTGCGTGTATCACACCAGATTTGCTGCGAAAGCAAATTTCTATACATTTTCACCTTTAAATCTGAAATGCCGCATTATCGGCGCTGTCTGACCCATTCGAACTTTCATCTCAGGTATTGATTTTAAACCGATTTCCTCCGTCTTGGCTTCGCAATAATTAGTTCCCGCCTTTCTTGCAAATTCTCTTTAGCCGAAATGGTTGCCCATATGGCGTGATATGTACATAACATAATGCCACACCACACTGAAAGCACCGTTTCAATAAATTACGACGACTAACTGTGCCAAAAAGCGGATGGTAGAAAATCACTCCATGCCAACACTGTGTGTTGCACATATCTACATAAGTTATAAAGTAAAAGTTAAACATTTTTTATTGTTAAGTTGTGAGACGATGAAGCGCCAACATTCTACAAAAAAAAAAACTCCCGTGTAAATAATTAGTTAATTAAAATGTTCATAAAATAGTATATTATAGTTTTATAAACGTCATTTTAGTCACGAGTTTTATTAATCACGAGCGAAGCGCAGCGAAGCGAGTGTTTAATAAAATGAGTGACTAATAAGTTTATAAAACGAGTTGCATACTATACTTTTTCTACGACCACAAATTTAGAGAATATAACATCATATTATTTCATTAAAATTTTGACATTTCTTATATTAGGTTAAATTATGCTTGGCAAACTTCAAAGTGGCGGTTGCAAACTAACTTGATTTTAGTTTTGGCTGTGGCTAATAAAGCAAATACTATTTGAACCTAACTTCACCACATGACTAAAACATCGTTGCCAACTTCAGCTCATGACTAAGAGGCTCTTTAGTCACAGGTTATGAAGGCATGATTAAAAGGTCACTTAGCGACGTGTATGTTAGTATGTTAAATGGCATTTTAGTTACAGGAGTAGAAAAAATATATTTTACAATCTAAAAAAGAATATGGCATTCTAAAAATTATAAAATTAAAATAATAAATGTTCCATAATAATGTACACTTGTGCTCATAAAAATGGAATACACTCACTGTTGTACTGATTTGACAGTCGGATTATTCGCATTATTAAATAATTTTTTATACGATATTTTTATTTAACTATTTTCTTGTAATTTAATACAACAAACAATTTCACTTTATCGATGTTTGAAACCAACCGGTATTACAAAACTAAAATATTACAGAAATCGGTTGCAATTCTTTGTATGTATTCCATTTTTATGAGCACAAGCGTACATTGCCTCTTCAGTTTAGTCTATGCATGTAATATAATAAAATTATTCAATAAAAAACAACATATCTTTTTTAAGTGGCGAATAGTGAACATGCGTTGAGACCTAGCTGAGTATGTACCATCGGTTGCATAGAAAACTGGGACAGCCAGTTTTAGGTTGGTTATACAACATATGAATATGTTGGTGGCACTGTAAGTCTATGTCAAATTCGAGGTTATCAGGTTAGGTTTTCCGTTAGTTTTAACACAAACTGACACAAAACCTAACCTGCTAACCTCGAATTTGACATAGACTTACAGTGCTACCAACATATTATTCATACGTTGTATAACCAACCTAAAACTAGCTGTACCAGTTTTCTATGCAACCGATGCCGATGGTATGTATACAAAGAATCATTGAAAATGAACAGGGCTGTGCTACCAATATTATGGCCCCATGCAAAATTATAGAAATATCGGGCTATTTTTATGAAACCGTGTGCATTAGATGAAGTACTTTTTGGATAACACGGTTATAGTAGCCTTCCAAACACAAATGTTTCAAATGTGTAACATGTGTTGCGTAACCCTGTTCATTTTCAATGATCGTGTATGTACATACCTAACATAATTAACTTGCAAATAATTATATCTGTTTGAGCATCCTTCAAGTCCAATTCTGCCATCACACATATAGCTTCAAATTGAAGTCGAAACTGAACTATAATCCCTTTGTCGTAATGTTCGACACATCGTTTATTATTGACATAAATTTCTGCTATTTGAGTAATTTAGTATTGTTTGTAGTTTCAATTCCCTATATCTGTTGTAAAACGCTTTGAGTTATTTAAAGTTAAAATGTAAACGTAATTATGTTTGCATTGCTAGTAGATTAACTGGTTAAATCGAATTGCTTTGATTGTAGATATAATTGGAAATATTTGTCTATGCACATAATACTACTGATTGAAAAAGCATCACTATTTTGTAAGCTGGCATTTAAATAACAACCAGAAATACGAAGCAAGAAACCCTTAGATAGTATTTTTGACTCCAACGGCAACCTCATCGCACACATCAGCCAACATGAACGAAAAAGTAAATCTTGCTAACCTTCCTATCAAACAAGAAAACAATGAAAGCGTCGAGGGTATTATTAATTACGTTGATATTCCTATTAAGCAAGAAGAAGTTGAAATAAAAATCGAAGATGCTGTAGATCAGAAGGCTTCTATTTATATTAATTCAGAAGATAAGCTTCATTGTTGTTCCATTTGTGTATATAAAACAGCAAACAAAAATCACTTAGTTGAACATACAAGGTGTCATACAGGAGAAAAGCCATTCAGTTGTTCAGGTTGTGAATATAGAACAGCACGCAAACATAATTTAGTTGTACATATGAGATCTCATACAGCAGAGAGGCCGTATAGTTGTTCCTATTGTGAATTCACAGCAGCACGCAAGCATAGTTTAGTTGTACATATGTGGTCTCATACAGGAGAAAAGCCACATACTTGTTCCATATGTGAATACAAAACAGCATATAAAAATAATTTAGTTTTACATATGAGGTCCCATACAGCGCAAAAGCCGTATAGTTGTTCCGATTGTGAATTCACAGCAGCACGCAAACCTAGTTTAGTTGTACATATGAGGTCTCATACAGGAGAAAAGCCGTATAGTTGTACCGAGTGCGAATACAGAACAGGACGTAGAACTAGCTTAGTTGTGCACATGAAAATTCATAAAAGCGAAAAGCCATATAGTTGTTCCAAGTGTGAATACAAAACAATACGTAAAAATTATTTAGTTGTACATATGAGGTCACATACTGGAGAAAAGCCGCATGGTTGTTCCGAGTGTGAATACAGAACAGCACGTAAAGATTGCTTAGTTGTACATATGAGGGCTCATACAGGAAAATAACCTTACAATTGTATTTTCTATCACTACAGATCTGCACAAAATTACGTGTACGTATAAAAGTGTGTGTGCAAATGCAGAACTGCAAGGCAATATTATATATTATATTGGTGCATATAGACCCGAGCATAAAGGAAGTTGAATTATACAAGAGGGTCTGTATATGATAAAAGGAAAATAGGAGTAACTGCAGAAAAATAATTTTAAGTGTGTAAACAGATTTTTTAAATAAATTCTTATGATTATAATAAATATTAAGTAACTTTTTTTTTATAAAATACAAAATAAAAACCTTAGTGATGTATCTTTGTGGTTTGAATATACCATATTGATTTAGAAAATACAAAATTCTTCGTAGCGTAAGTATTTAGAAATATTAAAATTTTACGTTAGATTTTTACATATTCGATATAAAACTTAACTGTAGAAATGTCTTTTTATAACAAAAAAAAATATATATGTTGAGCGTATTTTTATAAGTCGGAATTTCTTTCTTTCTTCTGTTTATCCTTGTACCCTATCTGGGTGTCGGATATGAGGTCCAGTCCTTCCATTCCTTCCTGCTCCTTGCCATTTTTTTCATCTCTGCCACTGTTTTGCCTCTCTTTATACCGATTTCTTCGATTCTTTGTGTCCAGCGCTTTCTGGGTCTGCCCTTCTTCCTTTTTCTTTCTGCTGGTGCTTCTATGATCTTTTTTAGTAACGATTTTTCTTCTGTTTTTATATGACCATACCATCTTAGTTGTTTCCTTTCTATGAAGTCCATTATTCCTTCTTGTATTAAAGTTTGTCTTATTCTTTCATTTGTCTGTCCCATTTTGTAACTCCCTCAATTCTTCTCAGGAACTGCATTTCTGCTGCATTGATCTTGCTTTCGTGCTTTTTGTTTATGGTCCATGTCTCGCTGCCGTAAGTTAGTGTTGGTCTCGCTATACTATTGTATACTTTCAGTTTCACTTGCTTGTCTACTTCTTGTTTCTGCAGTATTGGTTTGTTTATAGCATAATATACGTTCCTTGTTTTCTTTATTCTTTGTGCAATGTAGACTTCTATTCTTCCATCATCTGTTATTACTGAGCCGAGATATTCCATTGCTGTAACTACTTCTATTGTTATCCCATTTATTTCTATAGTTCTTATTATCTCAGTGTTTTAGTTATTTATAATCCTCATTTTTGTTACTTCCTTACTATAAAGGAAGTATTGGATTCACCCCAAAAATTCTAAATTGAGTTTTCAACGGATCTTCACGTTTTAGAGTCCCCTGATCCCTAAAAACATATTTTTTTTCATTGGTCTGTCTGTCTGTGTGTGTGTCTGTGAACAGAATATCTCAAAACGAAAAGAGGCATGGCGTTGAAACTTCATATATAAGTTTTGTGTACTGTGTAGATGAGACAGCAAGCTTTTGAAGAAAATCGCATAACCGGAAGTAGGTGTTTACTCTTGTGATTTTTCAGTTTTTTTCGATTTTTTTAAAAACGGCTCTAACGAGTTTTTTAAACTTTACATTTTTATTGATGTGAGATAGGTGATTTTCCAGTTGAATACTTCTAAAGTGGGTTTCTTTTGTTTTTTTTAAATTTTTTTTATTAGCTCCTATTTTAAATAAAACACCCGGTATATTATTACATTTTCGAATTCACCTTAAAATTCTAGAGAAAATTTGTCTCTTCAACTAACGCTCTATTTTGTACCGTTTTTGTAGAATTTGTAATTTTTTAAAAATTTTGACAAATTTTTAAAAATTAAAAATAAAATTTTTGACTAATTATAAGATCACTGTAAAAGGAAGTTGTGTGAGTGTATCACACCAGATTTTTACTTCCTTTTACTACTATAAAGGAAGTATTGGATTCACCCCAAAAATTCGAAATTGAGTTTTCAACAGATCTTCACGTTTTAGAGACCCCTGATCCCAAAAAACATATTTTTTTCATTGGTCTGTCTGTGTGTCTGTCTGTCTGTCTGTCTGTGTGTGTGTCTGTGAACAGAATATCTCAAAAACGAAAAGAGGTATGGCATTGAAACTTCATATATAAGTTTTGTGTACTATGTAGATGAGACAGCAAGCTTTTGAAGAAAATCGCATAACCGGAAGTAGGTGTTTACTCTTGTGATTTTTCAGTTTTTTTAAATTTTTTCAAAAACGGCTTTAACGATTTTTTTTAAATTTTACGTTTTTCTTACATTTTTAATGTGTATTGATGTGAGATAGGTGATTTTCCAGTTGAATACTTCTAAAGTGGGTTTCTTTTGTTTTTTTTCTATTTTTTTTTATTAACTCCTATTTTAAATAAAACACCCTTTATATTATTACATTTTTGAATTCACCTTAAAATTCTAGAGAAAATTTGTCTCTTCAACTAACACTCGATTTTGTACCGTTTTTGTAGAATTTGTAATTTTTGAAAATTTTTAACAAATGGTTAAAAATTAAAATGAAATTCTTGACTAATTATAAGATCACTGTAAAAGGAAGTTGCGTGAGTGTATCACACCAGATTTTTTTGTTAGTATTCACCTCCATTCCCATTTTCTCCATTTCCTCGTTCCAAATTTAAACCAGTCCCTTCATTTTATTGTGAGTATCTGCTATAAGTATTATGTCATCTGCGTAGATTAAACTATCTACTTTGATCGACCTTAGTTGGTGATGTCCTAGTTGTGATTGTAGATGTTTTGATTTCTCTCTTGTATTTAATAAAATTTTGTCCATTACAGTTATGAATAGGAGTGGGCTAAGACTATCTCCCTGTTTTAATCCCTGTCATGTGAAACGTGTCGGATACTTGTCCGTTCATATGTACTCTTCCTTTGACTGTCTGGTAGATGTTCTTAATGTTTCTTAAGAGTTTTCTGGATGTCTGTAATTCTATCAGGTACTTCCATATGTTACTTCTTTTTATATTATCGAAGGCGGCTTTCAGGTCTATAAATGTGATGAACATTTCACTTCCTCTTTCTATTGCTCTTTCCATTATATTTCTTATTATATGTATGTCGTCCGTTGTTTGTTTACCTTGTCTGTATGCTGCTTGTTCCTCGGCTAGTTTGTATCCTATGCAGTGTGTAAGTCTCTTTTGTAGAATCTTCGTGTACATTTTGAAAACTGTAGAAAATAGGCAGATTGCTCTATAATTATCACAATTCCCCGTTTCTCCTTTTTTATAGATAGGTATGATTGTATTATTTTCTCAGTCCTTTGGAATTTGCTCTCCTTCCCATGCTTTTCTGAATATTTCGTGTAACCATATCTTTCCTTTCGGCCCCATGAATTTTATCATTTCTGTCTCGATACCATCTGGTCCACCTGCTTTGCCCCTCTGACATTTCTATTTCTAATTCGTTTTCCTGTGGTTCTTCACCTATTTCGTCGTATTCGTCGTGCTCTTCTTGTTGATTTCGGTCCTCTTCAAATTCTTCTTCGTAGTATTCCTTCCATACTTGTAGGATTTCAGATATTTCCGTTTTTAATTCCTTTTTTTTTGTTTCTTATTCCTCTTACTTCTCTTCCTTTATTTCCTCTTAACTTTTTACTATACCCCAAAAGTGCTTGTTATTTTTTGTATACACTTTCTCAATTTCCCTTCCAAAGTCTTTCCAGCATTGAATTTTTGCTTTTCTTATTTCTCGTTTGGCCTTGTTTCTTTTCCCTATGTAATCTTCTCTGTCCTCTTGGTTTTTAGTTGTTACATATTTCTTCCACGCTTCCTTCTTCTCTCCGATTGCTTTTTTTATTTCTTCGTTCCACCATCTTTTTCTCTTAGTGTTTTGTGTCACTTTCGTTATTCCACATATCTTTTTAGCATTTTTTATCAGCGTATCTTTGAATATTTTCCATATTTCTTCTACTGTTCCTTCCAATCTTTTTATTTCAAATTTTTCTAGTTCGTCATCTGTATTTTCCTTGTACTTTTCTCTACTTTCTGTATCTTTTAATTTGTAGATTGGTATTCTCTCATATTCCTTTTTCTCCTCCACTGTAATATTTATTTCATTCATTATTGCTCTTATTAATCTGTAGTGTGGAGAGTTCCGCTTCTTCTATTGTTTTCACTTCCTCTATTATTTGTTCTAATTCCCTCGTGTATACGATGTAATCTATCAGACTTCTTGCCCTTCATTCTTAAGCTACATATGTGTACTTTTCTTCTAATGGTTGATACCAAAAGGTGTTTCCCACTATTAAATCGTTTGTTATACAGAATTCCATCTTTTTTTTCCCATTATTATTTTGTATCGTTTCGCCGAATTTTCCCAAACTGCCTAATCCTGTGTTTAAATTGCTTCCTACTCTTGCGTTCCAATCTCCTATTATTAATATTTTGTTACACTTTTCTTTCGCTCTTTCTATCATCTTCTGTAGTTGTTCGTAGAATTCTTCTCGCATGTTTACTTCTGCTCCCTCTATCGGCGCGTATATTTGTATTATATATACCAACTGTCCCAGATCTACTTCTATTGCTATTATTCTTGAATTAATTGGTTCTATTTTTGTTACCCTTCTAATTAGTTTATCGGCAATTATGATTCCCACTCCTTCCTTACACCTTTGTTCTGGCTCTATTCCTGAGTAGTATAACGTATAGTCATGGGTTAATTTTATATTGCCTTTTCCTGGCTTCTTTGTTTCACTAATTCCTAGTAAATCTAATTTAAATGTACTCATTTCTTCCGTTATTTCTACCTCCTTCCCAGTTAATGATATTATATTCCATGTCCCTATGTTTATTTTGTTCCATGATCTTATTTTTGTTTTTCGTTTGTCTTTCTGTGTTTATGGTTACTTTATTTTGTTTATGTTTAGTTGTTTCTACTTTTTCGTCTTTGTTTGGTATTGCTCGAGATTCTTTATATATCCGTTCACGTTTCAAGGTATTTATTGTTGCTTCCGTTGGTTTTTTGGTTTTTATTTGTTTTATTGTTTCCTCTATCTTTGTTAATTGTCTTTTTCCGTTGCCTTCCGTCATCGCCTGATCTGTCCTGTTGCTAGTCCCTTCTATTGGTTTTTTGGAGAGTATTGTTTACGTCCCGTTTTTGTGATGTTCCTAAATGTTTTGTTGAATTCTTTGTTCGCTTTATGTGATAGTTCGTTCCTCATAAGTGCTAGCATAGTTTGCGTGTAATTTTTCTTCTTTGGTACTATCTTTTTGGTGGAATTTGCTTCCTCATCATCGGTAAATCTATACCTTTTCTTGTTTTCTTCTGCTTCGTTTAAAGATATTGTTTCATTCTCTGCTGCGCTTTGTCTAACTTCATCTTCTATTTTCCCCGGGTTTTCGTTTGCCTCAAAGTCCTCAATTCCATATTCTTCGTTGTTTACTATTAATTTGTTTCTCCATATTGTTGGTCTCTATCCTTTTTCCTTTGCGGCCTTACAGTACTGTATTAGGATTTTCTTTTCTTCTTGTTCCTTTTGTGTTAGATCGTTACTTAGTCATATCATTGTTCTTTTTAGCTTTTTCGCATTTTTGAGTATTTCCCTTTTTATGTTCCAACTAGTAAGCACCGCTAAGATTGGTCTCTTTTTTCCTTCTTTGTACTCTCCTAATCTTATTACTTTTTCTACTCCTGTATCTGCGTTTACAGTAATCTCTATGCTATTCATCAGCTGTATAAATTTCCTCTTGGTGCTTTCTGGCGCTTCGTTTGGCTCTTCTTCCACTCCGTAACAAACTAGATTACTCTTTTTTATCTCTTTCTCAAGGGTGTATATTCTTCTTTCTTGTTTGTTGGCCGTTTCTTGTAGCTTGTTAATTGTGAGTTCCTGTTTTTCGATGATTTTTTCTCTATTTTCCAATGCTTCTCGTAATTGTTTTATTTCTTCATTATTTCTGTCGCTGCTCTCTACACTTTTCCTTATGTCCTCATTCATTGTCATTAGTTGGTTTTGTATGGCTTGTAATGTTGTTCCTATTGTGGCTAGTTCCGCCATGTCTGCTTGGCTTTCCTAAATTATCTTTACCTGTTTCTTAATTATTAGCTTAAATTTCTGTTTTCTGTGTTTACAAGTTTTATCTGCCAGTCGTATCTCCTTTACGCCGCGCAAAGCGCACGCCCCGGTCGACCCGTCGAAGGACGCGCACTTATCAGCAGCAGCCGGTTATCCTATTTCTCTGTAAACACTTCTTATATGCTACTCCTACCTTATTTGTTGTTTCTTATAAGGGGTTTTGCTTCTCTTATCTGCGTTATTTACACTTTTGGAGATTAGTTTGGCACTTTCTTATATTATATCATAAACAAAATTCTGCACTCTTAACACTCGGAATTTAAAAAATATAAAAATTTTAGTCCAAGTTTATTTTTAAACCTTTCCTGTTCTAAATGGTAGTACATACATTGATGTCAAGCCATCATTAATAATCCTTATCCTTGATGCGACCCTATTCAGTAAGAAATGTAAAAATGAACAATTAAAACAGCACGACAATATTTTACTGATTTTCATTTTATATGAAACAATTTTAAATAAATATACCTAACAGAATTTTTTTTTTCGAAGTAAAAGCTATAGTCAAACAAGTTTTAATTGAAGGTACCTAGGTTTTCCAAATAATATCAACAAAGTTAAAGAACAACTAAAAATTCTTATTTGATTCTTTTTAATTGCAGATAATTTATCTATGGGTAATTCAGTAATTTAATTTATCAAAAAATGTAGAAACTGTCAATATATTAGTTGCACAATCGATACCATATTCTACCAATAAGATTTACTTTGGGAAATCATACTGCCGATTACAACTTCAAACTATGTAAAACTGAAAAATGTACGTAAATTTACTTTTCATAACACTTCACCAATTGCATGAAAAGACAAATCAAAGCTTTAATCTCTCACTGCCTACTATGAACACATCACCAAGACACACACCCCACACGTTCAAGTTTTCGGCCTAGATACATAAATAACTATTTTGTGGCTAAACCGTTTATCCAACTAAAATTAGTAGCTATCCAGAAACAAAAATTGGTAGTGATTATACAGGGGGTTAATTAAGGATTTTATTTATCTGCAATTTATTTTCAAAACGCTAGCTCAGTGGAACAATTAACTATATTCCCAGGGGTGAAATCCTAATAGATTGTAATTTTTACTTGAGCTGGTGCGCCGCTATACACCTGAATTAGTTCCAATGCACAGTAGTTATTGTATGCAATAGGTCAAAACCTACAAAATGGTTCGTATCGTGCACTTGACTTTAAAATAATCAAAATTGTGAACATTCGCAGAGGTATTTATTCAAATCGTCGCGCTTTGGCGGTTATTATTATTATTTGTTTCAGGCATTAATTTGTCACATGACGTCAGAAGGGACGCCGTCTGAATCTCGCAATTGTCTTATCTCAAATTTGGGAAAATGATTATTTCTCGAACTGCTCCTCCGCTGCGGCCGTAGAAGTACTCGAATTTTCTTCGGTAAGGACCTCCTCTCATATGCACGTCGAAATCCAACCGCTGACTCTTATATTTTAGGTGAATTTTGAATACCTCAATTCTGCGGCTTCCTAGGATGCTCGGTGATGAGTTCCTGGGGTGTTTCTTGACCTGGAGCGGCTTTTCTCGCTGCTTAGCTATATTGAAATCTACGCTTCATTTACATGCACTTCGCAAACCTTTTTGTGACTATTCATTTCTTTCGGCTCGGCCATTCATTCTGCACAAACCTATTATTTAATTAATTTGGACTTCAACTTCAACCCTGTGAAAAGCATTCGTTGTCCTTTGCGTTACTTACTCAATTCATTTATTAATACAGGCATCTCTTTTCCAATGCATTTACTGATAAAACACCCCAACTCTGTGCTTATTGACTTGTTTCTTAAGTTGTACTGCAAGGAAAATCGGGTTGTGGGTCTAAGACCATCACAATATTGCCACATTCTTTAAATATATAGTGGTATCGAATCATGTCCAGCAGATCTTTTGGTCATATTTTTGCAATTGCTCAAATTATTTTCTCGTTTGTTATTTGCGTTATATTTATTTGTGTCGTTAGGTTCACTAAAATTGTGTATATTACTGCTCACATGGTCTCACTGAGCCCGATTCTAATCGCCAAGGATACGGAAAAATTCCGACCTCAGCGGGATTCGAATCGAGGACTTGCTTAATGCAAGCCTGGCGCTTACCCATCTGCGCCACGCAGCTTCTTTCATGGAATTTTTTGCTAATGCTAATGTAACTAGGTCTCCGTTACTACCGTAACTATCACATCATAGTCCTCAGCTAGCGCTTTGGTAAATAGTATATTTAACTTGGTTTTAAGTCCACGTGCATTTTAGGAGTAAATCTTAATGTCACCTTTAGTGGACATTTTTTATCGCTTATTCTTACTAATTTACAAAAATGTTTCTTTCACATTGTGCTTTTATTTACAAAATTAATGTATTTGACTTAAAAGGCTGTAAAATAATTTGTGTCCTGATGAAAACATAACGTCATATATAAAATTTCAGAATAGGAACAATTGTTATTTTAAGACATACTCTTTTGACTAGGAGGAAGGCGTTTTATTGCTTCGCGCTAGAGCTAGTCGTGGTTTCTAATACATTTTATCTACTGCTGCTGTCTAATGGCCATGAATTATGATTCATAATTCACGGTTTGCAGCCAATCATAAAATTCTATTTTTAATTCAATAGTTTGCAAGTTGCAACCAATCAGAAAATTATATTTTTATTATTCAATAGGTTATAACCAATTACAAAATTCATTCTTATTATTAAATGACTTTTGAAGTTAACAGCTGTCACAAATGTCATAATTCGGAAATATGAACACAAAACTCCTATTGCATAGGAGTAGATAAAATATCGTATTACATTCGCGATTATGGCCATTATTCACTCATCTTCGTGAATAATGGCTGTTATAATCGCCCATATATAGTAATATACTATTAATGTTGACATTAAGTCAAATGTCAACTCATAAATTGAAAACATGTCAATTGTGTGATGTGTGATGTTATACATTTCATTGAGTTTATAAAGCATGAACTAAAGAATATAAGGTTATTTGATACCAAAGGTAACTCAAACATACTAAATTGATAATACTTCAATATAATCTGACATTATACCAGACGAGGGTATATTACACACTGTGGTACTAAACTTGACTGCAGTTGGAACCAGATTACAATCCCTTTGTCGGGACGTTAGGAACTGCGTAAATTAACCTCAATTTTTCCAAGTTGTTTATAATGCGATATTGTTTCAATTCGTTATATCTATTACAAAACGCTTTGAAGTTATTTCAAATTAAAACACAGTATGTTTCCATTGCTAATATATTAACTGGTTTAAATCTGCTTTGATTGTAGGTATAATTGGAAATATTAGTCCTCATACATACTACCACGGAATGAACAAAAAAACTTCTATTTTGCAATCTGACATAACAAGGAAAACTAAAGCAGATATCGTGGAATAGTATTTTTGAATTCGACAGCAACCTCATCGCACACATCAGCCGATATGGATGAAAAAGTAAATCTTGATAACCTGTATATCAAACAAGAAGAAAGCGAAAGCGTTGAGGATTCTACTAATTACTCGAAAATTCCTATTAAGCACGAAGAGTTCGAAATAAAAGTTGAAGATGTTGTGGATCAGGAGGCATCTGTTTATTTTGATTCAGGAGACAAGCGTCTTTGCTGTTCCGTTTGTTCATATACAACACCACGCAAAAGTAATTTAACTTTACATATGAGGTCTCATACTGGAGAAAAGCCATTTAGTTGTTCCAATTGTAATTATAGAGCAGCACATAAAAACAGCTTAATTGTACATATGAGGTCTCATACAGGGGAAAAGCCATATAGTTGTTCCGTTTGTGAATACAAAACAGCACATAAAATTAATTTAGTTACACATATGAGGTCCCATACAGCAGAGAAGCCATATAGTTGTTGCAGTTGTGAATTCAAAGCAACACGCAAACACAGCTTAGTTGTACATATGAGGTGTCATACAGGAGAAAAGCCATATAGTTGTTCCGATTGTGAATTTACAGCTGCACGCAACCGTAATTTAATTGTACATATGAGGTCTCATACCGCAGTAAAGCAATATGGTTGTTCCAACTGTGAATACATAACAGCATATAAAAAATATTTAGATATACATGTAAAGTCTCATACAGGAGAGAGGTTATATAAATGTTCCAGTTGTGAATTCATAGCAGTACGCAAACGTAATTTAGTTCTACATATGAGCTCTCATACAGGAGATAAGCCATATGGGTGTACCGATTGTGCATATAGAACAGCACACAAACATAATTTAGTTATACATATGAGATCTCATACAGGAGAAAAGCCGTATGTCTGTTCCAAATGTGAATATAAAACAGCAATAAAATACAGATTAGTTCTACATATGAGGTCTCATTCGGGAGAAAAGCCGTATAGTTGCTCTGAATGTAAATTCAAAACAGGACGTAAAGACAGCTTAGTTCTGCACATGGATATTCATAACAGAAAAAACACATATGGTTGTTTCAATTGTGAATAGAAAGCATATGCAAGGATCGCTGTGTTGCACACGTGAAATCTCAAATAGGAAAAAAACCTCATTGTTGCTCTATTTGTGGATATGCAGCAATGTATAAATCTCAGCTTGCTAAGCATATGGGATGTCACACGGGAGAATAATCTCACTGTTGTTCTCTTTGTCACTACAGATCTGCACAAAAGGTTGATTTAGTTAGCTATAGAACGCCTCATACACTTGAAAACAAAGCTTTTTTGAACTGTCACAATTTCGGAAAAGTGTATAACCCGGGAGTGGTCACGCTATGGTCCATTCAACCGCACGCTGTAGCTTTGTAATGCAGCTACTTTGCGACTTAAGCTTTTTAAAAATTCTCCTAAAATGCATTTCTGCTGTTTTTAGTGATATATCAGCACATTAAAAAAACATTTTAAACGACTTTTTTGTTAATGCGTTTGATTTGACCGGGGCGTGACCTCTAACGTAACTCAATTATATTCATTTATCTGGCATTATAAATTAATGCTACTATGTGAAATCGTGTATTATGCTTTCCTAATAAAGTGCAAGAGAAACGCTATAGTTAGTAACAATATAAGGCCATTAGTAATCATCTAACAAACTAGGATAAATTTGCAGCCGAGGCCGTCAGGCCGAGGCTAATGAATTTATCCGAGCCATAGCCATGGATGTTATGGGGAACTTTTCAGTCAGGTTGACAGTTCTGTTATTGAGAAATAAGAAGTAGGTGTTATGAAATAGTATATTGTATGTTAAGAGCTGAAAGTGCATTCTTGCCGCTTGTGCATGAATATTGCTGGTTGAGACGAAGTCGAAACCAGCAATCATGCAAAAGCGGCAAGCGCACTTTTAGCTCGAAACCTACATACTATTTTTTCGACGACTGAGAATATTATTAAAGTAAAATATCAAATTTCGTTTTATCGCAAAAATTAATTGACAATCAAGTTAACATTACTCGCGCAGTCTGTATGACATGTGACGCGATTGTTTCCACAAATGACGGGCGTTGTCAAGGAAACATTCGGACGTGGCTACCTATTTTGTTCACGCGGAAACCAAGAACACTATACTAAGGACACGCAACTCCCGTTTCGAAGCGGACCGCTAAAAGCTGACAAGTAAGGCGGCCGTGGTGTACAATTATTCATTCACAAAACTCGTGAACTGTCAATGTCAAACATTTGCTGAGTGTAACTGGAAATTCGGACCATGTTTTAACAATTAATAACACACTTGAAATACACTCCATTGAATTAACAACCGTAAACTAACTTTTAACCGCGATTACAGGTTAATTTAGCTCGCTTCCAACTCTCAAACGGCATTACACGCTGTCGACAGCGCCGCGACGGCTATCCCCGACATAAGGGCCGCTTTTATATACAGCCGTCATAGGAAGTTCCATCTCCTTAGTATAGTCTTCTTGGCGGAAACCCAAAACGCTCGGCGAGCGGCAAAAAGATGAAAACGCACGCTCAGCGGCAAATGTCAACTTTCTGTTGTCAAATGACAGTGAGAAAAATCTACTTTCGATGTCAGTCGTCGAAAATAGATATTTATGCATTAAGGGAGATATGAATATGTTTTTTCCCTGAGGTTGACAAGTCAATCGAAGGTAAAGAACATGAATATCTCCCGTGGTGCATACAATATTTTATCTACTAGCATATTCGTAAAAATAGTATGAAATTTCAAAATGTCATAATGACATTTAAAATTAGAATATGTAAGCAACATCAAGAATCGCCTCATTGTATGGTTACTAAGACGTTAATTGTAGTTGCATTGTTACCATGAGTTTGAGGGAGAAATAATTTGACAAGTCCCTTGGGAGTTATGAGTAGCTTTTCATATTTTGTTTCTATGACGAAAATGTACAATATCATGTTGCTAGTAGATAAAAGGTTTTTATTAATTTACAAACATTCTCTTAAAAAAACTAACTGCGGTTGAACCGACCGTGGCGTGACCACTAACAGAAGTTTAGGACACGCGACTACACTCGAGATAACTGCAGGGCAATATGTGTTAACTAAATATTATATTGTTGCATAGAGACTAGAGCATAAATGCAGTTTAATTATACATGAGAGTCCTTACAAGGGAAACAGCGAATAGGTTATTAATAGAAAAAACAAATTCTTATAATTATAATAAATATTAAGTAACTTGTTAGTTTTATAAAATACAAAATAAAACCTTATGAATGTATTTTTGTGATATAAACATACCAAATTAATTTAAAAAGTGGAAAATTCTTTGTAGCGTAAGTATTTAAAGATATTTAAATTTTATGTATTTATGCATACGCTTTAATTGCCGATGATTTTAAAATGTGGCGTGTTATTGACTCAACATTTTCTTGTGAGGAGCCACAGCAAGAAATTAATAAAATCTTTCAAAGGAGGTAATTTTTACACCAAAATTGAGGACTATCACCTATCACTATACCATGAATGGAAACTTACTCATTAGTAGAGAGCGGATTTTAGGATTTTAGCCTTTCATGAGTTTTTTAGGCACATCACTTTTAGATAGGTACCTACATATAAATTCATTTCGATAGAAACTATGCATTTTGATGCCTATTTGATATCAGCTAAAATACTTATTTTAGAGATTATAAGACCTAACGCCCTATTTGCTGCCTATTTTTTGCATTTCGCACCTATTTAAAGTTTTAACCTGCCTAAAATAAGGTTTTTAATTTGTTAAGTATAGAATAGTATTTTATTTTTTTTTTTGCATTTATAGAATTAATATAAGCTTTATACATATGCAACACAAGAAACTGCTGTTTATATTTTCATCCTGTGTGAGTAAAATAATTGTAGGCATAGGTCACTGGATTATTTTATTTTTAGGCAGTTCTTAATTCTAATCCCCAAGACGCCAAATGCATTATCAATGTTCAGAATCTTATAAAAAAAATGCGGTATTAAGTATGATCTACTGCATATTATAGCTATTTTTCTACAGCCGTGATTTTAAACTGTTTCCAAGGGTCATATGCGGCGTGCTTTATGTTGTCTATAAAACACGCCATTCCATTTAAGAGCGGGACCGTAGTAGTGGGGACTCGATTGTAATTTTAATTTTTACACTAATTACGGAATAACAGCACAAGAGGGCGGTAGTATAAGAAATACCTCTAATAAATGAATTTGGGTAGCAGATGTATCGTTCACGCTTCTATCAAAGAGAGGGCGCTAAAGTTTTAGACAGGCTACTACTGCGTGCATTTTCAAGAACTGATGTGTCGACTGAACGGCTGTTATCCTTATCGCTTCGTAGCCGCCCCGGCGTGTTTGCTGGTTTCCTGTTTCATGCTGCGCTCGCATCTTTCGCTATTCTCGGACTTCGGTCAGTGGACCGCTCGATATTTTAAATTGTTTGAAGTGCACGTTGCCCTTGCTATCGAATTTGACAAAGAGAAAGCTTCTGCGACGCCCAATTTCAGTTTTCGAGATGACACGGGTTATGTATGTGGAACTCGCTACCTATCTAACGCTCGTAGGAGCATTTCTTTCTCTGTCGCTCGCGCACGCAAATCTCGTGTTCGTTTTTACTGTGTCTAACCCGCACCCAGTGTTCTCTCTCTCTCTCTCTCTCTCTCTCTCTCTCTCTCGAATTGAACTGTTCGATCGAATATCTGATGTGCTTCTGTTTTTCGGATCCGTTGTTCGTTCTCTACTTATTATTTCTTTTTAACTTAACACCTTTTCTATTTTCTTCTTAATGCAGTACTTCTTACGTATAAGTCCATCGTTTTTTATATGTATCTTTATTTTAATTCTTTGCTTAAATACTTTCAATATCAATCTTTCACTTGTTCATGTCTAGTCTTACGTTTTCTTGTAAAAAAAAGTCATTCTTAGGTTTTCCTTTAAAAAAGCTCGCTTTGCATATTAACCTTTTGTTTTTTAAATCTTTTCTTACGTTTTAGTTTTAAAAACCCTCTTTTGATATGGATTTTATGGTTTTTAAATCTTTTCTTACGTTTTCCTTGTAAAAAAACTCATTCTTAGGTTTTCCTTAAAACACGCTTTTGGTGTTAACCTTCTGTTATTTAAATCTTTTCTTATGTTTTAGTTTTAAAAAAACTCCTTTTTATATGGATCGTATGTTTTTTAAATCTTCTTTTACGTTTTTCTTTAAAAAAAGGCTTTTTTCACATGAATCTTACGTTTTTATATTTTTTCTTACGTTTTAGTTTTAAAAAACTCTTGTAATCTAGAAAGTATTATCATCAGAAACTACCATAAATAGAATGAGCATGTTTTCTTTAGAATTCATAGCTTATGTTAAAATTTGTAGCATTTTGATGTACTTATTATTAATTACTATTTTTGTTCAATAGAGAGGATGAAACAAATCTTTAGCTCCGGCTATTTGTTTCGTTATTTCTTCATTTCCGGAACAGCCTGTATATTTTCACTTGAGTTATAATTCGCTGTATTTCAAACGATATCAAATCTTGTTCGCGCAAAAGTGCTGGTTTTGGTTTTTCCGAAATTCACTTCTTATCTCTCCGCGCCAGCGAGCAGCTATTCCGTTGTTTAGCGGGCATTCGATTTTTGCATTCGGTTGAAGTAACTTGCTTCTACGAAGGCATTTCCGCGTGCTATTGCACCGATTATTAAATAACTTCGTTTGTGAGCTGATGACTAAAATCAGGTATGTCTACGCTACTTGTTTGATATTCAGTTTAGTAATTTCCTTTTTTTATTAGCTCTTAGACGTCATTCTTAGACGTCATTCTTCAACGTCATTCTTAAACGCCATTCTTAGATGCCGTTTTTAGACGTCTGATTTGGGTCTCTTTATTTAACACTATAATTAATGACTTGGACCCGCAACTCCTTTCTGGAATGTCATCTTGAGCTTGCCAAGTTGTAAAAGGAACGTCCTTTCCATTATCAATTTCGGCCACGAGTTCGATGCTGCTGTTGGCTGGTACGCTAAGATAATCCTGGACCAATTCAGTGCCTGCCGGCGACGTTCTTTTATCACAACTCAGGTTAGTCTTGTTTCGACGTTTGTTGATAATTCCGTCCGCCCATGAATTGTTGGCTGAATCGATTTTAACGACGCTTCAGATTTATAATTTACAAATTTAAACTCCGTTAACATGTAATGTATTAATTGATCACAAATCTACGCTTTACACATTCAAAACATAATGTATTAATTGTTTACAAATTTACAATTCACAAATTTAAAGTTTTGCTAAATGCTCATATGAATACGTATTAAGAATTTTGTAAAAAGTGCCCTCACGCCATTTTATCATCATTACCGAGATATCGGTTAAAACATATGACAGTGGTAAGCTTACTCCTTCATTGAGTTGGAATTATATTCAATCCAAGAGCCCAAAAGAGGTTCACATATTTTTTTGTGCGTGCTGCATTTTTAGCATTAGTAATATACTGTATTATATACTGTATTTAAACCGTTTAAAATTGTGATAAACAATTTACAGACTTAATAACAATGTTGCGAGCAACCATTAATTATTAATTAAGTAAACCTAATTGTTGCTATAATTTTATTTATTTCTTGAAATCTGTGATTTCTGGCGCCCTGTGTTTTTTATTATTATAAGAGCTTGCAGCAGTTCAGCTGATGATAGAAATCTGCTACCAAGGACACCGAAATTGAGCTAGCTAGGTCATTGCGGCGAGTAAAAACATTCCAGAGCTACCGTGGTGTATAAATGATAAGGGGGTTGATCTGCGATTATACTACCATCGATTATTATTAGTAATCGATCGCAGGTTAACTTCTTTATTGTTTCAAGGACGAAAACGACGATGTATTGAAAATAATGTAGTCTAATAATAGATACTCTCTGTTTTTGTTATTTTTTCTGTGTTATAATGTGACTAAAAGAAGCCGCGTGGCGCAGTTGGGTAAGCGCCAGAGTTGCATTAAGCAAGTCCTCGGTTCGAATTCCACGGGGGTCGGAATTTTTCCGCCTTGGTGATTGGAATCGGGCTCGGTGAGACCATTCACAGTTGGGCACCAAATTAACTGTGCTCTACTCAGAACCACAGACCTAAGAGATAGAGTAACAAGGTCAACACATCACCAATACACACACTTCATACAATGGCTGCTGCTCAAGCATCAAAGGCGCGATCCAACTCTGTATCCCGAATCCGGGGCAAGTTGATCATTGTACCGCCAGATGCCAGCGCATAAAGCATCAGCCTCGACACCGCAAGGTAAATGAGGTTACAGATAATACAATATATATAATGCGACTATAAAGTCTCTTATTATTTTTTATTAATGGTATGTTATAGATATTAACGATACAAGTTTGAATATGAGCATCTTCACGATGCGAGTTTGATTGCCAAAATGAGGCGGTGAGCCGAGTTTTGCGACAACCAAAGGAGTCTCGTTAAGATGCTGATAAGCAAACGTGTATTTTTCAATATTTTATCTTCATCAATAAATTCAGGCATTTGCCAGTACATTGCAAAGTTTACATTTCCCGCCATCATGCTCTGCATGTCCATACGAAACTTCTAACTTGATAATGAGTTTTATGTAGCACTGTGTCCCCATTCCTTCATCATAAGCCAAACGCATTTCAGTTTTACCGCTTTCATTCAAATTTTGCGATAAACGCGCAAAATTTTGCCTCTAAAACTGAATACCATTTACATAACCAAAATCGCAATCACAAATCACCAGGCATGTCATGTGACGTCACAGAACAGTTGACGGCGCCATCTATCAAACAGTTGCCCAAGTTTAGAGCAGTTATTATGGCGAACGCATATTCCAGTGTCACAATTCTCGCACTAAAATCTGTCGTTTAGGTTTATTTGTCTAGCAATGTGGTTTATATTCCACAATTAGTTTTATAATAACATTATCTAGGGAATAAGCTATTAACATGTCAAGTTTTGACCAAAAATAAATTCAAATATTTATATTTTATTTATTTAATATTTCTGTTATTTGACTTCACATCCAGGTGAAATTTGATCACACCCTTCAGCGGGTTGTTTTCTAACAATATATATGAAAATAATTGGTTAATTTTAATTGTGAACGACGTCTAACAGATTTTAAGACACCGCGCTGTTTCTATGGTGCTGCCATCTTATAGGAAAAAGTGCAGCGGTCCCCGTCTTAAAGCACGGAGTACTTTAAGAGTTTATAAAACCTTATTTGTGAAGATTAAAAGTACAGTTATTATATCGGACCGATTTGTATGCCGAGCCCCTACTGCCCGATTGGAGAGGGGCGAGGCCCGATGGCCCCCTTGGAGAGGGGCGGAGCCCCGAGGGCACTCTTGGAGAGGGGTGGAGCTCCAAGAACCCCCTTGGAGAGGGGCCGAGCCCTGAGGGCCCCCTTGGAGAGGGGCCGAGTCCCGAAGGCCCTCTTGGAGAGGGACGGAACCCGATGCCCCCCTTGGAGAGGGGCGGAGCTATAAGGCAACTAGTGTTTTAAACTGTAAAACACGAGTTGGCTTCAATATTTTTTCTACAGCCGAGGAGTTTGTTAGCTTAAATGCCCTCGGGGCTTTGCCCCTCTCCAAAGCGGCCCTCGGGGTTCCACCCCTCTCCAAGGGGGCCCTCTGGGCTCGGCCCCTCTTCAAGGGGCCCTCAGGGCTCGGCCCCTCTCCAAGGGGGCTCTTGGAGCTCCACCCCTCTCCAAGGATGCCCTCGGGGCTCCGCCCCTCTCCAAGGGGGCCATTGGGCTCCGTCCCTCTCCAAGGGGGCCCTCAGGGCTCGGCCCCTCTCCAAGGGGGCTCTTGGAGCTCCACCCCTCTTCAAGGGTGCCTCGGGGCTCTGCCCCTCTCCAAGGGGGCCATCGGGGTCCGTCCCTCTCCAATCGGGCCCTCGGGGCTTGGCCCCTCTCCGAGGGGTACGACGAGCGAAGCGAGGAGTGCCCTAAAGGAGTAAGTGCTACAAAATGCCTTATAAACGAGGTATCATACAGTATTTTATCTACTTTGCCAGTTTTTTAAGCAAAAAAATTTTTAGAATTTTTATTATAGCATCGCTTTGTGTCTATTACGATACGCAAACGCATATCGTAATAGCCTCCGTACGAACGCAAAGTAGATAATAGTATATTATTATATGAGCGATTATGACAGCCATTATTCACGAAGATCAAATTTGCGCCACAAGCCGAAGGCGCGTGGCGCAAGTTATCTGAGTGAATAATGGCCATAATCGCGAATATAATACGATATTTTATCTACTCCTATGCAATGGAGCCTTGTGTTCATATTTCCGAATTTTGACATTTGTGACAGCTGTTAACTTCAAAAGTCATTTAATAATAAGAATGAATTTTGTGATTGGCTACAACCTATTGAATAATGAAAATAGAAATTTCTGATTGGTTGCAATTTGCAAACTATTGAATAATGAAAATAGAATTTTATGATTGGCTGCAAACCGTAAATTATGAATCATAATTCATGGCATTGTGCAGTAGGAGTAGATAAAATAATTAAATCGCATTTGGAACATATTGTCAATGCTATAACAAAACTGGAAACAATAGGGTTAGCTTTTACAGACTCTTTGCAAATAATCGAAAATGTGCATGACAAGCTAGTAGTAAAGCACCTTTATAATACGAGCATGCTTGTCAGCCATATTGAATCACATCACAAAAGCGGCAAATTCAAAAAAAATTAGTTACTTTTCAGAAAATGACAATACGTTAATGTGTATACATTTGATGCAAAGCATAAAAAGCGAAAACACACAGGAAAACGAAGACATCTGGCAACTCAAACACGAGGTTAGGAGCTAGAACAGCGAGAAAAGATAATATAACCCACAGCGACTGAAATGTTTGACATTGTAGGGTTATGTTTTGGTTGCATCATGGCCACCAACATGTAAACGCGAAAGTACTGTGATGCAGGATTTTATGCAACTTGTGCGACATGCGTCTGCTTGTATTATAAAGGGCTCTACAAGCTAGAGTTAGCTTCTGGAAGTGTGGTAAAAAATCTCAATTAAATAAAAATCCAGGATGCCCTCTTAAGTACAATTAAAAATTTACTTTGTGGTAAGAGAGTTGATCATGAAGTTGAGTTTGACTATAACCACACCTATAAGTTTGCACCTATAACATTATGCGATCCTGAACCTTGTTTTCCCCAGTTAACAAATACACTTGCCGACAAGAGAACACATTTTACAACTGAAAACTTAGAGCAATATATGATTTGCAATGCTAACATCTTTTAATTTGCATAATTCAGTATTTGTAAAATGTTAAAATTCTGTGAATTTTGCTTTTCAATTTGTTTGAAATATTAAAATTATATTCAGCTAGAGGTTTATTATACCTATATTTTTTAAAATTTCATTTAAAAATAGTAAGCTTTTTTAAATTAATTTCAGTGTGAGAAGTGCCATTTTCTTTCACTCAGTGAAAAAAGAGACATTTGCTTTTAATTTAGGAATGAACGATTTTAAAAAGACGTTTTCTTAGTTACCAGAACTGACCAACGCATTTGACTAAAATGAAGGCAAATAAAATTCTATACAAAATAGACATGTATTTGAATATTTAAAGAAATTTTAAAAAATCTTATAGACAACTCGTGTTAGCGTGCTTATTTTTCAAGCGTGTCGATTCACACTTGTGAAAAAAGTTGCACTTCTAACACTTGTGGTCTAAATAACTATGATTTTATTTTATATTATAAAATAAATAGGTAGCTTGTTCTTTTAAAATTGATTTTACTTGATTCTAAAATATTTAAAAAAAAATAATTTTTTTATACTAAAATGGGCACCTATTTTGACATTTTTGCAACTTAAATATGGATTTTTCTATCCTAAAATAAGCACATATTTTAAGTTTTTTCCAGCCTAAATGTCCGCTCTCTACTAATTAGTAAAGAAACAATTAGTGATCAAAAAACCTTCTACCTTAAGCTGTAAGGTGTGTTTTATATTTACATCTTAATCTCGTGCACAAATTTAGTCCATTGCTTCTTGTTTGTTGCCAATTTCTTTGCTTCTGTCCACGAGTTGCCCTTTCTCTTCAATATTACTGCTACTTCGTCGTTCCACGTCTTCTTGGGCCTTCCTCTTGTTCTGTTTCTAAGGACGCCTGCTTCCCATATGCGTTTAGCTTGTCTGTTGTTACCCATTCTGCATATATGTCCAAACCATTTCAGTTTTTGTTTCTTTATCATGCTACTAATTGGTTCAATTTCTAGTTCTTCTCTTACTGCGTCATGTCTTATTCTATTTCTTCTGGTAATTCCTTTAACTCTTCTTAAATATTTTATGTCTATAGCTTGTATTTTACTTTTCATTGAATTCGTTAGCACCCAGCTCTCGCTTCCGTATGTTAGAATTGGCCATAAAATTGTTTTATATACTGTCATTTTCGTTTTCCTGTTTATCTCTCTTTTTCCTAAAAACGACTTATTTAGGCACTTTTCATATTTCCCTCTCTATCTATCAGTACTCTTAGATATTTGAATTCATCCACTTGTTCTATTTTTCTTTGGTTTATTTCTATATTGATATTCTTGATGTCTTTACTTGTTACCATAACTTTTGTTTTATTTATATTTAGTTTCACATTTCTCTTCGTTAATTCATTTTCCCATATCTGTAGATTTTCTTTTAAGTTTTTCTGTTTTGCCGCACAGATCATTATGTCGTCCGTAAAGGCACATTCTGAGACGGTCACGGGTGTTAGTCTATTGAATCCTATATGCACCTTTTTGGTTTTGTTTGCTGTTGCTTTAATTACGTCGTCTATTATTATAAAAAACAATGTTGGGCTCATTACTCCGCCTTGTCTTAATCCATCGCTTATTTCGAATGTCTCCGACTGTGCGTTGTCCTTTCTTACAATAGCTTTTGTTGTTCTCGTATCATAAGCCCTTTATTCCTTCTATTAATTTTGGACTCACATTTTTTTGGGTTAGTCTTTTCCATACTTCTTTCTGTGGTATTCTGTCGAAGGCTTTTTCAAAATCCAGGAAAGCCATGTATATTTCCGAGCCTTTTATTGTTTTTCTCTGTCATTTGTTTTATGCTGAAGATATGATCCTGTACACTTTTTCCTTGCCTAAAACCACTCTGGGGTTCTGCTAACTGATCTTATATTGTACTTCTTAATCTTTCTTCCAATATATGTTCATACCCCTTTGATATCACGCTTAGAATTGTAATACCTCTATAGTTTTCACAGTCCCTACTGTCACTCTTCTTGAATATTGGTATTATTACTCCTATCTTCCAATCTTCATTTACTTTTCCAGTGCTCCATGATTTATTGTAGATTTTTGTTAGAATTTCTGTGCCTCGCATGCCTAAATTTCTCAGCATCTCTGCGTGTATCTTATCGTGTCCTGCCGCTTTTCCCTTTTTCATATGTTTTATTGCTTTTATTACTTCTTCTATTTGTATATTGTTTTCTTCTTCGTCTTGTGTGTAATTCATTTCTTCTTCGTTTGTTGGATTGCCTTGTTCATCTGGATTAAGAAGTTCCCGAAAGTATTACTTTCATCTTTCTATAATTTCCTTTCCTTCCGTTATTATTCTGTTATCCTTTGCTTTTACATGCTTTAGCGTGTGATGTTTTCCATTTCTTAAATTCTTCAGCACTTTATAGAACAGTTTATGGTTTGATTGGCTACCTGCTTCCAGTTTCTTGCCGAATTCTTCCCATTGTTTAGTTTGCAATACAATTTCTTTTACTTTTATCCGCTGTTCTTTATACGCTGTGTAACTGTCCTTTGATGATTTAGATATAATTTTCACTTTTCTTTCTTGATTTTTACTTGTTCTTTAATTTCTTGATTACACCATTTCATTTGTTTCTTGTTTTTATTTATAACTATTGTTCCGCATGTTTCTTTTGCTGTTGTTAAGATGCTTCCTTTGAAGTGATACCACAATTGCTCTTAATTCATAGCTTCCCACTGTTCTGTTTCTTTCCCTATCTTTCGTTCTATAGCTTCTCTAAATTTGTTCGCTGTTTCCATTTCCTGTAATTTGTATGTCTTAATAGCTTCATTACCTTGTTTATCCGTGGCTAGTCGCACTTTCGCCACCACTAGAGTGGTCACTGTAAATTTCAGGTCCCCTTCTCACTTTAACATCTATAATTTCTTTCCTACACGTTCTATTGATGAGAACATAATCTATTATAGACTTTTCATTTCTGCTCGTAACCTCTCTTGTAGGTATATTTGTGTATATTCTTGTGTTTATAAAATGTGTTTGTTACTACTAAATTGTTGTCAACGCAGAAGCTTATTAGTCTCTCTCCGTTGTTTCTATGATTCTCGCCATGTGGACCAATTACATCAATTGCATCATTTTTTGTTTTCCCAACTCCCAGTCTTCTAGCATTATTACTCTACCATTTATATATTCTGCTATTTTTGTCATTTCTTCCCAAAATTCGCCTTTCTTTTTTGCGGTTTCTTCCTCACTTGGGCCATAGACTATTATTAAAGTTATTTTGTTTTGCTGGTCTAGTTGATCTTAGTATAGTATTTGATAAAAAAAATTAACATTCAACTGTCATATTCAAAAAGTAACAAACGATTCTTTAAAAACGTAATTAGAAATTCCCATAGTTTCAGCAGTAACATTAGATACATTAACAACTCTTTATGATTCATATGTCAGATCAACACTAGAATGTTGTTCTATAATATGGTCACCTTCATATAATATCCAAATTAAACAAATTGAAAGGATTCAAACAAAGTTGATAAGACATTTAGATTTTAAAATGGGTGGTGTTTACCCAATTTTTAAGCCTTATCGCGAACTACTCAGCACTTACGACTTAAATGTATTAGAGGACCGATGACAATTATCAACGGTTACTCTTTTGTTTCAAATATTACATTATATAATGTCCGTTCATTTTAATAAACAATTGTCAATGTCAAAAATTCTTAAAAGACCAAACTGTACCTCCCCAGATTATCGTATTTATGAACTAGATGTATAATGGCTTTTACACTAGATATTTATTGAGGTTATGTTACACTTTGAGGTTTTTCAATTACCGGTGCCGTTACAAATTACAATATAATGTCATATCCAGCCACCGGTTAAGAAAGTACTTGGAAAAAAAAAAGATAAATATTGTTTATCTGTTAAGACCTTGCACATCAAAAGTAATGTTATGGTGTTTAATGATGGTGAAAAGTGAGTTGCGTCTTCATAGTTTGCAACAAGAAATGAAGGTTTGTACGGAATATTTAGTTGAAATCTAATAAATCGGGAATGTTGAACGGTTAAATAAAATGTAGATTGAAAAATTGAAAGCAAAAACTAGTTTAATAATAGAAAAATGAAAAAATTAAACATCTTGAAAGTGAAAACGATTCATATTCTAGATTCTGAATCTGCTGACACCTGCATTATAAACGGTGGTATGTCATCAATTAATACCTACACTTCCCATTAATTTTGTCCAATCTTGTTTTATAAGTTGCTCGCCGTGTTTGATACTATTGGACCACATTGCAGGCGTAAAATGAGTAATGGCTTCTAACCACATTTTTTTTGACTTTTTTGATTCAGTACATGATGGTAGACTATATTTTTATTATAATTTTTTAGAAAACCCCAAGCCAACTCGATGGGGTTGTACTGACAATGGTGGTAAGCGAAGCATCTGATGTCCATTTTTATGAACTAAATCATCAATCAGATAATATTTTTGCATATCTTGCTTCTTGGTGCGAATTAGGTCTTACAACACTTTTTTTGTGACTTCATGAGGGTGCGGTATATTGTTCTGATTTAACCACTTCATCATATCACCATTTTTGTAGAAGAGAATGGATGTTTAGTCACCTGTTCCAAATGATATGGGGCGTTATCCATCACTATTACTGCAGGTTTATCCAGTAAAAGTAATGCTGGTAATAGTTGAAGACGTATCCATATTGTAAAAATGTCACTATTAATATTTTTATGAAAATCGTACGACACTCATTAATGACCAATAGAAAAATTAGTTCACGAGCCGTATCCAAGACAACAAAAAAATTCCTTGGAAATTTTTTGTAGGTAGACATTACTTCTTTTTAGGGTTTGTGTCGTTACGATTTTCTTACCGAATCTCCATTCGAGCATTAATTCATATCCGGAAATTATTTTTCGTGCATTCAACAACGTCCTAATTTGCCCTCGCGTCCCGCCCAGGCAAATTAATACGACGTTGTTGGAACGCACTCAAAAAAATTTCCGGAAAGAGTTAATGCTCTTATGAGATTATATGTGATAATTCCTGTACTCTATTTCGGAACCAAGTAATAAGTCACAACCTGGTAAAAACTCTGCAGACGTTCTGGCATGAAGAATGGTAAACCTGTTGCCGTCTCTTTTTTTCTTGTTTTGGAATACCTTTAGGATCTGAAGGATTAATTCATTGGCGCACCTGGCTACCATTTTCATAAATCCAGGTTTCGTCAAAAAAAAAACAAATATCTAATTATCAGATTGTAGATTTTGTAAATATTTTTTTATAAATTTAATTCGTTTCAAAACTATATGTGGTTGTTCAATCAAATCTAGTCTGTTATTATATTTTCCATACTGGCATCCCATTGATTTTAATATTTTATATACGTAACTTGGTTCTGCCGCAAAAATATTCACATTCCTCTTTGGCGTATTTATGCAGGTCATCTATTCTGAAATGTTCACCTTTTTCGTGATACATGTATATTCTCCGGGCCAATTCTTTAATATAATGGAATGCTGAATCTGTGTTGTAATTAATTTTTGCACCTCCTTTGTTTTTGTGGTGATGTAACACATCGATTGATTTTAAAATCTTTCATAATTTTAAAAGCAACGGGTAAATCTATAGGGAAAAGGATTATGAAATAGAATTTTAAAAAATAGATAAACTGTTACATCAAAAATATGAGCAGCTTTCTCGCAAATTTCTTTAATCGACATCGATGGTTTTTCCGTCTCCAATTATTTACAATATCGAACTACTGCCATCTTTTCACGTTGAAGAAGCGACTAACCTGTACATCTTTTACGTGAACCCATTCTTTAAATTTTTCTTTGTCCATTTGTCAGGACATTTTAAAATTCTACCCCGCTTGTATATAGTTTTTCGGTCATATTTTTACGCTTAATAGTTCATTAAATTGTGTGCAGGCAGCTGACGGTTCATAACTTTAAGCAGCTGGAACAAACGCTGTAATTTTCTGTAGGGCACTCGTTTTGGTAGCCTCGCTCATAATTATTTTCTTGCCTTATTTAAAATCCTACAGATTTGGCACGCAGCCTTTTTCTAGAAGCCGGACCGCGGCTATGTTCGCTTGCACCTGGGCTGTTTCGCCGCTTGGTAGCGTGTTTTCTGCATTAAATTAAAAACGCCAGCCTATAAGAGCAAGTGAGAGGTTTTCGCCCCATCTCCGTCTTTCCTGTGTGCCGCCGTCGCGAGCTTGGTTTGTGGCGTGCTTTCTGGAATAATTGCAAGACGCGAGCCTGCGAGAGCGACAAAGAGGGTATTGAATGTTTCGTTTATCTACGTTGCGACCGCGCGTGCCGAGCGGCAGCGCGAGTCGGTTTTGGAGGCAGTCGGGGTCGAGAGTTGGTTGCTGGCCGTTGCTGCAAGCGCTTCTTAGAGCGTAGCTTTTGAAGCCGCCACGCGCCTTAGGGCGCTTGGGCGGCCGGTCGAGAGTGCTTCCGTCCCGTTATACGTGCAGTTTTTGGTGACCCTCTATCCTTATGTCGACTGACGCCTCCGTATTGTCGTGTGTCAGGCAGGCACTATACCACGCCGTCGTGGGATTTATCGCATGTGGTCGTGGAAAAGGTTACCGTATCGTTTCCTGTGAGGAGTAGGTGTCATCAACCAGTACAGCTGCAGCGTTGCGGCTTCCTTGCACTGTGAGACTGGTTCCCGACACTAACGGCGAGGAAGGGCGAAGCTGCAATGAACAAGATAGCGTGTGTAACAGTTTAAATAAATTATATTTTTGCCTTCAGATAAATATTAGCCACCCGCTCTGGGCCGTATGTAAAAACATTGTTTGCATCTTGAGTTTATGTACTTGTTACCATCGGTGTTTTAACACAGTTTTTGATATTAGACATTTGCGAAAATTAAACCAAAGTATCTATCATTTAGTAATCGTTAGTCAGATGATGTATCGATACCTACTGTAATTTGAGTAAATAATCTCAGAACTGCGTATTACTGTAACCTAACCTAAAATGTGCGAAATTGCGCATTTACTGATTTGATGCATCTCCGTAGTAGATTCTGTACAATCTTCAAAGCCCATAGTTGTAGTCCCTTTTTGCTGGTTCTTATTTTGTATGCTGACAGACGTCGGCGCCTGTACATATATGTTAATTACCAATAGAACGGTTTGCTATATGTTGTCTTATGAATTCCCCACGTACCTGTGCATGCTTATTTTCAGGGTAAATTATTCACTGTGTAAAAATTTATGTAAAGTTGAGCCTGGAAGAAGTTCTTAAGCGTCGCAGGTAGGTCAAGGCGCTCGCCGCCGCAGTGCTAGGAGTCGTGAGGCTGTACACACCGATTCTGCTATTTTTATTCAGCCTTTTGGATTTCGCCAAGGTGAAAGATTGAAAGGTAGGCACATTTTCTTTCTGGTTTTTCGGTGGGCCTACCTTTGTATTTAGCTCTGATTGATGGAACCGGGTGGCGCTCATCTTTTTTATATCTGTTTACCGTCTATTAGGCCGTTGCCCGTAGGTTATCTCGTGTAGAACCACCCCTTGCTTCACTGAGTCTAGTCGGCATATCTTGTTACGGACAGGGCAGCCGTCCTAGGTGAGTCATTGTCCCGATTTTGAGTAGTAACGTCCGCGCTGGCCGTCTAGCTTTTTTGTGACTTTTTGGTATGCGCTGGCGCGGTGTTGTAAAAGTTGTTCTAGACCATAACAAACTTTGAACAAACAAGTCTACCAACCTGACGACATTTTGACAATTGTTTATTAAAACGAATTAGGTATAAGTTTAATTCTTGCGAGACATTTTTAAGCAAATTAAACTTTCTGGTTCCTAAGCTAACATTCAGGTATAAAATTGTATTTTAGGCTAGAACAAATGTATTTATCAGTTCTACTCTATAGAATGGTTATGACCTATAATAGAATATCATTGTAGATATATTTCAACCTGTTTTAGTAACTTTAAATATAAATATAAGATTGCGTTGTGTGGAACATGACTGCATTCCCGGTATGGTGACCGTTCCAAACGTAAGTGTTTATTCTATTTTTAAAGTATAACACAATTACAATTAGATTGTGTATACTCTTAAACTATTCTTGCGGTTTGGTTTAATTTAATTTAGTTTAATTTATGAGTAATTTAATTTAGGAGTGATTTATTGCAATTTATTATTTTATTTTATGATGTCTTGTTTATTTGTTTTCTTCTACTGCTTATAAAATTTTAATGCGCTCCTTAAATAAAGAAAATAAACAACTGCTTTAATGGTGTCATTTTACGTAAATAAACGAGAGTTTATTAAGCAAAATTGAATAAAATTTATTATTCGAGATTTGGCACTTCTGCTTTCTAAAAGGTACTTTCTTGAATCCTCATTTTTGTTTTCTTTTTCTCCAGGCTTGATACATTTTTTCCACACTTCTGGTGTCACTGAAAGCTTTTTTACCCATGCAGCTTCTACTTCATACTCATGACTTGAGTCGGTCACCCATCCAGGTCCAGATAGTTGACAAGAACACTTGGAAAAGCCTTGTTAACAATAAGATTTTTATCTTATGGTTAGTATGCGAAGGAGATCATCTGTTCGATTTGCTAGCGAAGCTTTTGATAGCCAGGGTACCTTTGACTTACCACTGAAATTCCTCTTAATTTTGGTTGCCTAGCTTAAGATAATTGCCCATGAGTCTATTTCTATACTACGTTTTACTTAGACTATCTTATATTAGGTCTTATGCTAACTAAATCTACTTATAACTAACCTATGGCCTACCGTTGTTGTACCTGTAAGAAAAAGAATGCTGAAAAAGAGGTGTCGTGCGTCGTGGTGCAATGGCTAGCTGCGCTCTCCGCTCGGGCTTCTCTCGTATTACAGTCATGCTTCTCGCTGTCGTGCATTAAGGTATTCCTATATTTGGCGCCACTTCGTAAGTTTCCTTCCCACCCTCCAGTTAGAAAGGCGAGGTACGCATGTCTACATAAGAACCCACCCAACGTTACTCCAGACTGCAGATCCGTCGAGAAGCGCGATCACAGCAACACAATGTTCATGGCGCACTTCTACTCCAACTTGCAACAGAAAAGGAAACTGTCACAGGAATATAAATGGGATAATCTGCAGATCAAAAGGAACAGCGATTTTTCTGGAGAATCTTGGAAGACTTGTCGACGATTCTAAGTCGACAATCCCGTAGAAGTCGTATCCCCGTCCTAAAGAAATTGTTTATGCCGTGAATAAATTCCCCGGAGGTAAAATAAACTTAATTCACCAGAATAAAATATTCCTTTATTTTCTGGGTTTAAAACACCCACCCGAGATTTGGGACCAGTTATTGTTTGGCATAACGCCATTCTCCACCAAAATAAATATTCATTTAGTTTCTGGTTTCAAAGCACCCACCCGCCATAAGGGAACAGTTTTTGTGTGGCTTAAACGCCGCTCGTCACCGTCGACAAATTTCCCGAAATATTTACTTACCTGCGAATGCTTTACACGACGCTTGGGCATCCTTGAAACTACCCTTGGCCTTGACACGTACAGGTGGTTTATTATCACTAGTGGAATGCGACCTCGAAGCTAATGTGGATCTCACTGTTATCACGTACCAGAAACCCTGCCGCCTACACTTGCATTTCCTAAGCATATGTGGCAACGGTTTAGAATATTTATTTATCTGTTTATACGTAGCAATACAAACACATTCTAATAATTGTTTACTTCATTACAAGCAAATAACAGTCGGAATAATTGGTTTCTGAATTCGCAGCGCCACTGACGACTGTCATACGAACTACCAAACCAGCGATCACCAAACGGTTACGACCCAACGAGCTGACCTGCTAAGTGGGTTGCCAACGTACCAGGCTGTTCATTCGATGGATTTATTTTTATTTATTATTGTACATACTTATTTGGTAGTTTAACGCTTATTCCATACATTTAAAATAGTACCAAATTAGTCAAGGTGGATAATTGAAACGAACCTGGCCATTAAAGCTACCCAGTCAAGGGCAATATAAAAGTGCAAAATCCAAATACTGAATCATTACTTCAGTAACGTTGCAATACCACTGCCATTCTTAGCAATATATTTATTGTAGGTAATAAGTTTTTCTTTTTTCCAGAATTTTCACAATATATTCGTGACTTTCTGAGAGTTGTTCTGCAGTATGTCACTTTTTGCATTTATAAAATAACAAAGTGATTTTTTGTAGTTCTTCCACAGAATTTGTATTACTCAATGTTTACAATCTAATTGTCTCCATAAGTTGTACCTTTATCGATACTGTCAGTGCTATTTTAGAGCGTTTTTATATAGGGTGTTTCCAAAGTAGCTATGTTAACTCACTTCAAAAATTCCGAAGTATATTATCTCCATTTTCGTCGGTTTTTGGCTGGTTGCTCTCCAGCGTCATCTCAGCTGTGCCTCGAGGCAGTAGTCGCCATCGAATACACCATAGACATACACGGAGAGAGTTTAGGGGAGACGACCATCTTCCGGACATGGCCTGCCGCCTTGGATGGCTGTGTGATGGTGCACCCACGTCTACAGGCCAGTGGACCGGTTCCTAGCCCGATTGGAGGATGATGAAGCTTGCTATATCGCCTATTATTGGAAGTGAATAAATATATCTATACAAATATTCGGGTGGTTTTATTTCACAGTTTATACAGTACTAGCTGACCAGTCAAACGTTGTTCTGACCAAAAATAATTTGTTTTTGTACACACATATTCTAAATATTGTATTTGAACCTTTTTAGAAATTTCATTTCGAACGACAACGCAAAACGAGGCTTATTTGCTCTGTATTACTTGTATTCGGTGTACAGTCTCGTAACTAACATATTTTCTGAATATGAGCCCAATCGGACCATAAATACAATTTATCAAAGTATATCGACACCAGCGCCACCTATTGTAAAATGTTGGTTTATAAACCTTTGCGGGCGTGCCCACAACAACTCACCAAAGTTTCATAGCAATCGGATGAATGGTATAGAAACGCATACGGGACAAACAAAGAAACTTTCATTTTTATAAATTGTAATAATAATATAATACCCCCAATTTGTATGGCTATACATTTCTTATGATATTATAAATAAAGAAACTGGGGATCACAACAATTAGAAGTTCTAATATGAATTATTGTTGTGAATCTCAGGGTTTATTAAAAATTCTTATAATTTTACTAATTGCAATAACAAATGGTATGTTGCCTCCTATAATTTATTTATTGGCAACAAATTCCAATTAATGCGCCGGCCAGCATTTGAGAACTCAAATCAAAGGGTTGGATTGTAACACTGTATAACTTTTACTTTAGTATAGCAAATGCCCACTTTTAAAACGAGTAACAGATAACTTCAAAAATTGACGGTACACACAAAGCTGATCGAACACACAAAAAACTCAGCGTAATTTGATCGCAAATCGACCAACTATTGATAATTCCACCTCAGGTAATTAATAGCAATACAATTTAATAAATCAAGTATTTTTGCTGACCTGATTTGTTTCCTTTTACGTCACAGGGGACGGTCAACTGGCTACTGTTTGTTTGATGGCCAACTTCTTCTCCGGATTCTGCACAACTTGGCGACGCCACGGCTGTGAATTTCCTCTGGAACGTTCCCGGTGGCTCCTGATAGTCTCTGGGCCACGAACGATGACTGTCCCAGCTGTTGCACGTTGCGGTATACCTCTCAGAGCTTTCTACCTTTTTCTATCGTCCTTCAAAGATTAACCTCGTATCTGGATTACTCTTCTTAAGGACGCCACCCCCGTAATTTCCTTCTGGAATGCTTTCTGCTGCTGTTGTCATTTAATAACCCACAAACAAGGGCTTCTCTATAGGCTGCATATCGTTTCCTGCCTGCCTCAGCCTCAAAACTTGCCGAAAAATAGCTCCGAATTTGAACACATTTGGGCAACGCTTCCAATTCAAATTTCTCAAGGATGGCACTTTATAGCTTTATGGAATTTCTGCACAAATGAGCTCTGCACACTGGAGATTAAATGAAAACCAACAACTGGCACAAATAATAACTTTTAATATTCGAAATCAATCTAAACTTGGGAGCTAATATTATAAACAGCTTCTGGCTTGGCTTCCCTAATAAACAGTAATAATTGAACATCTAGGTATTATAGCAAAAGTTTAACAATTGTGTTTAAGTAAGTTTTTACAATGTTTTTCCTTAACAACTAATTGTTTTTGCATAAGTAAATGTAATTTTAGGAACACACTAACCTCACTTTGATTGCTTTACACTATTAGTATTATAAAAACACTGGTTTACAAGTTTATTAGCACTGTAATGTATTCTTTTTCAGTTCTCATGTAGCCTACCAAATGCTCTTTGCATTCCTTTGCTTTCTGCCTCTGCTTTCTTAACCCTTCAGCTGCATTACCGATTGTTGGCATCACGATATTAACGCTAAACGCTACATAAAACTTTTGTAATGCCTCGAAACACCTTTGTATTTAAACAAAATCATAATCTTGTCTTGACGTTACAGCCAAACATCATAAATTAGACGCATTTGCCATAACTAGCACAAATATTAAATAATAAGCTGAACGCAATCCTGCCGATACTGTTTTATTCAAATGCTAACCTCGGTTAATCAAATTACAGTTATTGCTAAGCATTTCTTATGTGATTACCAATGTTTAATAGTGACTTATTGTTGCAATAAATAGAATACCAATTCTGAGCCGATTTTAGGCATGTCGGCGGGTACCCGGCTACCTGGGCCGACCCGGGTAATAGCCAACCCGGGTATATTTTCAGGACCCGGGTACCCGACTAGTAAATTATGTAATTTTTAGAAAGGCAGCGTTTTTCGGAGATGATAAAAAATTTCAAACAGTAGGAATAAGCTCTAGAAAATCATAACCATGCAGTAATAACAAAAATCACCTCACCCCATACCACATAATGTTGTTTCATATAAGCCAATAAATCCGCTTCACAGAAATATTCAACAGGTCAATAATATCATTAAATCGCGTCAGTATGGGATGAAGTAACATAAACAAGCCGGTGTCTGTAACTCAGTGGTTAAGTATTCTGACTACTGATCTAAGGTCGCGAGTTCAATCCCCAGTCCCGGTAAGGTTTTTAAAAATTTAAAAAATGCAGATGAAAGTCTACAGATTGCCATAATTCGGAAGTGATGTAAAGGCGTGGGTCCCATGTTACTACGATGTGTAGCATGTAAAAGATCCCTTGCTAGGGTTGACAGTTGTTAGTCTCGGCAAGATTCTAAGTAGGACTTTGACCATATGACCACAGCAGTCGGTGTCTAAGGTAACTGATACGACGCATGCAACACGCTAGACGATTTATCGGCTTTCGCGGCTCGAAACTATGCAGCGATCGGACTCTCGGGAAATTCGCTATTCAAGCGACCCCGGTCCAGTTTGGCTCACCGAACGCGAACTCCTGCAGCTTCTTACGCCGGCAGGTATGTTCTTGAAACACCATTTCTAACCCGAAGTGTTCGCAGCAGCTAGCTATTGTAAACAAATCTCACCTGGTGCATGCGGCCGACGACTTTTGCTCCGAAGTCGATGCGCGAAACAGCTGATGCGCGGCCGACCCACTCCGGAACATTGCCCAGAGGCGTAACGTGCGCTAGGCCGGGGCATTCTACCAGACCGCTCCGCCTCCACGCAGTAGCCCCACCGGCGACCAGGAGCAACCCCTGTTGATGCAACTACCCCCTTTGGCAGTAACGCGTAGTGTGCAATATTATTTCTATTTTCAATGTATATAGTTAAAAACAGTATATCTCTTTTCGAATATTTACCCAGTGTTATTTATTGATCTACACTATATCCGAGCAATTTGAACGTATTCTCCGACTTAGAGCATATCCGAGGCAATAAGGCCATTTAAAATATTCCTAAATAAAGGCGGGTCATTACAATTTTACAAAATAATCAATCTGCTGTCTGGAAGAAGCTGCTCGCATCTGCAGATAATTCCTGCTGTATATCTACCATTATTTCAAGTACTCTTTTATTGACTGTATTGTGTTTGTCTGTGACGTATTTCTTTATATGTTGGTATTATAATCATTTAGTCTAGCCGCTACTGTTATTAACCCTTTGTATGTGCATTTGCTTTAAAAAAACAAAATTAAAGCTTTTTACAATATGTGTACTTAGGTTGAGTAACCAACTATTTTATAAGGCTGGATGTGTAGCGGTAAAAACACCTTCAGCTGCAGTTATGGTACACTGTATCACCGCGCAACGAACAGGGAGACCTAGGTTGGAATCCTAGTCGAGTCATAATTTAGACATAAAGTATCCTAGGTTGGAGCACTCTTACTTCATTTCTAATTTGTTTTTAAATGTGCTACACTTGCACGGTCTGTTCTAAGCAGCACTATTTTAATTTTCGTTTTGCCTTGAATCTGGCTTTGGCCTTAAACGTAAACTTAAAGGTGGGCTTGGTCTTCAGAGTAGCCTTGAAAGTGGTCTTGTCCTTGAACTGAAGGCTAAGAGGTGGGGGGTGGTTTTAGAACGGCCCACTCTACTCTACTTATTACGAAACATTTTAAGTACACTCTGCAAAATTAGATTAACTTATTCAATACACATGAAGCATTGCAGCAAGTGTAAAATTAACTTGTACAGTGCCTTCAGAAATGATCGAAAGTTTTTGAATGGTCACTATTTTGGGGCGATTTTTTAAACTATTTGATGTTGACTACACAGTGTTATATTTTGACGTTGAAATACTTCATTGGTGTTTGTTCGTTGTGCAAGGTGTTGTACGAAGTTTACAGCCGGTTTCAGTTATTGCTCTGTGGTTTCAGCGTATTATTCTTTTGCAAAACTCTTTTCTCTAATTAACGTATTTGAGTTTGGTGTAAGTATACACACTAGTTAACAAATTTGGAGTTTTTAGGTTATTTGCTTATTTTAAATTACATGACGTTCACACCTGAACTAGATGCATTTATTCTAATGGCTCACTTTCGCAGTAGAACCCGAAATCAGCATGGTTCATGGTCATATTCCATTCAGTCATTCATCGAACAATTTACTGAGGCGTTTCTAGGTGTGCGATGCTTTTGCTTACCATAAGCCGGTTGTTATTTACAATTTCAAAGACAAACACTACATCTGCAAAAACAACTCAACAGGCAACCTACTGTTTTAACAGAAGAAAAGGTAGCTGACATTAATAATCGAGTGCAACTAAGCCAGCAGAAATCAATTTCCACATTGGCTGCCCAAAGTGGTATGTAAACAATAAGTTGCTCATTTACAATGTAATTTAAGCATATATTCCTTTATACTTAGGTATTTATGTTGGATCGTGTCATAAGGATTAAATCAAAAATCTCCACATGTATCCATATTATTTGAAAATGATTGGAGATCACGAATGCAATATTGCCAATGCTTTAATGAACATTTTCCTGATCGTCTTATTAGTCGTTGAAGGTGGCATGCGCGTTCACCAGATTTGACACCACTAAATTTTTATTTATTTGGGCATTTAATATCTAAAATATACAGAAACCATTTACATACACTAGAAGAATTGCAGAAAGCTATTCAATAGGAAATACAAAATATAAGTGAAGAGGACTTGCGGAGAGTATTTGATAATATGAAACGACGGATAAATTTGTGTCTACAAAATAATGATCAAGATTTCCATCAATTTTTATAGACCATGTTATCCCTGTGATGCACAGAAAAAGATGGAGGAATATTACTTACGTGATAGCTCAATGCAGCATTCAAAGCACCAATTGCCTCACTCAGCCAATGCTCAGATGAGTCACTACCAATCGCTAATTAGGGGTCGCCGGTCAGCACGCAGCCAAAGACGGCCGTGGGTTTATTAGATGGGGGGTGCAGCGCCACCTATTTAAGGATAACAAGAGTTTCGTAGCCACTAATTTAACGATTGATAGATTCCGCTCCAGCTAAATTGGAACACTGTAAAACTTAATAATTCGGCACAAAATTGAAGTCAAACAATTAAGTGCAGGGGAGATAAATGCGTTTTATTTACTCATAAAGCCGGGCACACACATAAAATACTTATATATGTATAAAAATTTAAGAGCCGACGTAAATGCATATAAATACCCCAAGGATCCTTGTTTACAGGATATATTGGCCAATTAAAAACAACAAATCATAAAATAGGGGAAATTCCTGGAAGATCCCAAGGAGTGAGATCAATTTAAATTCGTGAATTGCAATCGGAAGATCGCCCCCAGGAATTTCTAAAGAGAAATAGTTAAACTCGCATATCGTAGCTAAACGTGCACAGCTTACAATGAGGTGAGGCCTCGTATTTAGCATGTTAAAAATTCGTGAAATAAATGATGCGTCAAAACATTAATAAATCTCGAGCTGGTATATAGCACTAATCCCAATTTCGAAGTAAGTTACTGACGGCAGTTCTTTATGAATGGAAAGCACGTACACACGTGCAGCAAGGTTCACTCGCTAGTCACATCGGAAGCACAGATAATAGAACGGCAATTGTTACCTTCAACTGGTTTCGAGACCGTCTTGGCGTTGAAGTTTCACAGGGATGGACTTCCGTAGACTTGATGGCTGAACCAGGGAGTCGGTAGCACGTGAGCTGAGCGCTCCGAGATAAGTGCTGTCGGAAAGCGCACAGGATACGCATCGGGTAGCAAGCCGTTGTATTCGAAGCTTATTTGGGCCCCATAACGTGGTGGGGTCTAAATTATTGAAGTAAATGTTAGCGGGTAACCGAAAAGGGGCTGAAAACGATCATACTCACACTAAATTCCCCAAATGTCGTGCTTGGAAGGTTTTGGCGTAAAAAAATCTGTCCCAGGCAGTATCTCTATATCTATACTTAAGAGCAGTGACCAGACGAGCACAAATCCCTTAAACAAAGGGTAAGAAGTGCCTAGACATCAGTAGGACACCTTTTTCGCCAAAATCGCGACCTGAAACAGCGCTAAAAACTCCCAAGGACCTTCTTCGATCGAACGCCGGAACAAAATGATAAATTTCCGCGTCGCAAACGCTCAACAAGATGGGGACGCAAAACCGATGCAACGGCGGCGTAACAGAGATGCGCGATACCCGGACGCAATTTGAAAATATGTCAAAAAAATACAGTAAAGCGAAAATTGACGGTAACAACCATCCCTGTATCCTAATTGTGGCGTGTTTTAAGTCGGCTGTCAGTTGGCTGTAATGATAGATTCATCATAACTTCAATACACTAAGGATAAGTGTGTCCTGTTTTCCAGTTAATTTTTAAGTTGGTATCGTTATTTGTTGATGACGGGAGCAGGGTAGTCCCTTAAACAGCATTTATAGTAGAATAGGCTAATTACTTATCTTATGTGAAATGTACTATTTTGTCCTAAAACTAACTGAAAATTGAATTGATGTGATTGAAATTGGAGTTTCCACTTTACATGAATACACTTTAATAAATTTTGTATCAATCATATGTTTATAGTAAAAAATGTATTGTATAAGATTATTTCGATTTACTTTAGTTATTTATTTTCACTCAATGAGAAATTAATAAATGGTAACATAATAAATAATAAAATAAAACTTAAAAAAACCAGTACCCAGTCGGAGGCCACTGCTACTAAAACTAAAATGACATACGTCCTTAATCAGCGTTCGGTCATTTCTGAAGGCACTGTATAAAAGTACACATTACAGATATTTAAACCAAAAATTTAAAATTGAATGTCCAATATCGCTAATCATTAACCTCGTACAGAATGAGATGTAATACTGCGACTGTTGTTGTATCTATCAGTAGCTTCACATCAAAACGGTAATCTTTTTTTAAATCAACAATTGTATCCAAATGTTTCCTCTGCTCGTAAAGCTTTTAGTCATGATACAGTAACTTTTATTGGTTTATCGTTATCATTTCCAGGTCGGATGTTTGTAATTCTAGTCATGGGAAAAGGCATACCAACACGAAATTTTAGTTGCAACACAACTGTTAGTTTGCTCTAACTGTCGCAGTAATAGTAAAGTGAAAATGCATTCAGCTTTGATTGGAATATTAGTCTTAGCGACGTTTGTTCAAATCGTAAAGGTATGTAAACTGTCCACTTATTCAGTGTGCATGGTTGAACCTAAAATCATAAAAAATTCCAATATTATCAACTAATGTAGGCTAATTTAGTTATTTATTGTATGAACCGTTAGGCAGTTACTTTGGGTTTAATACTGCTGCAGTTGTTTATTTTTTAACGATTTACATGTGAAATTGTAGCTTGTTGATTTATAAAGCTTTGAGAGAAACTTTTTCGATCCGCAACTATTTTAATTTTAAACAGTAGGTACTCTTTCAATTTTTATAGTTGGAGTCGCGTAATTACAAACCTTATTTTTTATTTAAGATAGAAAATATGGACTTTTATTTAAAGTATGTATATCAAACAGCTGTCAACATGGTTCGTTTCATTGGATTGGCTTGAAAATCTTAAAACAGCCAATTAAGCATGTGCCAGCTTCTTCAGACAGGGGATTTTAAATTTAAATGTTTACATCACATGTTTCTAGAAGGAGCGAAAAGATTAGAATATTAAATTAAACAATGTATAAAGATTCCTTGCCAAGTAAAAGTAATTAAAATAATTATGGGAGGAATTAGCACTCCCTACCATTGTTTTTAAATACATCATTTCGCTTGGAAGTAATTGAAAATCTTTTAATTCTCAACAATTGTTGTTAACAGAGGTGAAAACTTATAAGTATGTGAGTTGTCATTTAGAAATTCCGGTTAGATCACATTTTCACTGTTTAAGGATTTTTTTAATAGGAATCCCTAAATTGAAATATTGGTTTCTATTAATTAATTTTTTTAAAGTTGTTATTACTGTTAGACCAAGGATTCCTAATTCTCATACATCTTTAGAATATAAAATAAGTGTAATTAACAGCTTAACTTATCATGCAATTTTATTATTCTCTAATACGTATCAAAAAGAAAACATAAACAAAATTAAGAAATTTTCAATAAACAATAATTATCCTATTGAAGTCATAAATTCAAATATTAAAAAAAATGATAAATAAACTTAAATATAAAAACATAATTTAAATTTTTCTATTGATTTATACCCTAATTGTTTAGAGCAAGAATTTAACAATAACCAAAACATTAAAAACTAACGTAACATGTCCATCCATATATGCCAAAATTATCACAACGTGTATGTAAAATTTAAAAGAATTATAATATTAATATATCCTTTAAAAATTAGAATACATTTGGTAATCAATTTTTCAACAACTTAAAAGATAAATTAAATATTTATTCTGAATGAAATATTGTTTACCAAATCAATTATAATAACTGCATGCCAATTATATTGATGAAAAACTTAAAAGAAGGAAATTCAACATAAAACGTCTATAAAAACTAAGATTTCAATTCCAAATAAACCTAATACTGCACACTCTGACCATGATGTAGACAATTTTCACAATTTTAATTTTGATTCCTGTAAGTTATTACAAAAAGAAAGCAATTTACAAAAACACTTAATCTATTAAATAATAGAAATAAAAAAATCAAAATCTATTAATTACTAAACCGATATTAAAAATCTTCATTCAATATACTATAAGCTTTCCTAAATATATGTAACTAAATTTTTTTGCTGATAAAACACATTCCTTTGCTTTTGAAAAAGGTCACAGTTAAACGCAACTTTATCACACTCACAAAAACATTTTACTTGGAACTAGCTGCTGCATACCCTTGGAAATGGCACATCTTGATTGCTCCTGGCGCACATGATGCTGGAAACCCCCGATCTCGTGCTGCCTTTGTACGGGCAGTTGAGTTAGCGCCTATCAAAATGAATGTTTTGAATGAGCCTTTAAATATAGTACAATGGGTGTAATTACATATACACTCGGAAAATGCGTTTTAGGCATTTAAAAACGTTGGATTGCTGCACTTTAACACTATTTGCAGCAAACCTTTGCTACCGCTTCGAATGAACTTATATCTTCCTGGGAAAATTCGCGTACTATACTTTCGAGTCGAACAAATCCATGCAGCTTTTAGAAAAGGCTGCTTGCGATAGCCGTCTTTGGCTTCTTCTTTGTTAAATTTGCATAAGTTGATAATCTCCGCATCCCGCGTACAACGTATTTCTTGCTGTAATATCGAAATGAGAGTGCTGCACTGCTGTGAAGACAAACCGAAAACTGCAAGTTAATTTAGCTTAAGTTTATAGGGCCTTTTCTAACTTTTGAAAGAAAAGATACGTGCTGCAGCAGAGTTTCGGAAAACTCGAGGAAAATTTCAATTCAAAATTTTATTCGAGAAAAGATTTACTGAAGTTTGGTTTAGGAAGGTGAAATGGTTACCGTGGCTACCTTTAATTTGAACAGGACGTCTCAGACGCCTTAATATTTAAAAACTTATTTTCCGTTTGTTCAGTTAGCTAACTCAGTGTAAGTTATGTTTATTTAACGATGATTAGTGTTTTTAAGAACCATTTATTGATACTTAAAAAAATTAAACACATTACATAGGTCGGAGCTCTGCTTCATATACTTATCTCAGAACAGGATAACCTGGAGTGTAGAGACAGAACTGAACCACAGTCTATAAACAAACCAGTCATCTCAGTTACTGTCGGTACCTTTGATGTTCGTCTGCGCATATTGCCGGGAGTCGATCTGGGTATTTATATTTGAAAATCATAAAGCAGAACGGAGCAATAATCACAAATAATTAGGTAATTCAGTTTATCGCACATCAGTTATGTATTAAAATCTGCGCGAATGCCGTGTACGCATGTGGCTGGGAGTCCTACCATACGTAGTAAAATTCGGTGACACATTTGTTAAAGCGAGTGAGACGACTGGTTTCTTTATAGACTGTGACTGAACTATAAGAATCGTTCTAATGCTAAAGTAAACTTTTATATCTAACGAATTCAAAATCTTTACAGAGCGTCTTCCGTTCTCACTGGCGTTATCAGTTTGCAAGTTCGGAAGAAAGTAAGTTTTTTCTTAAACTACTAAGCATTTCTAAATACGGCCAAGTGGTATTCAAGTTACATTTTGACATTGACGTAAAGAATTTTGAGTGTCGTTTAACACGATCGCTACATTTTGCGGTTTTCGCCATAGTTTTATTAATTTTAATTTGAAAGAATTAGGTTTACAATAAAGAAATGTAGTTCAACGGATATATACTATGCAAGACCAAAAAAACTGAGACAACTGCAGATAGAGATTTTGCCACAATTTGATTAACTTAAACGATGCTTTAAACAATTACATTTATTATAACAACGCTGATTCATAGCAACGTCTAAACAAGTTGACAATTAGGTTAGAAATACCAACGTAATACATCAAACAAGTAGAGACACTCACACCAAATGTCGAAACCTGTCTAGAGTGCCTGGGACAGTGACTTAGGGGGCATTTCTAAGCTTGATAACCAGATGGCAGAATAAAGTTGTACCAATTAGAGTCTCTGTATATACAAAAGTTGGGACACATAGGGTGACTTGTTTTGAATCCACAAACCATGGAATACCTGATGTTTGGCGATTTTAAATTTTAAAACAAATGAAATATATCTTTGCTAGATCATATGGTCCTTGATGCTCAACTCTTAGTACATACTTTACTACCAATCAGAGCCAGTGTATATAGGAGAGTACCGCTACGCCCGCCATGTTTGTTCATCTGACATATGCGGCATTTTGAAGTTTGTAGCATAATTCCGTCAACGTGACATTTATTGGCAATCCGAAATTTTACTTAAAATTGGCAAGACTGTAAGTCTATGTCAAATTTGAGGTTAACAGATTAGGTTTTGTTTGTTATTTGACACAGACTGGCCCAAAACATAACCTGCTAACCTCGAATTTGACATAGACTTACAGTCTTGCCAATTTCAAGTAAAATTTTAGACATAACTCAATGAGTTATTGCTGATCACCCTGTAATATGGGAAAAAACATGGCGGCGATGGCGGAATTTTCACGGATCAAAGAATGGCGGTAGTCTCCTATATATACTGGCTCTACTGCCAATCAGAGCCAGGTACTGACTCTTGTACCAATCATGATGTGGTAAAGTAGTGGCGCCATCTGTTAGTACTATCGGAAAGTAACCCCTATGAGCAATTCAAGGTCATTCAAATCGGTATTTTGACATCAAAGGAACCAATAGTGTGTGTGTCTCTGCAGGTTTGATTTATGTACGCTGGAAATACCTAGCAACTATACACATTAACGTAGACACATTTACAACAGACCATACTAACTGTCCCAGTTTTTTTTGTCTTGCATAGTACATAGTATTTAATAACATCATTTTAAGAAACTTAAAATATTTACACGGTGGATATCGTTGTTTATCAACTTACCCTCATGATGTGCCAATATGATTTGATTATTGACTAACTCTTGTGTATTGGTAGGGAATAAATTAATTTTTGAAATATTAATTGGTTTAGATTCATCTATTCGCAATTTGCTTATACTGGGCAATTGTAAAATAATTTGTATTGCGGACGTAGATTTTATGGTGAACAGTATAGTTCGTCGTGATTAATTAAAACTGAACAATCAGGAATTAAATGCATTAAATTTGATACTGTAATTTATCGCTTCGTAATAATTTGATTACATTGAATATCTATCTAAAACAGTTTTAATGGGTGAAATAATCAGCCACGTAGCTTATATCTGCAAAATTTTATTTGTAAATAAATTGAAAATATATGGTCTGCAAGTTTGATTGTCGTGAAAGGATAATAATTATGTTTCGCACAACTTTGAGTTTGGGATACTGAGATGATTATCTCAATAACAGAAGTAGTTATTTTCTGAAGCTTGTTGACATTGATCAATTTCGATAGAGTTTGAAAATACCTGCAATTTGACCCATTGTAAACTGAAATGCGACTAAAATTACGATTTGTGGATATTACATAAATAACCTAGAGGTAATTCTTTTAAAGACACCCGGTATTATTAGAATCATTATATTTCATTGAAAATCTTAGTGGACAATTTGAAGTTCAACTTTCCTGGACCCCCAACATTCCAAAAAAGAAGTTTAAAATTTCGGTTCTTAAGAATTTATACTACTAAACAGTGTTCGAAGTACTACCTACACTTCCAATCGGTTTACGGAAAGTTCGTTCCCCACATTGCGTTCCTCACATTTCGTACCCCACATTTCGTACCCCACATTTCGTTCCCAGGATATTTCGTCTCCCCACATCTCGTACCCGGAAACTTCGTTTCCGACCGAGCTCAATTTGTCTCCTAGATTACAGGGTGTTGAAAAACGAGTGCAGCAATCGAAATGCAGTTAGAAAAATGAAAGATATTTTAATTAATTAATTTATTATAATAAACTTATAAGAATAGTATGTCCCCAGATTGAGTTTACAAGAGGAAATTAAATTTTATTTTTAGTTTTACATTTAAATGTTATAGGAATTAAAATTCCTGCTTGGTTTGTAGAGAATTTTAAGAAAATGTTCAGCTTTTCAAAAATGAGTCGGCCATGAGAGTTAAGCAAAAATTATTTTCTTTTCAGGTAAACTACCCTTATTGTTCATAATACGGCAAAATATTACTAAGAAAAGTTGTTCAGAATGAGAAATTATGGCCGTATACAAGATATAAGAAAGATATTTAGATTAAACCGTAATTTTTAATAAATAAAATTTATTTTGTTCTTATAAGTTTATTATAATAAATAAATAAATTAAAATATCTTTCATTATCTAACTGTATTCCGATCGCTGCACTCGTTTTTCAACACCCTGTAATCTAGGAGACAAATTGAGATCGGTCGGGAATGAAGTTTCCGGGTACGAGATGTGGGGAGACGAAATATCCCGGGAACGAAATGTGGGGAACAAAGTATGGGGAACGAACTTTCCGTATGTCCGTAGTTCATATGTGACTTTGCAGGATATGACATGTTATTTTATGTATTCTAAAATGTAAAAATGTCATTACATTGTTAGAATGATTATATTTTATCAAGGTTGCATTACATAACATTGTATAATTATAGTACTAAACATTTTCTAATTACTTTAACCAATTGGAATAATAATTGTTGTGAGCAATACACAAACTATATCTCTATCTCATCACTATATCATGATTGATGTGTTATGGTCCATTATGAATTTCGAATTTCAACTCTTTCGTCAATAGAAGTTTTCTACTGCAGTCGGCCTTGAGAGGCCAAGATTCCCTTTTGAGTTAATAATTGCTTCTGTTATCTAGGATATAAAATTACATATGAATAACAAAAAGATATCAACAGCAAAATAGCGAAATCAATTAGAAGTGTGGAACAATAAATAGATATTATCTAAAAACACAAGGAAAGAAACATGCCTTGATTTTTATAAGCTAATTGCTGTCTTCGTACCACTATACGAATGCGAAAATTGAACAATTACTAAACCAAGCAAGAAGAATTTAAACAGCTGAAATCAGATTTGTATGGCACACGGATGGCTGCACAAAATTAGACATAAACACAATTTGTAATATATCTCTCTCGCGGTATTATTACAATTAATATAAAATTAAATATACTCTTTTTTATTAACAAGAAGCAGTATCAGGTATAGCTCACTTATGTACTTACCTTACTTCTTAATGAAATAAATAGAAATTGACGTATCAAGTACACCCTTCAGGTACTTCACAAAATTCATATTTCAGTTTGTTAGTATCTCTTCGAAGTTTGATCTGACATTACAAAAATAAATAGATATTGTCAAAAATAGTTTAATCAAATGTTTAAATATCCAGACTTGCTTTAAATGACGATTCTAAAAAATAACCTAATCCAAAAATGTAAATTTTAAATTATAATGATAGAAAACCGTCGAGTACTGGAATTACAATCAAATTTAGAAAATTAATTATTCTAAATTAATTTCTAAATATATATTTACAATTATTTTAATGATTTGTCGCACTAAACTTACTATATATCTTTTTAATATTTCATAATGGGAACTAACCTTCTGATTGTATATCTTGTACCTGATTGTGTTATCCCAACTCCTAACTGGATAAATGTTAGTCAGCAAACATCTCCCTGGGTTGTTCCCGACCAATTAAAAACTCGTTGTAGTTCTTTGACACCTCTAAGATGTGGAAAGACAGTTCAATAGCATGCCACAACACTCACTTTCACTGGTTTTACTGGTTTAGTAGTAATATACCACGTTAAATTGACTCAAACAATCTTGAATTCTATATTTAAATAATACTTGTGACTTATAGTCAAATTTGATCGTAGAGAATACTATATTGCTATTACGTATCAAATCATCAATTATAATTTTTCACAATTAATGGGAATTTAACCCTTACGTGACTATTTGTCGCAGATTATCAATTTAAGTTAATTTTTTACTACATCATGTAAACAACAAATCTGGTTGCCCTTTACAACACCACCAGTTAAAACATACAACTGTTACATCACATGATACCCATTGGATATGTGGATATTACAAGACTTAGGTATCTTCAATCTAATTAAAAAAATAAAACAATACGGAACCAATAGACACGAACTTCTCAACAGGATGGACGACTCCCGTATACCGAAACTAGAGCATTGTATATGTAGGTAATATCGACCTAACCTGATAAACTCGAATTTGACATAGACTTACAGTCTCACCAACATATTATTCATAAAACAAATATTTCAAAGCCAAGCTTGATTTCATTTTCGTTTGCTCACATGATATATCAATATGGATTTTATGAAAATGTCGATTAAACGTCGTAGTTAATTGAATGAGTTGCGTAATCGGATTTCCTTTGTATTTTTGCGTTACACAGATTTGACAATTGTTAACGAAATGTTTAATGTCGTTATTCATACCTTTCCAAAAATATTTCCTTTGTAGGTGTTGGCAATAATAATGAGTTTTAGGTTGACAGTGTTCTATTAATAGATCATTAAATTTTGAATTTTAATTATTTAGGTTCACAAAAAACAGAGTAATGAATGTTCCCCTCGAATTTAGTAATCTGAATTTGTCTAGGTAAATTGCTTCAATAAATTCTATTTGTTTACTGAAATGTTGCAAAGGTTTGTCACTAATATCTATTACGGGTGTCGAACTTTGTTGTTTTTTTTAGGTCTATGATCTGGGCTAACCTTAAATTTAGTTTCAAATAAACAAGGTCGAACTTGTTTTGCAGGTCATATAATGACTGATAATTCGCGTTCTGTGATACTGTACTTTTGTTCGGTATTATTTAATGTACGTGAAGCGTAACTAATGGGAACGGAAGAGAAGACATTACCTTTTTTGATAAAAACTCACTTACCCGGCGCAGTGGAACAACCTACTACCCCTAAGAGGGGAGACTGGGAAACAGTTAAGAGAATAGTCAGCAAAGAAAGGATTAAATGGGAAATTCGCCTCTTCAGTCCTTTCAAATCTGCTGGAAGCGACGGCATACAATCTCTAATGCTGCAGAAAGGGATAGATATACTGCTGAACCCACTCAAAGACTTGTTGCGAGCAAGTCTTTCCCTGGGCTACATTCTCCAAGTCTGGAGAGCGACTAAAGTAGTATTTATCCCCAAGCCTGGTAAGAGTAGCTATGCAGAAGCTAAATATTATTTATTATTATTCAATAAGGAAAATACGTGCAGGTGACAAGGGGATGTCCACAAGGAGGCCCTCTTTCTTCACTCCTGTGTCGTCTCACAGTTAATGAACTGCTGACCCAACTCAATAACAAAGGCTACTACACTTAAGGATACGCTGACGGCATTGTCATACTGATTCAAGGTAAATACTAAAGAACCGTATACAATGTCATCAAAACAGCACTAAATAAAACCGAAAAGTGGTGTCTAGAGAATAATTTTAGAATTAATCCTAGGAAAGCAACTATTGTCGCATTCACTCGTAGAAGTACATCACAAGCAGAATCAACATACAACTGTTTGAGACAAATGTCAACCGGGAGAACGAGGTTAAGTACTTAGGACTAACCATCGACTCCAAACTAACTTGGAACTCCCATCAGTTATTGGGAAAAGAGTTGTAGGCAGTACGTGGGGGCTCAAACCGGAACTGACCCTCTGACTGTAGAAAACCATGGCTTGACCAATAATTTTATATGGAATAATCGCCTAGTGGCCCGAAATAAAACAAGTAACTGCGATCTACAAAATCAGCAGAATACAATATCTAGCTAATCGGTGCATTACTGGAGCCTTTAAAGGCACCTCAGGACAAGCACTGAATGCTATCTTAAATCTGTCACCTCTGCACATCTTCCTGGAAGGTGAAGTCAGAATGGCAGCCTATAGATTACAAAGTCCTGGTCACAGGATGACCACAGCTAATAGCTATGTCTAATGTCCTAGATACATGGTAAGATCATGTCACACATCAACAACCCAATATTGAAAATGAGTTCTGATCTTATAACCAAAGCCTATGACTTTAAAAAATATCGTACACACTAGTTGAGATCCAGACCAACTACCAACTCCAACACATAAGAAAACCATTTTCTACACTATTTTCTACAAGTTTGAAGTTGGTACAGGCTCCGGTGTGTACAATACCAATCCTAGAACCAACCAAAAAGTCAATCTAGAAAAGTTATGTAACATCTTTCAGGCTGAAATGCAAGCTATTAACATATGCGCTAACATCAGCATAGAAAAGAAATTGTACAATCGAATTATTCTCCATAGCATAGAATTTCGGCTTAGACCGCGTAGTATTTGTATATGAACACCCAGCATTTTCTGGCTTAATGTGCCTTGCACCTTGTGAAGTCGAGCAAAAACCCCCGCGATGGCCATGCTCTTTGGTGGCTCGTGTTGTTTGAGTATCTTGAGAACGAGGATACTTAGGGAGATTTGGCCGTTTTGCTGTTTGTGCATCCATATTCACTAACGTTTTGCAAGACCTTGCAGCTTGCATCATCAGAGTGACTTTCACTATACCAATACTAAGCGGTCTAAGCCGAAATTCTATGCTAAGGAGAATAATTCGAGTAACCGCGAAAGCCTCAAACAGTACAGTGTACAATCGAGACATATACATTCTATCACACAGTTGGGCAGCACTGAAAGGGTTAAACGTAATCAGTACTTCATCGAGACTGATCAAGGACACAGTAAAACTATGCTGGATCCCAGGTCACCAAGGCATAGAAGGAAATGCAAAAGCGGACAAGCTCGCAAAAGAAGCAGCCCGTAATGTAATGACCGGTCCAGAACCTGGTCTAGGCATACAGAAAAATCAATCCCGTTCAGCCATTAATGAATGGGTCAATACCGCACACCCACTAATATAGAGAAACTACAATCAAGCAATACATTGCAAAAAATTGTTAAAAACTCCGAACCCACAAACCACCAAAACCTTATTGTGACTGAACAGAACTCAAATCAAGCAAGTAGTGAGTCTACTAACAGATACTGGAGCATTCAGAGAATTTATACACATGATCAATATCTTTAGAGATGAACCTGTTAGCAGACTATGCCAAGAGGATGCCCAGCATTAGAGCGTAAAAGAAACCAACTCCACTCGAGCATTTACTATATCGACCACCGCAAGCTAATAGGGGACATTGCAAATCTAGTAAAAGATACGGATGTCGGCCTACCATCTTGTAAAACAAGTGCACCTATAGCATACTTTGAAGCACTAGTAGTGAGTTGAAACGGCTTGTTAAAATTTGGATATTGCAAGATTGGTTCGTTAGTCAAGAGGTTTTTGCAATAATTGAAAGAATCTTTGAAATTTTCGGTGTGATTTTTTGTTTTCTTTCTTTAAACAATAAGTAAGGAATTTAGTAATTTTTGCAGTCTTTTATAAATTTTCTATAGTAACCAACACGTCTTAAAAAGTAATTTAATTCTGTTCGTGGAATTAGGGTTTGTCTAATTGAATTTTTAAATCGAAATTCCTGAAATACGTTTTTGAGTCGCTCGATGTGTTGTTGTAATGAAGTCGAATAAACAAGCACTGATTTGGTGCTAATTTTTTTAAAGCGGTATTTATGGCTTTTTCTAAAGTAACTTGAGCGTTTTTTTAAACTGAAAGGCATTCTTTTGAAGTGACTATGTCCTTTTGTTGAAAATGCTGTTGTTTCTTTATCTCGAGGATCCATTTCAATTTGGTAGAAACCAGAGGCTTAAGTCAAGGGTCGTAAAATATTTGCTCTGCCTAAATTGACCAGAGCTGTTTCTATTCGTGGTAGAAGGAATTCAACGTCAATAGTTGGTTTATTGAGTTTCCTATAATCGATAATGATTCTCCATATTTGTTTGCCTGAGGCGTCACTTTTTTTGGGATTATCCGAATTGGAAAGTTATATAGTGATTCGCTAGGTTAAATTATAACTTTCTTTAACATTTCGTCAATTTGTTGTTTGACTTCTTCTGGGTGTATATGTGGGTATCGTGGATTTCAATGATCTATCCTTAAATTATTTTGTAAATTTTACTTTTTGTTGAAGGTTTGAATTAAAATGACTTTATTTGAATTTTATCTTTCGCAGGAGTGTAACTTCTAGAAAAAGAAGTTGGGATATAATTAATGTTTGGGATGTATCTGATGTATTTATTAAACTTGTTTGAAACAAGTTAATTCGTAACGTAACTACTGCTAAGGCATTATTAGGTATATTTTAGGTTCGAGAGGATAACGTAATATGTCTTAAAATGTCTTTAGAAGATTTAATTTTGGAAAAGTTGCATTGATTGCGTTGTTGTTCTTCTTGTTTTAATGTTGATTGGTAATAGTAAAAACAACTGTAGTTTTTTTCAGCTGGGACCCAATTAGGTCTAAAATTGGGTTTATAATTTTGGCTAAATGGGCTTGGGCGTAATTCAGCATTTGCTGAATTTCGGGTGCCTAACTGTTGTGAAGCTGGGCGGTTTTGAATGGTACTTATTTCCATTGGTTCCGGTTTTCAAGTTGGTTTATAATTTGGTTTTGAAGCAACCGCATTTTGAGTTAGGTTTTTGATAAGCTGGAAATCTAGAATCTGGAAATGGGTTTTGATTCGTTTAAAATCGAGGATTCAATTAGTATTGTGGTGGCGTTTAGTAATTTTCTTGATAATTTTGAGTGTTAGTTGATATTCTAAATTGATTTTGAGGTGTAAATTTACTTCGCGGCTGGTTACTGTTATTACTTACCAAGAGAAAAAATGTTTCCTTGAAAATAACGAATGTTTGATTCGTCTTTTACATAAGTTAGTGCTTGTTCTTAAAAGCCTGGAGCACGACTTCTTATAAAGCGGCAAAGAGGTTCTAATAAACCACTTATAAAAACTTTTACAGCTAAACTTTTTGAAGTTTGAAATTTCGAACCTTTTATTCCTTGAATTTAATTTCCTACATACATTTTTGAGTTTAAAATTGCTAAAAGCGAGCTGACTATTAAAAAAATCCATAGCGGTTTCTTTTGAATTTTTCTTGAGTGTGGAAAGGAACATTTGAGTATTCAATTCGGATCGTTAGTTACCGAAACTATTTAGCTGAAAGCATAGTCAATATTGTAATCAGAGGTATCACCCAAATTAGATTTCCACTTTTATTCGTTGGCGACATAGTCGGTGCAGTATCAATGGTTTCTATTGAGATCTGAGGTCTTCTAAAATTTCATGACAGATACAATTCACACTAGAAAAAGACCGGTCTGTTTCTTTCTTGAATACTGTGATTATCATGACAGATTCGAATATAATTAAGCTCGATTGGTATATTGAATCTACTAGTTCAGGTGATTGAAGGTATATTTGCTCTGAAGGGTGTGTCAGGTTTATGGATTTTAGGAACACCGTGCAATTTGAAAGACGTGGACTCCGTGCCTCCGTAGACATTGTGGAATTTTTTCGAAAAACGGTTCGCCTTGCAAGAAGTTTCGCATTTTATTAATTTAATCTGTAAGATTAAAGGCTGCAGTGCCGTTTAATTAATGATCATGGACGATTTTAGGAATATATTGCATTCTGTCTATCTTGTGTATATGGAATGCTCTATATTCATAAGTTAAAAATTGTGATTATATAGTTACAACCTTATAATTATTCAAGTTATTTCAGCATTTTAACGTAATTGTCACTTTTGCTATTTTTACTAAGTAGCCTTATTGTTAATTTTTTTAATATATTTTTACAGATGCAACGGCTACTCACCGTGTACCACCAGAATGACTTCGATGTTAAGTTGGAAAGACTGGTGGTTGTTTCGTATAACCACAGCATCTTTAGAGATCTTAATGCAGCCTTTGTTCCGTTCAACAGAACAACTAGAGCAATAAACGCTTCTTCGTATATACTACGAGATCTGACCCATATGACGGTAGTACACAAAAATCTAATCAAAATCTCTGCTTTATATAACGAAATATATATGCAGGTATTTATGTTAATATGGTGGTATCCACATGGAAATGGGAGTCAAATGCAAGTAATTTTATTTGGTATTAACATTCTCCAGCATCGGTATCCCGTATAAAACAACAGCTCTGTGATGTACATACACTACCTGCTCTATATTTCGTAATATTTTTGTAACAATGTTTCATATTTCTTCGTGCCTCCACTTATTCTACTATTACCTAACTTTAAGTGATGTTTTTATTATTATTGGGTTTTGATCCTGTGTGCTCCCAAGTGTTGGTGGACTTCATAGGAAAAATTTGGATTGTCTCCATATGAGTGTTCCTAAGTATTTCGAGTGTTATTTCTTCTTCTAGAAAGCTCCAAAGCTGCGTAGTGGTCTATATGTTAGTACTTTTTTGAATAGGTGTTTGTTCGAGCGTTGCGTGTTTAAATAGTTTTTCGATTGCACTCTTTGATAGTTCTTCGATGCACACTTGTGTTTTTCTTTTATCCATACTCTGCAATTTTGGTCTTTCAGCCATTAAATGTAATGGTATCTTCTCTAGCAGTTGTATAAACTATTCCAAAGAAAAACGTTGGTACTGTTATCTGCTTTGAGCTGACTGATCTAGTTTGGTGTCCTGATATTCAAATCTTTTTGGGCCTGTTGTATCGATCCAGGTGTACAAATCCTTTGTGGCATCCTAGAACCAGCTTAGGAATGAACAGTCGATAATTTCCTAGTTTCTGTTTTCACTCTCAGGAGCAAAGGAAGGAGAGTAATTACAACGTCGAATATGGGAAACGTAGACATAACCCTCGTTATTCCTGACCATTCTTTAAATTCTGTTTAACCTGTTTCCATTATCAGCATATTTGCACTCATGCCACCATACTAAGACAGTATAAGTTATAGTGGATATCATCAGCTTGGTACAGAGCCAATGCACCATATTGAATTTTAGCCTCCATTTTAACAAACATCTTTCTGCACGACCGAAAACGTTTCATTTATTTGTCACGCAATATTGATGTTGAAAGTTAAAACCGAAGTTCTTTTCCGGATTGACCTTTGCTTCGCACCATCTGTGTACGGTATTGAGTGCCATTTTTATTCTGTTGAAAACAGAGCGCTCAAATTGTCCGCAGATATACAGGGTGTTAATACTAAGTCGTTACACCCAAAAATGGCAGTTAGAACTCATCGAAACAAACAACTTTTCTTAGTTCCAATTTTTGAGTTGGTGTCCCTGTTCCTAGTTATTGGAGTTCTTTTGTTTTTTGAAAAATCTTTATAACTATTGAAACAAACAAAAAATTTAAAATTAGCTTTCGGCTGTAAAACATTTGTATTTGAAAACAATGTTTAGGACAAGAGTTGTAGTTGATAGTTTAAGGATTTTATAAATGGTTTACCTTCAAAAATCGATGGAGTGGTTATTAAAAATCTTGTTTTGAAATTTTGGATTGATCGCCATTTTGATATTTGAAAAAATAAAAAATAATTGTAGATGCAAATGTTTTAGAGAGCCGAAACTAATTTTGAAAATGTTTGGTTTTTTCAATAGTCCTTAAAATAAGATAGTAATGACGGTTTTTCGAAAAACAAAGAACCCCAGTAACTACGAACCGGGACACCAAATCAAAAATTGAAACTAAGAAAAGTTGTTTCTTTCAATGAGTTTTGCCATTTTCGGGTGTAACGACTTAGTATGGACACCCTGTATATCGTGATGTCATCTGTATAGTCTTGAGCATACATTCTCTTATCTTTCCATTCCCTCGACATGGCACCAACCACGAGGCAGCACAGTATAGGGGACAGTACCTACTTACCCCCTGCATCTGTGACAAACGCTGTTCTGATTATGTCATTGAGAGACGTTGTTACAATTTTGTAACCATTTTTGTTATCCAGTTGTTGAGAATTCCACTATCTCTCGTTGTTCGATTTATTGAATCGAAGAAGTTATTGTCAAATTTCGATAAAGACCCCTAACCCATAATCATTCGAATATTTTTCCGTCGGTTAGTGAGTTTATGAACTGCGAGCTCGCAGAATTTGACTGACCGATACCAATATTCGTACCGGAAACCAAAATAATAAGGAATTTTCCAGTACCACGGTATCCCTAATGTATCTGTGAATTAATTTTTCCAGCTTGTTTAAAATAAAAGACATGAAACGTACAGGTCGGTAAGATTTCGCCTGGGCGTAACTTGTCTTTCAGTTTTACTATAACTGCGAGGGAAAGGGTAACATTTTTGCCATTTTCGAGAAGTACCAATGTTTTAGTTCTGAAATTCTAAACACATCTTAGCTCTTCTCTGTAATCTCATGCTAAACATACGCACTTGTGCCATACATGCGTCAACTTCATAAACACCTCCTAATACAGTGCGTTTCACTTCTCACTTTCACACCCATGTGTCTTCCCTATTTATCTTCTGATAGATTTCAAATTTTGATCAACTATACTACCATTTAAAAGAGCATTATTAAATTTTTAGAATAATTTTGATGCAAACCGGCAGCCTACTGCTATGACAAATGTATGCGAAAAATTGAAAAATTATAGTAAGCCTAGTTTTATCGAAAAATTCATAAAAAAAGTTTCTCGTAGTCATAGAAGTAATCGAAATCCAATACTTTATTCAAAAATTGTTTATTGTTAATAATCTACAATACGTATATTAATGTAAATGCTTTAATAGTATATTATGTAACAAGTTTTATAAACTTTACTTTAGTCACGAGTTTTTTTAGGCACGAGCGGAGAGTAGCGCAGCGAGTGTTTAATAAACGAGTATCTAGACGAGTTTATATAATGTGTTACATACTATACTTTTTCTTCGACCACAAGTTTAGACAATATAACATATTATTTCATTAATTTTAAATTTTATGTTAGGTTAAATTATGCTTGACAAACGTCAAAGTTGACTATTGAAAACTAACTTGATTTTAGTTTTGGCAGTGGCTAATAAAGCAAATACTGTCTGACCTAACTTCAATCCGTGATTAAAACACCGTTGCCAACTTTAGCCCTTGACTAAGAGGCTCTTTAGTCACAGGTTATGAAAGCGTGATTAAAATGTCACTTAGCGATGTGTATGTTAGTATGTTATATGCCATTTTAGTTACAGGAGTAGAAAAAATAATAAAGATTATCATTAAAAACAAAAAATTTATGCACTGTCAAAAAAAATAATTCCTGAACTAGGCCTAACTACTGCTGTAAACACCATCACAATTTTTAAGATGCCACTCTCCCTAAAATTTCTTCTATGAAGGAGAGGTTTCAATTTTCAGAATGGAAAGAAATCTGAGAGTGCGAGATCCGTAAAATTTCGAAGCCCAGTTGAGCCGCTTTGGAAGTCCTTGCAAAGCATTTGTGCGACGACGCATTGTCGTTCCAGGAGCACTCCTCTACGCACTCGTCCAAGGCATTTGATCTTGACCGAGAGCATCACTTTACCTGCCGTCAGTTTCGTTCAGACATTTTTTGGAAGCGAAGAGTTGCAATGCCGCCACTCCATGCTGGTTTGATTGGTGACGGAATCATAGTGATGGGCCCAACTTTCGTCTATAGTGAGGATTTTTCAAAAGAGGTGCCAGAATTTGCATCAGCACGGGTCAAAAGCTCACAAATATGTTTCCTGTCTGTGCAAGGGTGTCTTTACAGTCTTAGATACCGTTTTAACAGTAATATTCCTTCTTCCATCACTAGTTTTGGACACAATTGCAGAGTTCTATGCCGTTGCAGGTTTTTCACCCCTTGCAACGTCTTCAAGGCTCCCTCTGACACGCTTAAACTCATTTGCTTATAACTTGACCATCCTGGTAAACTGTTTTCAACTTTTGAGCAATATTAGCAAAAATACCTACCTAGTCAAAAATGTAATCACCGCTCGGTGTTCAATTTTCTCCAAATCGACTAAAAAATCAAAAGTTTATATGAATCGCGACAAAGCTTTCCAAACTGTTAGATAACAGAGACCCTTTTATAGAAGAAAGATGCTTCATGTAAATAGTCGGTGGTTAGACAATAAAATGATGATTCTATAGAAAAATTCGAAGATTATCAGAAGAAACTGTGTAATAATAACGTTCTACAATGGCTACAATGTCTTACTGTATGCATCCTCATTGCGCTTGCACTCGTTCATTAAATAAGTGTCCATTTTAAGTTACATACATACTGTATTGAACTTTTGCCTTTCTATAGTCACACTGACAGTTCCCATTATGTGCGTTTTTGTAAACGAGGTTTTTATATTTGCATTTTGTTTGAAAGGATTACTTTAAAAATCTTTCCAGGTGTCTGCACAGTTGTACAAGTTTATGAGTAATGAGTACCGATTCTTCCCTATAACCGTCAGTGAGGACCTTTGCTATCATCACAACCGCAATAGTTTCAATATAGCTGAAGGTCTTAAAAAAACGAGCAACATTCGCGGTTGTCCCCCGAAGAAAGTAAGCGCCCTTTCAGCTGCCTATTTCGAAATATCTACAAGCGGTTTATTTTTACAGGGATTTTATTATGCCACGTATGCAATGGTAGATTATTCAAGACTACCACCCTTTATACCCCGTGGAGCTTATATGATGGACCTAAACCTGTCCAATGAGGCAGATTTCTGCGCTCACGTTGAAGCCTTTTTCATTATTCTAGATAAACCCATCAACATAAAATAAATAATGATTGTGCATCTTTGGTATATTCTGTTTTTCTATTTAAACGTGTCACTGGAAGTTACTTTGTAAACACACTTTTGTTGAAATAAATTTAGTATTTTTGTGAAAAAATGCTTTTTTTCTATAGCACATGATAAAGTGTGCTTTTATCAACTCAAAACAAAAGGTCAAGTTTTACTTTAACAGCAAGGGTAGATAAAGTAGCACTTTAACATCAAGGATAGATAAAGTAATTTAATTTTCTAACTTTTGTTTAAATTAAATATGACAGCTTCGTATTAACGTAGCAACCCAATCTAGCTACTGACATTTGGAAATGTGATTGACTGTCCTTATTTTCTTTTGAAATTGTTAAAGTTCTTGCTATAGAAAAAATATTGTATTATATATATTATTATTTCTATCCACTCTTGAATCACGATTCACTCGTGGATAAAATTTAACTTTATCGTCTTGTATAATAAATTACTATTATATAGTTCCAAATTGCTGAATCGGAAAAAAATCAGTATCGTGAACCACTCTAAAAAACGTTGATATTGTTCGAGCATACGAGTTCCCACACATAATTCTCTTCGTAACAGCGTTTCTGAAACGTAACTAAACGAAAACTCATGAAACGCACTGCTGACAAAGAATAATAAAGCTGACAATTTAATTTTAAATGTCAAAATGACACAAGTCGTTTACAGAAAAACCTGACGAAAATAAACTTTCTAATAATTTAAAAAAAGCAGTTTTGCCAATTTTATCTTGAAAATTTTTATAGGAAAAAAACGTACTTTTCCACTACCGGGAGTAGAAGTCGGTTTCTATAGCATCAAAATTGTGACAGAAGTAAAACATTTATTCCCTAGAGACTAAATAAGACAACAATTTCACTAGGAAATTTCCATTATGACTGACACAACAATTATGTCAAATTCGAGGTTATCATATTAGATTTTGCGTCAGTTTTGACACAAACTGACGCAAAACCTAACTTACTAACCTCGAATTTGACATAATTGTGAGCTCTTGTCATAATGACTTACAGTGCCACCAACTTTAAAATTTACCATAGGCTACTAATGTTAAAGTAATTGTAACTAAAATGTCATAAATGACGTTTAAAAAATACAGGTTTTTTGTTTTAAATCTTCCTGCAACGTGAAAAAAAATAGTATATGCAACTCCGAGAGAATGCTATTTTGCTTCAGTGCAATTTCTCTCCCTCATTGCATAATATACTATTAGCCATGATTACATTATATCTTTGTCCTGCTAATCATTTTGTTTATGTCTTACTTGTCGCACTCATTAATTTCCTATGTTCAAAACGGATTTCGGATAATCTGTAGAATGTTGGCAGAGTTAAATAATCAGGCCAAAACAATACCAGTCAATAGCTTCCTCATACATATGGGAAGTGAAGTAGATAAACTCCTGGATACATTGAATACAACAGCTGACGATCGGGGAAGCTACTTTAAAATCAAGGACTGGACTGGATACTCATTACGTTAAGCTGACCAACATAATGTATGAAAGAGCAAAATTCACTTTCCGCAAAAAGAAGGTGATTCTACACAGGAATTTATTTCAGCTGTCGTACAACTAGCAAAAACATGCAACCACGGAGCAATGACAGACGAGCTGATCCGAGAGTAAAAGTAGGGACACCACTAATTGGATTATGTCAAAGGTCAACGCGAATTAAATTGATTGACCTAATTAAATCTGCGAATTAAATCCGCGGATTAACCTAATTAAATCCGCGGTTTGACCCAATTAATTTCGCGGTTTGCTCTAATTAATTTTGTTATGTGCTACTGATTAAATTAAACGGCGGCTATTTTTAATTTGCTTCCGGAATTACGCGGCGACCATTTTCAATTTTCGCGCGAATATTTGAATTTGAAATTTTTTAGATTTTTTTTCTAAGTTCCATTTTTTGAATTTAAACTTCCCAGGATGTCGGCCATCTTGGTTTTCTGCGTGCGCACTTCTCTCGGATGCCTGTTTTAATTTTAATTTAGCCCCCGTTTTTGAATTTCAAATTGATAAATCTATTTCTCTCTGGTACTCATGGGGCGTTGGTTGTCTCTCTTGCATTCACAGGATGGATGTTTAATTTTAAAAAATCTCTGGCGGACGCGGATTCGAACACGCTACGTTCGCATCCACATTGGGCTGACATCGACCTATGCCGCTAAGCCACAGTCTTGGATTTTAAGGTTTGAGCAGAATGCTAGTTCGCTGTTCTCACGTCATACTGCCAGACTTTAAAACTAAATATTCTTTGAAAAATATAATTTACAAGAATGGAATTACATTTTGTAGATTATTAAAAGGTTGAAACAAATTTTAAAAAAATGATTCCGTAAGTGGTTTTTATGTTATTTTTATCAATTGGCTAAACATGTCGTTGCCTGTCGTATCGCGCGCGCCCAGATTTTAAAATAAAATATTTTTTCAAAAATATAAATTATAAGAATGGAATTGTGTAGCCTATTGTGTTTAAAGGTTGATACATTTTTTTAAAAATTGGCTTTGTAACTGGTTTTCATGGAAATAATTCTTTTATTTTATAATTTGAGTGACGCGCATGAATAGATTATTGAGATTTCCATTGTCCCTGCCTACTATATTGCTGGAAATTTCCTCTCAACCGTCGAAAATTTGAAAGCTATTATTTTTATAATTTGGTGCATCAGGTCGTGTGCTATCTCACCCAATCCTCATTGGTTTCTCTTTTTCGCTCGTAGTCCCGAACTTGAAAACAGCGAATGAAATTTGTAAACGTCACCGCATCAGGTCGTTGCCTGTCGGCGGTAAGAGCTAAAGTCAGATCGTGAATATAAAACGAGTTACAAATTTGATTTTAATATACTCCTGATATATTAAGTATGAAAAGATCTCATATAATTTTATTAAATTATTTATAAAAACCGCTGTTATTATCCATTTTTCATATTTGAAATGCTAGAATATGCTTAAATTTATGTTGCTATGCGTAATTACAAAAGACGTTATAGCCCGAGGCTGACTTTCTATTGGTCATCCGCTACGAACTTTAGTCACGCTGCAGTTCTCGGCCACAATTATATATACCAGCAATAAGATAACATGAACAAGAAGATAACACGTATTGCTTGAGTAACAAAGAGATAAACATAGTAGCAAATATTCGAGAAGGCTTGACTCTTAATTTTAATTATGACATTTGTCAACTAAACATGCCTACTAATATAATTTTTTGAATGGCTATCTCTTTCTTACTTAAGCGTTGTATTTGCTTGTTCATGTTATTTCGTTGCCGTTATATATAATTATGGCGCCAGCAGCATATCCAAACGTACATTTTTTCAAATTTTTTGAGAACTCATGCTAGCTCAGTTTCAAATTCATCAAAATTTATATAACCAGAACTCCATGCTAGGCCGTGATGTCTATACTCCAAATAATTTATGCCTTTTCTAACGAAATAGGGCAGAGTGACATAATTTGCAGGGGGGTTTTAAAACAAAAATTGCTAACTGATTAGCATCTGCTAAAATAACAGCGACTTTTTTCGGAATAAACTGTTTATTCTCACCACGGAACCCTTGTAGGTCTACGAATGCATTGTCCATACTGACGAAATGTTTGATTGAGCAAGACTAAATTTTAAAAATTGTTGTTGGGTTTTCGATATAATGTTACAATTTCCACATCGCTTCACATAAAATTCTACAAAAACAGTATTTTTATTCAACTCTCATTAAAAACATCGCAATTTTGTTGAAAACATTTTCTGCCACCATCATTTAGATAAACAAAATTTCAGTTACGTAGGCTCGTTGTTCATTTTTATTACGAAGTTCTTATACTTTTGATGGAAATATATGTATGTTGACCACAAATTAACATAATTTTGAATAAAAACAAGCAATTTTGTTGAAAAAATGTTCTGACACCATCATTTCACTTAAAATTTTACAAAATTGACATCATGTCACTTGAAATTATACAAAAAACGACATTTTTATTCAAAAAGCGATAAAAATACGCCATCCCACATCATTTCACTTAAAAAATTATTACAATTCGTTTTACAAAACGATTTATAATAACGAAAATGATGTAAAAACAGTTTTAGAGTTCTTTCTAAGCATAATTTTGCAAATGTTTTACACTTTTTTCTCTAACTTGTTGCAATTTTAGTAAGATTTGAATAAAAAACAGCAATTTCATTGAAAAATATTCTGCTACAATCATTTCGAAAAGCAAAATTTCAGTTAAGTAGGCTCGTTGTGCATTTTTATTACAAACATTCTTGTACTTTTGATGTAAATATATGTATGTTGACCACAAATTAACATAATTTTGAATAAAAACAAACATTTTCCTTGAAAAAAATATTCTGACACCATCAAAACACGCAATTTCATTCTGCCACAAGCATTTCGATAAACAAAATTACAGTTACGTAGGCTCATTGTTCATTTTTATTACGAAAATTAACTCAAAATTGAACAAAAATCACGCAATTACACATCATCTCACATAAATTTTTACAAAAATCGACATCATGTCACATAAATTACACAAAAAATTACATTTCAATTCAACACACGATGAAAATTTAATAAAAATCACCCAATTACACATCATCTCACATAAATTTTTACAAAAATCCACATCATGTCACTTGAAATTATACAAAATATATGTATGTTGACCACAAATTAACATACATTTGAATAAAAACACGTAATTTGGTTGAAAAAATGTTCTGACCCCATCATTTCACTTAAAATTTTACAATAACTGACATCATATCACTTGAAATTAAACAAAAAACCAGATTTTAATTCAACACACGATGAAATTTTAATAAAAATATGCAATTCTACATCATCTCACTTAAAAATTATCGCAATTCGTTTTACAAAACGATGTATAATAACGAAAATGATGTAAAACAGTTTTAGAGTTATTTCTAAGCATAATTTTGCAAATGTTTTACACTTTTTATAAATTGCATCGCTCAAAATTAAAAGAAATCACAATTTTTTAAATTATATCACGCCATTATGAAATCGTAGACTGATTTTTCTGAAATTTTACACTTTGTATCTGTAAAATAACTTCAAATACTGATATTTTAGCTTTAGATTTTGTAATTATTGCAGATTCGTGGAAAACAAAAGCAGAGTAGAAAAAAAAACACAAACACTTTGTAATAAACAAATATATTGTTCTTATTTCGTATAATACTTAATAATATAAAAATAAATGTACAGCTGAATGTCTTATTTTCTAAAAATTCGCTAGCAATTTACAAAACTGTAGTTTGAGGTGTACAACATTTCAAATTAAAAAGGCTGCAAGTAATAAAATCAGAATTCGTTTACATGGGATCGTAGAACAAATTTCATTGTAACATTTTAAAGTTTAAGAAGCTCCCAATCCAGAACTTCATTCGTAATTGATGTTGAGGACCTCTGCCTTAGAGTTGTTTTTCTAACGGCCCTTTTTTGGAAGTGCTTCCTAATCGACGTTTTTCTGACTGCACCTTTTTGACGTGGACTTGGATGAGTAGGTGGTGCTTTTAATTTATATTCTAAATCGGACTCGCAGTTATCAGTTTCCATTTTGGTTTTTTCTGTAGTACCAGTCGGGGCTGGCACTTTTTGCTGCTTAAGTTTAGCTAGCAGCACATGAGCAACGTTAAGGTCTTTGATGTAATCAGCAAACTGTAGGCGTCCGGGTGGATTAATAGTTTTTCGAGGCCTCAGAGTATCGTGAACTAAATCGACTATGTTAGACGCCGGTAAAATTTTACCCTTTATAGTAACGGTACCCTTGTGATCCCAGCTCACATCGTTTGAGGCACTCAAAATGCGTAGGAAAACTTCAGCTTTTTTCTTAAAAGTTTTGGGGAGTGTAGATAAAATAATGGCATTTGATAGGCTGTTACTGATTGTTTCGATAGGTATTTTGATTGGCTGCCGTGCCTGGTTTGTGAAATGAAGGTATCTTTGTAACACTTGGTTGTACTGCCCCCATTTATCGTGATTAGTTAATTTGGACTTTAAAACTTTTTGCATTTCGTCATCAAGCTGTGATAATATATTTTTCCCCGTATTCTCGCCAGACTTAAGGCGTTGGACAAATTCCGGCAATACAACCAACATCTTCCGCTCTTGGTCCATTTTAGTCGAAAAAGGAGCTCAGCCGTTTGTTCTGGTAGAGCCGTCGTGAATAAACTAACTTAAAATCAAGACTTTTATAATAAATATATAAAAAATATGGCAGGTACGGGAATCGAACCCGCATTCTCTCTCGAGACCAGAACTTAAATCTGACGCCTTAACCATTCGGCCAACCTGCCTCCCTGTATAAACGAGCACTCTCTGCATAATTAAAAAAAACATATAGTTTAAAAGCCTTCTATTTGCAATTTCATACAATATTTAATATAAATTAAGACATGTACAAATGTCTAAATCGGGTTTGATATATATTTATCGAAGGAGTTGACCCTCAGCTGACGTTTTATTATTATTTGTCGTGATTCGTCATCGTTGAATTTTACAAGAACCAACCTGTCTGCTGTGTGACGCACGCAGTGTTTCCATACCTTTTATTTTAAAATTTGTAAAACCAGAGGCCCTGGATGCAGCCGCACCAGCTAACAGACTACAATGGTTTAAAACGAGTTAGTGCGGCAGCAGTTTGAACCTCTGGTTTTATAAAATTTTAAAATAAAAAGGAATGGAAACACTGCGTACGTAGTATTGCGACCCCTAAACTAGGGCAACCTGTCAATCAAACGATTAATTCCGCGCTAACCTCAGTTAGCAATTTTTGTTTTAAAACCCCCCTGCAAATTATGTCACTCTGCCCTATTTCGTTAAAAAAAGCATAAACCATTTGGAGTATAGACATCACGGCCTAGCATGGAGTTCTGGTTATATAAATTTTGATGAATTTGAAACTGAGCTAACATGAGTTCTCAAAAAATTTTGAAAAGTGTACGTTTGGATATACTGCTGGTGCCATAATTATATATAACAGCAATGAGATAACATGAACAAGGAAATACAACGTTTGAGTAAGACCGCCGACAGGCAACGACCTGATTTACAAATTTCATTCGCTGTTTTCAAGTTCGGGACTACGAGCGAAAAAGAGAAAGCTATAGGATCCAATGAGGATTGGGTGAGATAGCACACGACCTGATGGGCCAAATTCTAAAAATAATAGCTTTCTAATTTTCGACGGTCGAGGGGAAATTTCCAGCAATATAGTAGGCAAGGACAATGGAAATCTCGATAATCCATTCATGCGCGTCACTCAAATTATAAAATAAAAAAATTATTTCTATAAAAACCAGTTAGAAAGCCAATTTTTAAAAAATTGTATCAACTTTTAAACACAATAGGCCACGCAGTTCCATTCTTATAATTTATATTTTTGAAAAATATTTTGTTTTAAAATCTGGGCGCGCGCGATACGACAGGCAACGGCATGTTTGGCAATTAATAAAAATAACATAATTAATTCCAGCAAAACCACTTACGGAATCATTTTTTTTTAATTTGTTTCAACCTTTTAATAATCCACACAATGTAATTCCATTCTTATAAATTATATTTTTCAAAAAATATTTAGTTTTACAGTTTGGCAGTATGACGTGAGAACAGCGAAGTGGCATTCTGCTCAAACCTTAAAACCCAAGACGCCTCGGTGGCTTAGCGGCATAGGTCGATGTCAGCCCAATGTGGATGAGAGCGTAGCGTGTTCGAATCCGAGTCCGCCAGAGATTTTTTTATATTAAACATCCATCCTGTGAATGCAAGAGAGACAACCAACGCCCAATGAGTACCAGAGAGAGATAGATTTATCAATTTGAAATTCAAAAACGGGGGCTAAATTAAAATTAAAACAGGCATCCGAGAGAAGTGCGCGCGCAGAAAACCAAGATGGCCGACATCTCGGGATGTTTAAATTCAAAAAATGTAACTTAGAAAAAAAATCTGAAAAATTTCAAATTCAAATATTCGCACGAAAATTGAAAATGGCCGCCGCGTAATTCCGGAAGCAAATTAAAAATGGCCGCCTCGTAATTTAATCAGTAGCACATATCAAAATTAATTAGAGCAAACCGCGAAATTAATTGGGTCAAACCGTGGATTTAATTAGGTCAATCCGCGGATTTAATTCGCGGATTTAATTAGGTCAATCAATTTCATTCGCGTTGACCTTTGACATAATCCAATTAGTGGTGTCCCTTCTTCTACTTCCGAGATAGGTTGGTAGTTGGTATCCAATACAAAAAGCTCTGAGAGTCGCTACAAATGACTAGCGATTTAACACTGCCTGACGCTAGGAATAAAATATTACAACAGGAAAGGATTAAGCTGGAAAACAAACACCTTCGGGCAACCTCTAGCATGTCAGGTGAAATAAATAGAGTTAAGAGAAATAAAAAAAACTAGAGTTAAAAACGATTATTATAGAAGTAAAGTAAAGGGGCAATGCGATAAATTTCGGAGAAATGCCTCCGATTGGCTACAATGGAATCGCTGTGGTGCCAAACCTAGTCACGAATTATCAGACTGCGCTGCACTAAGGGCAAAATGTAAAAAACTGAAAGGCCATTTTGCTAACATATGCAAGACTAAACTAATGCTTAGAGTGATAGATAACATTTTAGGAACAGACACAGAAAACTACTTCAAAATCAGCGACTCCTCATCAGCTTATGACAACGACATGTATGGTATATCATAAATCGGGAAATTGGACGAAGTCATTGAAAGGGGGGGGGATAGTCTATGGCATATAGAAGTTGAAATAAACGGACAAAGTGTATCGTTCACGATCGACGCAGGCGCAGATGAGACCATTATTACCTACAGACTGTACAAGGCAATGGAAAATAAACCGAAGCTAATGACACCACCAAGCAGATTGTATGAACCGGGCAACAAACCTCTAGATGTTATGGGAATTATCAACGTACCGGTAAACTGGAAAATTAAGGATCACTTAATTACCATATGTGTCATGAACAAAGAAAATTTATTAAATCGGCCTGCTATAAATAGGTTTTGCTTGATCCAGTGGGTCGATGGAGTCACCAATAACAATGACAAACAAAGTACAGCTAACATTGTCGATAAATATGCAGACTTATTTACCGGCATAGGTAAATTTAAAAACATACAGTATAACATCCATTTAACAGAAAGTGCTGAACCATTTTCCGACTCCACCCCAAGGAGAATATCATTGCCTTAGTGGATAAGGTCAAAACCGAATTAAACCGAATGACAGAGTAGAGTGTAATCACAGAAATAAGTGAACCAACTTTGTGATGTGCAATAATGGTAATGGTCTCGAAGAAAAACGGGACCATACATATATGCACTGACTTTACAAAACTAACTAAGCATGTTCTTCGCGAAAAATTAATACTTCCGTGTGTAGATGAAACCCTAGCAAAGATTGCTGAAAACCGAAAGAAACATGACCAATATCTACATGCAGTACTCAATAAACTACGGAACGCAGGAATCACATTGAACAAAAACAAGTATGCCTTTGCACTAAATAAAATTAAATTCCTATGTCATATAGTCAGCGAATTGGACATTCATCCAGACGAAGAACATGTCACTGCAATAACGTAATTTCCTGCACTGCAACATGCATCCGAAGTACGGCAGTTTCTGGCATGGACTACCTTACAATTTTATCAGCCGAAGCACACAGAACTAACGAACTACGAGATCTACTTAAAATAATGAATGCATTCTTGTAGACAGACTCCTACCAAAAATGCCTCGAAAACCTAAAAAACAGTCACCTCTGCTCCTGTTTTCGCCATGTACGATGCCACTAAGGAAACAAGAATATTATCAGACGCTTCGTCCTACGGTATTGGAGGGGCGATGGAACAAAAACAGAGCGACAACAGTTAGCATTCAGTAGAATACTGCCCAAAATATTTAAGTCCTACAGAGCGAAAATACGCACAAATCGAAAAAGAAGCTCTCGGAATAGTATGGACATCCGAAAAACTGGACAAATTCTTGATCGGAAAGCACTTTATAGTCCAAAGTGATCATAAAGCTCTTTTATACTTGCTGAAAAAGAAACCCATAAATGAACTAACCATTGGTATACAACGATTTTGTATGCGAATGGTAAGATTCGATTCACCATCGAACACATCCCTAGAAAACAGTTTTTACCCCGGACCATTTGTCTACATTTCCATTGCAACACGGTAAACATGACAAGGACGTGCTTTCAGAAAAAAGATTGTCTCAGCCACATTGACTGCATAAGCTCCGATATTTTCCAAATTATTAGTCTAACCAGTGAAGATATCTTGACCTCCCAAAAAAGGACAGAGCACTCAGAGCATTGGAATGATATATAATAATGGGCGGGCAAACGCAGAGTAAATGTTATCAGCAAGAGTAGTGTGCGTTTGCCGGTTCTAAGACCTCCCCCCTCCCCCCACTTTGTGGTAAGGGAGTCAAGGTCAAGGTCATCCACTCCCCCACCACTGAGACTTGAAGATCAAGGTCATTTACTCCCCCACTACTCGGACGTCAACATAACGGCCGAGGTGATTCACTCCTCCCACCACTCGGATATATTATTTATTTATTACTGTAGACAACAGCTAATGCCAACGACAGGCTACATTTTAAATAATTTACGTGTATATAGTATAGGCCAGTTTCCAAAACAGAAATTAAGAAAAAACAAGAAAAAAAAAACAATCAGAGAAACAAATAAAATAAACTTTACAATTTGCTATCAGAGTAAGCCAATAGCAAAAAATGTTAAATAACTTATAAAAACATGAAAAGCTGAATTAAAACTAAATTTCAAATTAAATTATAGATTAAAACTAAAGTACTAAGCTAAAACTTAGATATGCCTTCCACCAATATCAGCTTCAACTCTTGATTATTTATCGTATGGCTACACATGAGTATTTATTTATATCAAATATCTTAAATATTAACATTTAAGTTTTCTATCCAAATAACAGCCGATGGGGTGGCTCTCAAGAAGTCTTCGGTTGTACAGCGGCTGGGTCTATTTACGCAGTCGTAGGCAAGATGGAAAAAAGGCGTCTATTACATTGTCTCGTATTTTATCATAAAATAATTATCAATAAATCTCCTCCTTACCTGTACAATAAAATAAAATTTCGTACTGACATTCATAATTTAAATTTGAGACATAGAGGTCTTATAGATTTTCCATCACATCGGACTCAATTGTATAAACGTTCATTCTCCTATAATATTGCTAAACTTTATAATAATATCCCTTTTACTTTTAAAACATGTGCTCTACCTATTTTTAAACTTCGACTAAAGGGTTGGTTATTTGAGGGCACTGATTAGACTAGAATTATTAATTTATATATCATTTTATTTAACATTATTTTAAGGCATATTTTTATTATTTTTATTATTTGTATTTGTAATTCTTCGTGGGTGACTGGGTATTGCAGGTATTGCGCATTGCAGCTATATTGTACGGTTGGCTAGTTTCGTTTTTTTTTTAAATTTTGAAATTTGTATTATGTTGTTATTTTTGGTTCATATGCTTGGTGATTTGTCATTGTTTTTTATTGGTTCATTTTTTAATTTTTTTTCTTACTGCGGTGGTAAGGAAGAGCAGGGATCCCCCTAGTAGGGTTCATCTGATTGCCATCGCTTTTCCATTCTATTCTATTAGTTAATGTCAATACAAACAAAAATGTAAATTAGTTTGGAAATAAACACTATTATTATTATTATTATTATTATTATTGTTTGCCTTTCTTCGCCACAGTTGCATGTGCTACTTTCAGATTTGCCCCATCTAAATAGGGAGGCGGTGCATGCTCCGCAGTTTGTGCGAATACGGTTTAATCTGCTCCATGTTTTTCGTGGCAAGGTAAAACCAGGTGGTGTTTGCTTGGTGTGGAGAGTACCGTGAGTGTCGGGGTGTGCACTTGCTTGCCACTCACGTTCCCATTCTTGTTCCAGGTTGAAATTGTTGGCAGTTAAGCGTTCAGCGGTTTGGATGGGCGGTCTTCTAGAACGTAGTCTGTGGCCCAGGTGCATGATGTCTTCGTGGATCTGGAGTTGCGAATTTCTCTGGATTTTTCTGTATTTTCTGCACAGGACGTTTGATCGACGGAGGTGGGGATGAGGGACGTTACTTAAAGTGGGCAGCCAGTATGTAGGAGTGGGTTTAATGGTTCCACTAATGATTCGCATAGAGCTATTTAATTGGGCATCCACAATCTTCGTGTATGGGCTGTTCAGCCATACTGGAGAGCAATATTCTGCTGTCGAATATACCAGGCCCATGACTGAACATCGTAGTGTGTCAGCTGAAGCTCCCCAGGAGGTACCGCTTAACTTGGAGATAATATTATTCCTAGTTTTAAGTTTTGCAGCTACGTTAGTAAGGTGTTTTTTGAACGATAATGTTCTGTCCAGAGTGACGCCGAGATATTTGGGGGGCTTACTGTGCCTTAGGCGAGTACCATTAAACTGGACTTTTATTTCGACATTGGCCATTTTGTTATTTAGGTGGAAACATGTTGCTTCGGTTTTGAATACGCTGGGTTTAAGTCGCCATTTCATAAAGTAGTCGTTCATGGTTATTAAATCTTCGCTCAGTACGTCTTCTGTCACCGAGAGGTTTTGGTGGCTAAATCCTAAAGCCATGTCGTCGGCGTAGATAAATTTTTTCGAACGCGTTTCAGGCAGGTCGGACATATACAGGTTGAAGAGCAATGGGGCGAGTACGGACCCCTGGAAAAGGCCGTTGTTCAGAGTACGTTTCTTACTTGTCTGGTCATTCATGTGAACTCGAAAGGTGCGGTTGTTTAGCATGTTTTCGATAAGCCGGGTTATTATTTTGCACTTAGTGGTTTTTAGGAGTTTGTATATGAGACCCTGTCGCCAGACTGTATCATATGCTGCTGTAAGGTCTATAAAGACCACTGATGTTTTGTGCTGTTTTTGAAAGCCGGCTTTTATAAACGTTGTTAGAGAGAGAACTTGGTCGCAGCAGTTTCGGTTCTTACGGAAGCCTGCCTGTTCCACTGGAACGTGTTCCATTATTTTATGGACGATGCGGTTGTGGATTAGCCTTTCCAGTAGTTTGTAATACGAACTGAGAAGGGCAATCGGTCTGTAGCTTTCTGGCTTATCTCTGTCTTTGCCTGGTTTAAGGAGTGATATTATTTTTGATTCTTTTAGTTTTGACGGTAGGTTGCCAGTAAGGAGGATTTCCGAGTAGAACTTTGCTAGCCAGTTTCTAGCTACAGCGCCACTGTGGAGCAAAAATTCTGGGTGGATTTCATCGTATCCGGGAGCTTTTCCAGTCTTCATTTCTTTTATCGCGCTAGATACCTCCTCTGGTGGAAAAGGATTTGTGAAGTTTGATTCTTCGGTATTTCCCCTTTTTTGTTGCCTCAGCTTTTTTTTAATCAGCGTTGTATGTTTTTTATTGCTAGTGGTTCTAGATATTGAGACGATATGATTGGCAACCTGGTCTGGTGTTACTGCTGGTTCTATTCGGACAGGTGGGACGCTCGACCCCAGTTTTCTTAGGAGGCTCCAGGCCTTTCTGCTGGAATGCGTGAAATCTATGCTAGTTACAGTTTGGGACCATTTTTTACGGCGAGTAGTATCTAAGCTGTGTAGTTTTTCATCTGCGAGTTGTGGATCTCGGCTGTTTAAGTATTCCTGGTATAGTGCTTCGCTGTCTTCGCTCCAGCCTGGGATATAATCTTTTCGGTATCCTCTTGAAATGCTTTGTTTTGCAGCAGAAATTACTGCCCCGCAGAATCTGTCATAGTTTTGGGGTTTTGGAGGGATCCAGTGGACGGTGCTATCGAGGATGTTTTGGAATTTGTTCCAGTCGGCTTTGGTGAAGTTCCATCTGGGCTGGGGTATAGAGCTAATGATTGGTATTTGTATTCCGATTGTTACTAAGACAGGCTTGTGTTGGCTGTGCGGGAAACTGGGCAGCACTTTTCTGTGTGTTTCCAGCGGTTGGTTCGCTTCGCTTCTAGTGACAAAGCAAAGGTCGGGGTTATAGTCTCTGCCCCAGGCGGCAGATCTAAACGTGCTTGGTTGCTTTACGTCGAAAACGAGTTGTATATTGCTATTTTCAGCCCATGATGTTAATTCAGTGCCTGCCTCGTCGTCGCTGTTGTATCCCCATTCGGTGCTGTGACTGTTGAAGTCACCAATGTAGATTGCAGGATGGTTATGTACTGGGAGTACAGTTGCAGGCCATGTCACCCCCGGTGGTTTATACACGTTAGTTATTGTGAGTGACTCGACTTTTATGGTGATGGTGTAGATATTATCTGTGACGTTGGTAGATACTAGGTGGGCGCTTTTTAATGGTATTTTTGACGTACGTAGCGGTCCCGTAGGCATGATGGTAGCTTGTGCCGAGTGCTGTGTATCCTGGGATAATACCTCTACGTCGGAACTGCTCCTCATTTACGGTGTGTGTTTCCTGAAGGGCCACGACATCGATGTTGGTGAATAGTTTAGACAAGTATTCTGTTTTGGATTTGCTAATACTTTCTATGTTCAGTTGGCAAATTCGGACTGAAGGTCCGATTTGCCTAGTCTGGGGGCTCTGAGAAGAGCCGTATTTATAATTTGGATTTAGTTGCGAGTCAACTCTTGATAATTTTAAAACATACTTACACATATTTAAAGATTCCCTCACGAGAGTGGAAGATAAAATATTTGATTGCATCGGGAAACTTGTCTGGGTACAAGCAAACGTAATGTGTGTAATATTGGACTAACATCGGTTTCGTTGTTAAACACCTTGTGTAAAAATACAAGTGCTGCCAAATAACGCCGTTCCTCTAAGGAATATTGATGTAATAATTCTGAGTAATCTATACATATATAAAGGAAAGTCGCAACCCTGACTAATCAACTCAGAGCCGAAACCACTGGTACTAGGAATTTGAAATTTGGGTGGCAGATTCAATTTGTTACGTAAGGTAGTTCTAAGAAGGGATTATTTGAAATTCGACCCTTAAGGGGGTGAAAAGGGGTATGTAAAAGATATGGCCCAAATTATTTGGAACTTAGCACCTTTTATGTTTGTTTTAAAACCAGTTTAGTTTTATTTGGTAGGAGATGGAGGTTGTTTGTTGTTAAGAGATAGGGCGAGAAGGCCAGGCCATGCCAATTCTTTACGAAAATGTGTAGCCTATATTCGTCCCCATCAATGAATACACATTCGTGGTTAAACGTATATTGAAGTCTTAGTTCTTTTGCAGCGTATATATACAGAAAATGTATGCCATGTTTTTATGGCCTAATATTAACCCTAGAACGCATAGGTGGCGTCATATGGGACACCACCTATTTAACTATCTAGTTTTTAGTGATTTGCTGTTATGTTATCATATTCATATTTTCAGTACCTCTCCAGAAGATTATTGTTTATATATCCCTTTCATTTTTAATTTCCAAAAATTGTTACAAGCTTCATAATTAGTTTTTTAATTACTTGGTGTCGTAGATGACGCCATCTATGCAATCACGTAACAAGTTTTCTCGGTAGGTGTTGGTCGGTAACAACTTGCCATCTGTCAGTTTACGTACATAATTTTCATAGTAACGTAATGCGAAGTGGAATTTGCTCAAATAGCTATCACTACTGTCTTTATAGGATTGCCAGTTAGCTATTATACTTCAGCCGCCGAACAGATAGAGTGGAGCAGGCAACCAAAATAATATATTACAAAGGTCACTCGATAATATTTTAACTATAATTACTAAAAGGAACAGAGATGGCGACCCTTATAATTAGAACTGATTTCAATTGACATTAAATAACTTTTTGAGGTTATGATGCAAACATCGAGAGATCCAGAAAAAATGATCCTCTGTGGGCTATGGAAATTCAAACGTATGAATAATATGTTGGTGGCACTGTAAGTCTGTGTCAAATTCAAGGTTAACAGGTTAGATTTTGCGTCAGTGTGTGATAAAACTGACGCAAAACCTAACCTGATAACCTGTAGTGTAATTTATGGGCTGAACAGAGACTACAGAGTGTTTTTTTAAAAAGTCAATTGCAGCAGGCTCTGGATAGCCTGAATCAGTTGGCAATACTGAAATGTATTGTTGGTGACACTGTAAGTCTATGTCAAATTCGAGATTAGCAGGTTAGGTTTTGCGTCATTTTTGACACAGACAGTGATACCAACAATACACTTCAGTACTGTCAACTGATTCAGGCTGTCTAGGGCCTGCTGCAAGTGAGTTTTTAAAAAATCACACTGTAGTTATTTGTCAAAACTGTTTAACGTAGATATTAGTACCTGATCAGTTCCTTAGATTTAATAATTAATTTATTCATACTCATAAATAAATATTTTAACAACTTTAACGTCCGTTTTTCGCTTTAATATGCATCTATGGAGTCAAAATTAACTTCCAGATATTAAAAAAGGCGTATAGTAAATTTAAAGTGCCTCATTAAACAAAAAAGGTATGGTGTCGTATACGACACCACATATGCGTTAATGTAACTTTCTTAGATGTATGCGTTCTAGGGTTAAAATCACAATCATATATGTTTAAATTAACGTAATTCTGAATGCTAGAGTTTGTTATTTTGACCCACTAGCATGCAGAATTGCATCGTTGTGCCTTCGACATACGATATATTAAAAGTGCAACGTCTGTTTGTAATTACGGAACTGCTGCTTGCGGCGTGTGTCGCTTACATTTAATTGTTATCACGACACGGAAACTTAACCCATATCTTATCTAGAGCAAGTTATGCAGTTTTTGTAGGCTAATTGCGTCAACTTCTGCATTCACTAAAAACCATGTTCAAAAATAGTTTGAACATTCTGGCCGGGTCACTTGCTGACAGTCGGGGTTGGTATGGTTTAGGCGTCTGTTGCAGGGGTTGTTTCGTTGACGTTTCCCTTGGTGTGAGGTGTTGCGTATAAGGGTTCCAAACTGAAGTCGTCTTGGCCGGCGCTGGGTTTTTGCTTCTGTTGTCCCTTGATCCGGCAGTTGTGTTTCCATCTCCGACGTTCGGTCTACGGGATGCTTCGTGACTGGCGGGCGTTGCCTCCGAAGTCGAATGTAGCGGTTTGAGCTCGAAGTCGACCTTGCAGGTGTTAGGTTTCTGTTGGTGTTGCTTGACCTTGCATGCGCTTGTCCATAAAATTGCTTATTTCGCACCATAAGCAAATGCCGAGGAGCGTAGTTATGTTGCTGATGGACCCTGTTGTAATTCATAGGTGTCCCCAGCTTGTATTGGGTAGGTGGTGGACATCTTGTTGCCGTCGAAATGTTATCACGCCCCTGTGGTGTGATGCCTCTGGGATTGGCTGCTCGGCTGACCTCAGGATACTTGTCCTTGTACTTCCTCCATTGTGGACGGATGTCAGCCTGCTTCCGTTGTAGTCTTGACCTTCTGTGCATCGTCTGGTTCGGACTTCTCCCAGTGGATGCCGTGGATGCGGGATTGTTGACTACCCTTGGTTTGATCGTTTTGCTGTCTTCCTTTATGACAGCTGGGTGAGGAATGTAACGTCCTCTCCTAGGAGCACCACTTTGGCCCTTCTTCTTCATCTGTCCTGGTAAAGGATACTTCTTCATGAAGTTTTTGTGTCTGGACTCCAAGTTCTTGTCAGGGTTGAATCCTTTCCCCAACTGCAGGTTCCTGGCGACTGCCCGTCGTGGTTCTTCTACTCGACTTGGATCCTTTGTGAACGGTATGTTCACCACACATGTCCATCAATTGTCCACTTCACGTCCCTCCTGTGAGATAGATTTCTCCATCAGGAGCTCTTTCGCCTCCCAAAAATTGTTGAGGTGGTGCTCTTCTTTGACGTTAGACATCATGCTGACCACTCTCCTATTGGGTTGTTCTGCTGCTTCTCCTGCCCCAGATACGATCCATTCAAATTCCGTCTTTTGTGCCATCATCCCTTGCTCCGTCTTCTTAACTCCTTCTAGGAGTATATCCTTGTATAGGTCTGCTCCTATCAGGATATCTACTGGACCTGGCATGTCGTAGGTAGGATCGGCTAGCAGGCATTGTTCCCATGCGTCCTTCTCCTTTTCCACGATTGTATTCCTTGGCAACGTTCCTGTCAATCTTGTCATTATAAGCAGATCCCCATACATTTGGAAGTTGCTGGAAAATCGTGGTCTCATTTCTACTTCAATCTTTTCTTTGAATTTCCCTGCTTCGCTTTTTCCTAGCCCTCTGATGTCTGCCTGGATTTTAATTCTTGGTAATGCCAATAGTTGTGCTGCTTCTTCAGTTATAAATTATGCCTGTGATCCTGGATCGATCAACGCTCTGAACAGTTCATAATGTCCTCCGGCTGCCTTTACTTTTAAAAATGCTGTGGCCAGCAGCACTTCCTTCTGGTTGGGATTTTTCGATTTTTTGTTAACTAGGCTGCTTACTTCTTCCACTGTTTGTCCGGAGGTGGAGGCCACTTGGGACTTCCTAATTGGCTTCTGCTGAGGTTTTGCAATTACCTGTTAAGGACATCTTACCGGAGTTTTGCTCCATTCCTTATGCAGCATAGTATGGTGCCATTTGTCGCAGTTTTGACATTTGTTCGAATTATAGCATTTTTCATTTTCCTTGTGGAGTAAACATCTCACACACAGCCGATGACGCCTGATGGTTTGGTATCCATCGTCACTTTTCATGGAAATAAATTTCGGGCACTGTGTGATCTTGTGGCTCTTGTTGCAGATCCGACATCTACTGATGCTTGCTTGATAACTCCTTACTGGCCATGGTTTTCTTGTTGATTCCGACATTTTAATTGGTTTTGCGATTTCCAGCTTCCTTTTGGAATCTTGAATTGCCTCAAGTGATTGGAACGTTTTTTCCAAAAACTTCAACATGTTTGCCAGGTCCTGGATCTCTCGAAAGTTTGTCAGCGACTGTTCATATAATTTCTTTGTATCTTTGTCTAGCTTCTTTACCAGCAGATGTGCTATCATTGATCCCCACGACTCAGTATTCACGCCCATGTTGGATATGGCACGTAAATTTTCCAATGTGGTATCATGCAGCTGTTTTAGGCTGGCTGCTGATTCACAATTTAAGTTGGGCAGTTCTAATATGTTGTCTAAAAATTTGGAAAACAAAATTCTTTTGTTATTATACCTGCTTTTTAGTAGGTCCCATGCGGTTTCATAGTTAGCGTCCGATGCGTCGAGATGTTTTATTAATTTACTTGCCTCGCCTCTGAGGTAAGTTTTGAGGTACCGCATTTTTTCTGCATTGCCTAATGTGGCATTGTTGTGGATGAGTCGCCCAAAAATGTCGTGGAACGTGGTCCAATTCCCATAATTTCCTTCAAAAATCGGCATTGTGATTTTGGGCAGTGGGATGGCTAGTTCTTCTCGTGATCGTGGTGGTTCACTTCTCGGGATGCTACTTATTTTGTTAAATATCTGCGCTATTACTTCATTGTAACGCTCTCGCATCTGATTGTAAACACCATCCGTGAAGTAATCCTCAGCGAATTCTTGCTCACATCCGAGAATCTCCTCATGAAGACTCGTGATGTTTTCCCACTGCTCGCATATTTTGCTCGCCTTATGTTCGTAGACCATTTTCGCCTGGGGTTGTTCTAGTGCCGATACTGCTTCATCCAATACTTCGTTAAATAACAGCATTTTAATTTCTTGTTTTTTAAGTCTGCCTTCTTGTTCAATGGGGTTTTCCTTTTTCTCGGTTTCTAACCGTTACTCTCCTCACTGGCTGGGTTTAGCTTCTCCTGCCATTCGGTTATGTAATCTGTAGTTATTTGAAATATTTCTTTCACCTGGCTGTAGAAATCCTTTTTTATGTATTCATGATCAGCTGGAAGTCGCTTCCGTAGTTCCATGTCACCGCTCTCGAATGCCTTCCACAATTCTTCTAATTCATCCTCTTTCTTGGCTAGGTACATCTGATTCTTTCTGCTTCCGGAATCCTTCTTCATATTTGTGAACAGTTGGCACATTTTGTCCGCCAGCTGCTTCTGCTCCTTTATAATTGACTCCATGTCGATGCGGCTTTTTTAATGGCTTTGGTACTAAAACTGGCTTAATAAGTAGTATCTTACCACTTTACGTATTTCAATTGCCGCTAAAGATTCTTCTCGCTGCACGGCGGAAGCCCTTGGAAGTTATTAGCAGGACTTATGCTGCTATCACTAATTCTGGCCTTTTCCTGAGGCGGAATTTCTTTGATTGAGTCGTAGGACGTTTTCTCCTTGGCGACGGCTCAATTTGAACTTCTCCCTAATCTTTACACAGAAGAGTACATACCAATCTTGTTGCGAGTCCTCCAAATTTTTCCTACGGATATGGCAGATCCGGTCCAGTTGCTTACTTGCCCAGAGTTTCGAATCTGTTCCGCGTGTCCAGGACTTCTGATTGATGCATTATCTTCTTATCAGCCTCCAATTGGTTGGCTTGACGATTTTTACCCAAAAAATCCAGTTTTCTCTTGTCCGGGGAGTAGTTGCCTTGTAGGACCAATGTCTTCTCCAAATTCCGGCTTCTTCGTGATCGGGGAGTTGTTGGCTCGAAGGACCAATGTAAAAGATCCTCCAATTTTCCTTTTTCTTCAAAGTCCGGTCCAGTTGCCCAAATAGCCCAAAATTTGCATCCGGCTGGAAGGACCAATGTCAAAGATGTGGCCCAAATTATTTGGAACTTAGCACCTTTTATTTGGTAGGAGATGGAGTTTGTTTGTTGTTAAGAGATAGGGCGAAAAGGCCTGGCCATGCCAATTCTTTACGAAAATTTGTAGCTTATATTCGTCCCCATCAATGAATACACATTCGTGGTTAAACGAATATTGAAGTCTTAGTCCTATTACAGCGTATATATACAGAAAATGTATGCCATGTTTTTATGGCCTAATATTGAAATCACAATCATATATGTTTAAATTAACGTAATTCTGAATGCTAGAGTTTGTTATTTTGACCCACTAGCATGCAGAATTGCATCGTTGTGCCTTCGACATACGATATATTAAAAGTGCAACGTCTGTTTGTGAACACGGAACTGCTGCTTGCGGCGTGTGTCGCTTACATTTAATTGTTATCACGACACGGAAACTTGACCCATATCTTATCTAGCGCAAGTTATGCAGTTTTTGTAGGCTAATTGCGTCAACTTCTGCATTTACTGGATTACAGTTTATTTCACATTATTCACTAAAAACCATGTTCAAAAATAGTTTGAACAGGGTAAAATGTGTTTTAACGAATTCCACAATATCTCCTACACCCGATAAAATATCGATTTGGTATTTGCTTGCAAAGATTAACAATGCAAATACCTAGAAACGTATTTTAGGATTTTGCCCTAATCTACCCCTAAAGGTTCAAATTTGGATTAAGGGTGAATTAAAGAACCCTTCGTATCTCCTATGTTTATTGAGTTAGAACATTCTTTTTCGTCATATAGATGTATTTTTAAAATATTTAGAAAAGGGTGCAAGGACATTTGAGAATTTTAAGCCTGAAGGGGTAAAAAGACGAAAAACTGAAAAGGGATAGGGGGGTTAAAATTATTAATTTTTTTCGCTGTAAGTACCATTTCAAAATAAAATGGCTTAATAGGGATTTTTTGAAATTTTACCACTACGGGGGTAAAAAGGGATAAAATGTGTTTTCACGAATTCCTCAATATCTCTTACACCCGATGAGATGGTGCTTACTTGCAAAGATTATCAATACAAAAATACCTAAAAACCTATTTTAGGATTTTTCCCTACTCATCCCCTAAAGATGCAAATCTGGATTAAGAGTTAATTAAAGAACCCTTCGTATCTCCTATGTTTATTGAGTTAGAACATTCGTTTTTTGGCATATAGATGTATTTTTAAAATCTTTACAAAGGCGTCTAAGGGTTATTTAAATATTACCCCTAAAGGGGTAAAAAGGAGACAAAACTGAAAAGGGGTAACGGGTTAAAATTATTGATTTTTTTCTTATGGGTGCGTTTTAGACTAAAATGAGGTAGAAAAGGTTTTTAGAAATTTCACCAAGTGGAGGTGACGGGTATTCCGCTATAATCTATGTATACATATACGAGTATAAAGGAAAGTCACAACCCTGACTAATCAACGCAGAGCCATAACCACTGGTACTACGAAGTTGAAATTTGGGTGAAAGATTCAATTTGTTAAATAAGGTAGTGCTAAGACGGGATTTTTTGAAATTCTGCTCCTAAGGGGATGAAAAGGGGTAAAATGTATTTTTACGAATTCCTCAATATCTCTTACACCGGATGAGATGTCAACTTGGTGTTTCCTTGCAAAGATTTTCAATGCAAATTTCTAAAAATGTATTAAAGAATTTTGCCCTAATCAACCCCTAAAGGTGCAAATATGGATTCGGAAAGAACCCTTCGTATCTCCTGCTTCTTGAATTAGAACATTCTTATTTGGCATATAGATGTACTCTTAAAATATATAAAAAGCCGTTTCAGGAATTTTGAAAAATTTGCCCGCAACGAGGTGAAAAGGGGTAAACTGTGTTTTCACGAATTCCTCAATACCCCTTAGACCCGATAAGACATCGACTTGGTGCTTGCTTGCAGGGGTATCCCAGGAAAATGTCTAAAAACATATTTTAGGATTTTGCCCTAATCGACCCTTAAAGGTGCGAATCTGCATTCGGGGTAAATTATAGAACCCCTTGTATCTCCTGTGTTTGTTGAGTTAGAGCATTCTTTTTGTCATATAGATGTGTTTTTCAAATCTTTAGAAAGGGGTTAAAGATTTTTTGAATTTTATCCCTACAGCGGTAAAAAGGGCAAACTGGAAAGGGGTAGGGGGTTAAAATTATTAATTATTTCTCCTCTGGGTTCATTTCAGGATAAACAGGCTAAGAGAATTTTTAGAAATTTTACCCCAAGGGTCACAACGGGTAAACTGTGTTTTCTCAATACCTCTTAGAATAAATAGAAGAATTTCTGAAGTTCCACCCCCTGTGGTGGAAACCGATATACTGCAATAATATATGAATACAGCATTAATTTAATAAGTACATATATTTTATATTGTATCCATTGTTATACTAAAACTATAGTTTTATCAATCTATACAAGAGTAACGACAATTAGATACACATTTCCAGGGGGTACGTGAAGAATAAAAGAATTAAGGAGAACTTTTTTCGGAAGAATATTGTTTCCTTTTTACCTACAATATTGTTTTGCAGCCTTTGTTAGTTTAGCGTATTAAGTGAGGGGAGGGGAAGGGGACGACTGCAGAATTCATTTAAGATTTAGAAGAAACAAGCATCTTGCTAGTGCGAATATAAAAAGTAGTACCCTGTTTCTTTGAAACACAAGTATTTAAGGAATCATTTCTGCACTCTCTATTGCATTTATACCGTGTACATACGTGGGACTCCATATAAAAGAGGCATATTCCAGTTTACTTTTTACAAAATGATTGTATAATGTTGAGCGTATTCCGACTGGAAAACATTTGGATTGTCTTATTACAAAAGCAAGAGCTTTGTATGCGGTGTTAACTAAATTTCTACTTTGAATCATACGTAACGGCCAAGATGCGTATTGTTTCTTTTTTAAGTGGTTTTCGATTCATAGCATATTAAATTGGTAATTCGTATGATTTTTAGAGAAAGTTAAATAAGAACATTTAGCAATATTAAAATAAAGTTACTTCAAAAGTAGAAATTGTCTAATCTTTTTGTAATTCAATGCAGTTTTGGACTGATTCTATGTTTTTCCATATTTTTAAATCATTCGCAAACCATAATGATTTAAAATATTGCAAAACATTTGGAAAATCGTTTATTAGCAACAAAAAGAGCAAAGACCTAAATTGACACCCTGGGGAACTCCGGAATTAAAAAATATCTATGTGACTCACAACTATGACATACTATCTACATATTGAATTCTGTCAACAAGATAGGATTCAATTAGATTTATAAGACTATTTGAAAAGCCATACATTTTCAACTTCGACAAAAGCACATTAAGGGACACTCAGTCAAATGCTTTTGCGAAATCCGTATATATTACAACTGTCTGTAAATTTTCATCTTCAGATATATAATGCGTAAAGTGCAATAGATTTGTTACTGTAGAACGCTTAGGCAAAAAACAATGTTGATTGTTACAAATAAGCGTTTGAACATAATTAAATATTCGAAAGTGAAGTGTAGATTCAAACATTTTTGACAGCGCTGGTAATATAGAAATTGGTCTGTAATTTATTACATCGGATCTTTGACCGCTCTTATAAACTGGTCAAATTTTGGTTATCTTCCATGCATCAGGATATGTTAGTTTATTGAAAATTATATATATTGGCACGTTATTTAAATATATATTGTAGTGACTGCTCTTATTTTTTTAACTTGAATTGTTTCATTCGAATTTCAATATTATTAAGTATTAAAATTGATAGCGCTTTGAGACTCTTTCAGGGTTGGTTTGATTATCTAGTTGCTTTGTTAAGTTAAATTTTATTTTTTTAAATGACTTTCAATTGTGTAATAACATTAACTATCATCTTTTATGTCAAACAAAGTTCTATTACGAATCTCAATCAGATATAATAAATGCTCAATTCTATTTGTATCCTATTGACTCAATATAATACGGTAAGTAGCCTACTTGTTTATAGTTAATTGCACTTTTTAAATTGTCTTTTATTTGCTATAGCGTCGATAGAACAAGACTACGACCCACCTTGCACTGTTCCTACTCTCACTGCTCTTATCACCTTTAAAATAGTAATCCTCCGGACGTTAGCAGCTTGGACCCCTAGTCAGTCCTGCTGTGATGCACTGCTTACTGATAACAGCTGTCAACTTGTTAACTCCTGGCTGCTACCAGGACAGACCTTGCCTTACTCTGCTCGTGCAACTCCTACCTTCCAGAAACACCCTGCTTCATACAGCTCCACGGCAAGTTAGTTGTCACAGACGATCCCCAATTGATATCCTCCTTCCGTAGCTCCAAACTTTACCAACCTCTATCGTCAGTAACCAACAGAATACCTCGGATTCAGTCGTTTCTCTGCATCTCCCTGATCAGACCCTCTTATCTTCAGAACTTCTTCACGAACCCAGTACTTAGCAATACTCTAACCAATGTAATGCCTTGTCAATTGTATTATTTAAAATAAATATATTTCATCCAAATCTTGTATTCTTCTATAATTAATAACTGCTGCTTCACTTATAATACTCTTCTTTATATTTCTCTTTTATATTCACCTCGTAGACCAGGCAAACGTTGTTCTGCCCAAAAATAATTTGTTTTTATACACACATCTTCTGAATATGAGCCAAATCAGACCACAAATGCACAAGCACATGTTCGTAAATATCTCCACTCCAGCGCCACCTACCGGGTTTATTTTTTGTAAATATATTTTTTTCCATGTACGATGAAACTCTCTTGTATTTGAACCTTTTTTGAAATTTCATTTAGAACGACATAACGCAAAACGGGGATTATTTGCTCTGTATGACTTGTATTCGGTGTACAGTCTCGTAACTAACATATTTTCTGAATATGAGCCCAATCGGACCATAAATACAATTTATCGAAATATATCAACACCAGCGCCACCTATTGTAAAATGGTTGTTGTTCATAAACCTTTGCAGGCTTGCGCACAACAACTCACCAAAGTTTTATAGCAATCGGATGAATGGTATAGGAACGCATACGGGACAAACAAAGAAACATTCATTTTTATAAATTGTAATAATAATATAATACCCTCAATTTGTATGGCGATGAATTTCTTATGATATTATAAATAAAGAAACTGGGGATCACAACAATTAGAAGTTCTAATATGAATTATTGTTGTGAATCTCAGGGTTTATTAAAAATTCTTATAATTTTACTAATTGCAATAACAAATGGTATGTTGCCTCCTATAATTTATTTATTGGCAACAAATTCCAATTAATGCACCGGCCAGCATTTGAGAACTCAAATCAAAGAGTTGGATTGTAACACTGTATAACTTTTACTTTAGTATAGCAAATGCCCACTTTTAAAACGAGTAACAGATAACTTCAAAAATTGACGGTACACACAGAGCTGATCGAACACACAAAAAACTCAGCGTAATTTGATCGCAAATCGACCAACTATTGATAATTCCACCTCAGGTAATTGATAGCAATGCAATTTGATGAATCAAGTATTTTTACTGACCTGTATTTGTTTCCTTTTACGTCACAGGGGACGGTCAACTGGCAACTGTTTGTTTGATGGCCAACTTCTTCTCCGGATTCTGCATAACTTGGTGACGCCACGGCTGTGAATCCCTCTGGAACGTTTCCGGCGGCTCCTGATAGTCTCTGGGCAACAAACGATGACTGTCCCAGCTGTTGCAAGTTGCGGTATACCTCTCAGAGCTTTCTGCCTTTTTCTATCGTCCTTCGAAAATGAACCTCGTATCTGGATTACTCTTCTTAAGGGCGCCACCTCCGTAATTTCCTTCTGGAATGCTTTCTGCCTCTGCTGTCATTTGATAACCCACAAACAAGGGCCTCTCTACGGGCTGCATATTGTTTCCTGCCCGCCGTAGCCTCAAAACTTGCCGAAAAATAGCTCCGAAGTCGAACACATATGGGCAACGCTTCCAATTCAAATTTCTCAAGGATGGCACTTTATAACTTTATGGAATTTCTGCATAAATAAGCTCGATACACTGGAGATTAAATAAAAACCAACAACTGGCACAAATAATAACTTTTAATATTCTAAACCAATCGAAACTTGGGAGCTAATATTATAAACAGCTTCTGGCTTGGCTTCCCTAATAAACAATAATAATTGAACATCTAGATATTATAGCATCAGGTTAACAATTGTTTTTAAGTAAGTTTTTACAATGTTTTTCCTTAAAACTAATTGTTTTTGCATAAGTAAATGTAATTTTAGGAACACACTAACCTCACTTTGATTGCTTTACACTATTAGTATTATAAAAACACTGGTTTACAAGTTTATTAGCACTGTAATGTATTCTTTTTCAGTTCTCAGGTAGCCTTCCAAATGCTCTTTGCATTCCTTTACCTTCTGCCTCTGCTTTCTTAACCCTTCAGCTGCATTACCGATTGTTGGCGTCACGATATTAACGCTAAACGCTACATAAAGCTTTTGTAATGCCTCGAAACACCTTTGTATTTAAGCAAAATCATAATCTTGTCTTGACGTTACAATATTTAATCTGACAGTCATCATAAATTAGACGCATTTGCCATAACGAGCACAAATATTAAATAATAAGCTGAACGCAACCCTGCCGATACTGTTTTATTCAAATGTTAACCTCGGTTAAACAAAGTATAGTTACTACTAATAATTTCTTATGTAATTACCAATGTTTAATAGTGACTTACTCTTGCAATAAATAGAATACCAATTTTTGGCCGATTTTAGGGATGTCGGCGGGTACCCGGGTACCTGGGCCGACCCGGGTAATAGCCAACATGGGTATATTTTCAGGACCCTGGTACCCGACTAGTAAATTATATAATTTCCAGAAAGACAGCCTTTTTCGGAGAAGATGATAAAAAATTACAAACAATAGGAATAAGCTCTAGAAAAACATAACCATGCAGTAATAACAAAAATCACCCCACCCCATACCACATAATGTTGTTTATTGTTTCATATAAACCAATAAATCCGCTTCACGGAAATATTCAACAGGTCAATAATACCATTAAATCGCGTCAGTATGGGATGAAGTAACATAAACAAGCCGGTGTCTGTAACTCAGTGGTTAAGTATTCTGACTACTGATCTAAGGTCGCGAGTTCAACCCCGGTCCCGGTAGCATATACGTAATCTGCAGACGCATAAGGTATTATGACAACTGTTCGGCTACAATCGGTAATTGATTAATATGGAGCCAATGAACGTTTATGTAAAGTGCAGACACAGAGGGGCATTAGACGTCTGCAGTTTACTCAGTGGTTTCGCTTTGACATGCTATATCTTGTTTTCCGGGTAGTCAAAGAACTAGTTGTTAGTTCGTGAAAAGACTATTTAAAGTGCTGGCTAAAATTACTATAAATTGCTTAAATATGGAAGGTATGCTCCCAGAAGGCTACGAGTAAAAATTTGTAAACGACACAACTGTTAGATTAAATCTAACTAATAAGAAGTAGTTGAGGTTAGCTTCGCATGTTTATATTTCAACCAACCAAAGTTTACAGACCGAAAAAATGCCGGTAGATATACAAATACAACCTGTATGTAACCAAATTTAGCGCTTACAAAATGTAAGTTTTCGAAAACAGTAAAAAAGGTGACATTTTCATTTTGTTTTCAATGTATAAAGCGATTCATTTTCGTACACACAATACAGACACACACAACAGGACGCAAAATACTTTTACGTTCTAAAACGTCCAGTTGTTGAAGTCCGAAGTCCCTTTCGACCAAATTTTGAGTTACAAGGATCACTATGCAAAAAATAACGTGAACAACATATATGAAAGCAACTTGTGTTACTCATTTGCAAATTCGTGAAAAACAGTATGACTTTCATAACTAGTTGTACAATACACTATTGGGTTCTAAATACAAAAATAACTATTTATTGAACCACATTCTTACATGAGAGCGCAGAAAGTCAGTACTTTCTGCACTGTCGTAGGAGTAGCATATTATTATACTAGTTTAATAAGAGGGCCCATTGTAGCACGAGTGGGTTTGGGGCACGAGGTGAGTAACGAGGAGTGCTCCAATAGAACGAGAGCTGCAATAATTTTGTTTCTATTTTACGTTTAGAATAACTCCATTCTAGCAACCAAATGACGTCATTTAAGTGTTAGAATAAGTCGCTATAGAATGACGTCATTCGGGTGCTAGAATGGAGTTACTCTAAATGCAAAATAGAAAACATTTTTATTTTTAATTTGTAAAATGGTATAAAGCGGCACAATAGAAATAGTATAAAACACTCGTTGCAGAAGGTCCTTCAAGCACTCATTTGTTCCTCAACTCGCAGCTATGCGGCTCGTTTCGGAATTTCAAATTCGTGCTTGAATAGATGCCTTCTGCAGCTTGTATTTTAATATACTATTATTAAACGAGAATAATTCACTAATGTTATTTACGTTCCACAAAAATAATCGAAAACTTTTAATTATGACATTTCATAAATATGACAATCTGTCAGTTGGCTGAAACAAGGTAGGCCGTTTCAATGTTTTTGATATGAAAATAACAATACAAAAACTGTGCTTTGATATACTCCATTATCGAACTGTTTTCGATGTTATAATAACCACATTGTGACATTACTATACGGAAATAGTATATTTGTCACCAAAAGATAAAAGTATAGTTTCTTTTCGGGGGATGAAGATTTGACCACGAGCAGTGTCATAGTAATTTTATGAACGAAAAATTTTATCGCAAGAAGTAATGTTATTTTTTCCACAAATATAAAAATAATTAAATTTACATTATGTATTGCAAAAATTACAAATGAATTTAATCTGACCGTTTTATTTATTCATTTCCATAGCAACGCGCACTTTCTTCTGTAGAGTGAAATAAAGAGCTACTTTATAAACGCAAAACTACCTAATAAAGCACTATTTTATAACACAGTCTAACATAAAGTAATTTTTACCCTCGTAAAACTACCACTCTGGCAAAAAATCACTTTTTGTACAACTGTCATTAAAAACGACATTTCTGTTCCAGGTAACTACACTTATATACGTCAAAATTAAATATTATGAGAGAGCACCTTAAAAGTAAACACTTTTAACATGTGTTAAAAATACTACTTAGTAAACTAATATTTGTCAGGTAACTAATAAAAATCAATAATTTTCAGTTGTTCGGCAGCTCGTTATTTAAAAAAAATAGTAAGGCTCTCTGTATTCTAATCAAATGTCAAAACTAACATGATTATTTTGAAAAATGTCTACCACGATTTGCTATATTATACTCAAATTAATAAAAGTTACATTTAGTCCATAAAAATAATTTTGCTGATTTTTAGTGATAGTTGTACAATAGTAGGTATATTAATTGTCCAACTAATTATAAAAATCATACTTTTTCACGAATTTGCAGTTTTATTAACGATGGCGAAGTCCGAATGTATCAAGCAAATAAGTAAAAAAAGTTGCCTTCATACGTGTTGTACACATTATTTTTTTTTGCATAGTGATCGCTGGTAACTCGAAATTTGGCCGAAAAGCAGTCATATTACAAAGATGCAGTAACGCGAGAAAATTCTTATTTCAAAGTTAAATAATAGAATCTAATTAGACCTGACCAAAGCTTCGTTTAATCGGAATGAACCGAACATTTCAAGAAAACACACAATAATAATAATAGTCTCTATTTATCTACTCAAGATACAATAAATAAGAAAAGATAGTGGTCACGGTGCTTGCGTAAAGTACAGACGTATTATAATTCAACACGTCTGCAGTTTACTTCTGTTTTGATTGGCTGCACGACTTCGGAAGAAACGATGTGATGGGTTATACCTTATGCGTCTGCAGATTACGTATATGCGTCCCGGTAAGGTTTTTAAAAATTTAAAAAATGCAGATGAAAGTCTACAGATTGCCATAATTCAGAAGTGATGTAAAGCCGTGGGTCCCATGTCACTACGATGTGTAGCATGTAAAAGATCCCTTGCTAGGGTTGGAAGTTGTTAGTCTCGGCAAAATTCTAAGTACTACTTTGACCATATGACCACAGCAGTCGGTGTCTAAGGTAACTGATACGACGCATGCCTAAACTTTGTCCATAACAAACAAACAAACATAGACAGCCTCTAACTTCTTTCCTTGACTTTTTTATTTCGTAATAGGCGATTATTAAAGAAGATAGATATGTATAGTTAGTGTTTTCCATCTTGAAGTAGAGTGCAAATTGAAAAAAATTGTAGCTACCTCAGATGTTCAGATGTACGCTAAAATTTTTGTTATTTATATATTTCGGATACCTGGGAGTTCCCGGGTACTGTTTTCGGGTACCCAGGTTTGATTTTAGACCAGTACGACATCCCTAGCCTATTTGAATATTTCTTTCATTTTAGTATGTTAGCAATGCAACCAGAATTGCTGTAAACGTCATAACATTACAATATATAGATTATACGCGCTGTTAGTGGCTTTTTTGCTGTGATTTTGGAAAGTGTAACCTTACATTGTACAATATGAAGCTTTCGCAAACATGCACGCTATTAGTCTGTTGTCACCATTGCTACCATCATGTCTTTCAGCGCGAGAGTACTGCATTTCCAGTGCCGTTCGAAACGGGTACAAACATTCACCAATTGGAGAAGGTTTCAAACTCCAGAATCGCTTGCAGATGCCGGTTTCGTTTACATGAACGGCACGATTGATTCTGTACAGTATTTGTACTGCGCAACTCAGATTTCTGGTTGGGAACGTCATGACAAACCCCTATCTGAACACCTTTGTTGTCACCCACCTTCAAAGTTGCCACTTTGAACCAGCTCTTTCAAACCATCGACGACATGCTTGCAAAACTCTTCAAACTTTACGGCGAGCTACGTAGCACTCCCTCGGGAATGGATGTAGCAGATAACAATGGTACGGGTGCAGCTGACAACACTAGTAAGGGTACAGCCGACACCAAAGCTTGCAGTTGTCGCCTGTGATGCAAAGTGCGGTTCTCCTGCCACGTGCCAGTTCTTTGCTGTCACGCTACTTAAGTTTCTCCTGCACCGAACCATTCAGTGCTCTCCTTCGAGGCGTTCAACATGCTACCTGTCAATTTTTTGTCTCTCTCGCTACAGTTCATGATGGGGTTCGATATGTTCTTTAACCACCTTATTGCAATTCGGTTTCTTTTCACAACGTGAAAACGTGGCGTAATATGGATATCCGTTCAATGGCGACTATCTCCGTTTTTAAAATACAAGTGAACAACTTTACTGAACATAATTTTTTAACGTTCAAGATAAAATACCATTTTCCTATGCACATTAATTCGTAAACGATTTTACAAAAGAATCAATCTGCTGTCCGGAAGAAGCTGCTCGCATCTGCAGATAATTTCTGCTGTATCATCATCATCATCATCAATCAGCTCATCTGCGTCCACTGCTGGACATAAGCCTTCCGTAGTTTAATCCATTTTTGCCGATCCTGGGCTGTGTTCATCCAGTTTGTCCGAATTCTCTTGATATCGTCGGACCATCTTGTTGGTGGTCGTCCTCTGCTGCGATATGCGTCTTGGCGCGGTCTCCACTCCAGAGCCTTTTTCGTCCAACGTCCGTCCGTAAGTCTTGCCACGTGGCCCGCCCAGTTCCATTTTAGGGTGGCTATCCGTTCCACAGCATCAGTTACTCCAGATATTTCCCTCACATTTTTTGCTGTATATCTACCATTATTTCAAGTACTCTTTTATTGACTGTATTGTGTTTGTCTGTGACGTATTTCTTTATATGTTGGTATTATAATCATTTAGTCTAGCCGCTACTGTTACTAACCCTTTGTATGTGCATTTGCTTTAACCAACTATTTTATAAGGCTGGATGTCTATCGGTAAAGACACCCTCAGCTGCAGTTATGGTACACTGTAACACCGCGCTACCAACAGGGAGACCTAGGTTTGAATCCTAGTCGAGTCATAATTTAGCGCGGTTACTTCATGTCTAATTTGTTTTTAAATGTGCTACTCTTGCACGGTCTGTTCAAAGCAGCACTATTTTAATTTTCGGTTTGCTTTGAATCTGTCTTTGGCTTTAAACGTAAACTTAAAGGTGGACTTGGCCTTGAGCGTAGCCTTGAACGTGGCCTTGACGTTGAACGTAGCCTTGAAAGTGGTCTTGTCCTTGAACTGAAGGCTAAGAGGTGGGGGGTAGTTTCAGAACGGTCCACTCTACTCTACTTACTACGAAACATTTTAATTACACTCTGCAAAATTAGATTACCTTATTCAATACACATGAAGCATTGCAGCACGTGTAAAATTAACTTGTATAGTGCATTCAGAAATGATCGAACGTTTTTGAATGGTCATTATTTTGGCGCGATTTTTTAAACTATTTGATGTTGACTACACGTGTAGTGTTATATTTTGACGTTGAAATACTTCATTGGTGTTCGTTCGATGTGCAAGGTGTTGTACAAAGTTTACAGCCGGTTTCAGTTATTGCTCTGTGGTTTCAGCGTACTATTCTTTTGCAAAACTCTTTTCTCTAATTAACGTATTTGAGTTTGGTGTAAGTATACACACTAGTTAACAAATTTGGAGTTTTGAGATTATTTGATTATTTTACATTGCATGCCGTTCACACCTGAACTAGATGCTTTTATTCCAATAGCTTACTTTCGCAGTAGAACCCGAAATCAGCATGGTTCAAGGTCATATTCCATTCAGTTATTCATCGAACAATTTACTGAGGCGTTTCCAGGTGTGCGATGCTTTTGCTCACCATAAGCGGATTGTTATTTACAATTTCAAAGACAAACACTGCATCTGCAAAAACAACTCAACAGGCAACCTACTGTTGTACCCGAAGAAAAGGTAGCTGCCATTAATAATCTAGTGCAACTAAGGCAGCAGAAGTCAATTTCCACATTGGCTGCCCAAAGTGGTATGTAAACAATAAGTTGTTTATTTACAATGTAATTTAAGCATATATTCCTATATACTTAGGTATTTCTGTTGGATCGTGTCATAAGGATTAAATAAAAATCTCCACATGTATCCATATTATTTGAAAATGATTGGAGATCACGAATGCAATATTGCCAGTGGTTTAATGAAAATTTTCCTGATCGTCTTATTAGTCGTTGAAGGTGGCCCGCGCGTTCACCAGATTTGACACCACTAAATTTTTATTTATTTGGGCATTTAATATCTAAAATATACAGAAACCTTTTACATGCACTAGAAGAATTGCAGAAAGCTATTCAATAGGAAATACAAAATATAAGTGAGGAGGACTTGCGAAGAGTATTTGATAATATGAAACGACGGATAAATTTATGTCTAGAAAATATAGATCAAGATTTCCATAAAATTGTATAGACCATGTTATCCCTGTGATGCACAAAAAAGGTGGAGGAATATTACTTACGTGATAGCTCAATGCAGCATTCAAAGCACCAATTGCCTCACTCAGCCAATGCTCAGATGAGTCCAATTGCTAATTAGCGGTAGCCGGTCAGCACGCTGCCGAAGACGGCCGTGGGTTTATTAGATGAGGGGTGCAGCGCCACCAATTTAAGGATAACAAGAGTTCCGTACCCCCTAATTTAACGATTGACAGATTCCGCTCTAGCTAAATTGGAACACTGTAAAACTTAATAATTCGACGCAAAACTGAAGTCAAACAATTAAGTGCAGGGGAGATAAATGCATTTTATTTACTGGTAAAGCCGGGCACACATATAAAATACATATATATATATATATCTGTTTTTGTATCAAGTGGAGATCCGGGATAAATGTTGGACTACCCGAGATCCACCACAACAGAACGACTTTGCTGAGTATATTTTCCACAAACGATTGCCTAATCCGTTACTTAATCCCTTACCACGGAGAGGGGAAACAATTTCAGCACTTGACTCATTCGTGATATAATGTAAAAAACATGAGATCCGTGATAAATTATATACAAGTAGAGGTCCGGAGGTGTATATGGTGATGTACGTAGCATAAGATGAGATCCTGCAAGGTTGCCATACCTCTTGGATAAGAAAGCAATCATAAAAGAGGAATGCTTGCGAAAAGTTTTGCTTACGCACGTAACAATTTTAGCAGTGGAACGACCATTGATTATGTTGTAGTCTTTTGAAACTCATATTCGAAATAAAATTTCCCATAAAAAACAGAATGCCTAAAAATCATTTAAATGTTTTTAAGTACTAATAGACCTGGATACAGCACTTATAAAAACAAGTAGCTGTAAGAACTGTTTCTTATATCAATATGTAGACTACAGTACAGCTGTATTTTCATAGTTTCGGTTCATTAAAGACATAATACTATGTTTGAAGGTCATCCGTGCAAAACCGGCCATATCCATTAGTTTTTCGAGTTTTCGTTTTTTTTTCTCGATTTTGCATCTTTAGCATCAGCTCTATCGACAACTAAAGTGATTCTGTCCAAAACCGGCTATATCAATGTTACAATTACATTTGAAAAGCAGCTTTTAGAGCAAAACCGGCCAAATCCACGTTTTTTCAGCAAACCTGGCTATATCCGATTGCCATTATGAAGAGCCTGCCGTATTAGTATAAGTTATCTTTTTTATTCTGTTTAATTTTTTTAACTAAGAATGTGCGTTATTTTGTAGTTTATAGATATATTTTGTCATTATTTTTGAAAAATAAAGTTTTCTTCCACATTTGTTAACGGATTTTGAAGCAAACCTATTTGAAAATGAAAATATGTCCTATCAATCAAGTACATTAATGCCCACAATACATAAAATTGCATTTTTTTATCTGTAAAGGCCAGAAATTGGGAAATTTTTGCCATTTTCCCAACATTTTACGAAAATGGATATAGCCGGTTTTGCACGGATGCTCCTCATTTAATTTAATTTTTTATCCACAACCTTGTTTACTGGCCCTCGACAGCCGACGGAATATGGCTTTTATGGGCCGAAAGTCTATAAAATTGGTAATCAATAAAACAGATATCAACAATCCAACAATCTAATATAGCAATATCAACAACCTACAAAGAAATCACAGCACACCAAAAATGCACAGCACCAGCCTGTGCCCAAAATACCGAATTCTTAATTTTTGTCCATTTCGATAACCAAACTAAAATAAAACGTTGTATGTATCGTGTCTATAATCTGGCCATTATGCTCTTAATATATAAATAACTATTATTTTTTATTTTGTCCAAATGGAAATGCTAGTTATGAGCAGCCTCGAAAGCTTCACTTTGAAAAATGTTCATTTGGAAGGTTTCCGGTAAAGAAATATTCACTTCCAATAAGAAAGTTTCTTATTATTCTTATTATTTCTTCAAATAGGGCCCATTCATTGTTATCTTCTTATATCCTACTTTGATTTGTTTTCCTTTTGCTCTTCTCTTTTTATTTTTCTGATTTACGCTTGCATGTTTCTTTCTACTAACGTCATTTCATGATCAATGTATTCTTCTTTCCCTTGGGATCATTTTTATCTTATATAACCTGTTGTTCTTTGTCTTAGGATTTCATCTCTATACTACTAATTATTTCCCCCTGTTTTTCTCTTGCCTATGATGTTCACATTTTTTACATTTGTTTGTATTCCTACTTCCCTGCTTAGGATCTGGTTTATTACTGCCTTTATTACAGCTCCTTTTTCCTGATTTCATCTCTTAATGATTTATTTTTTTACGTATTTTTTATATTTGTTCCATAATTTCCTTCATCATATTTTTACAACTTCTCAATCGCCCATGTTTACTTCATTTTCCTGGTTTGGTTGTCTATTTTGGTCTGGCTACCTGATTATTTTTTTTCTCCTTCCGAAAATTTTCTTTACCGTGATGCTATCTAGCTCCCTGTCTTTTTTCTTTTTTGTTCATCTCCTAAACATCTTTATGTGGTTACTTCAGATTCTTTAAATTCGATAAGGTCGCCTCTCAGCGTGGCTTACGCTGCAATACACTTACACGTATTCACGTCCATTTATTTCGTATTGTTATAACTGAGATTTCCGATTTTTTTTGTTGCTTACTTTCTCTTTTACTATGTTATACTACCACTTTGCAAAAATCAGGTGAGATCGTCCCGTTTATGAGATTTTACCGGTACGATTTCACTGCGCGTCCGTTCCGCCTTTATTGTTTGGGAATACCCCAATGCTGCGTTAATGGCCGTTTGCTTGCAAACAATGGACCTGTGGAATTGCTTCCAAGATCACCTGATCTCACACCTTCGGATTTTTTCTATTTTAATCTAAATTATTTAGAAAATAAAATCAGATGTGCCCAGTTATCATCCCATGAGAAAGGCAAAGAAACCAACCAAGAACTCCGAAAGAAATCAGAGGCGTGTGTTTTACAAAACTGTGAACATGTTGAGAAAGTTATTGGATCGACGGTGCTTGCTGTCTGTATAACCGAATAAAATTACCAATCCTTAGACGCGATTTTGGGCAAAACTTTTTATAGAATCCCACTGAAATTCTATACATACAAGAGAAAAAGATGAAGAATTTAAAAATATAACCAAAAAATGCATAATGTACATCCGGTTTAACCAAAAGCAAAAAAAATATTTGAAATTGCTACCAAATAGCAATGATGATCTCCAACAGCCAACTATTAATTTTGTTTAAATCGTATAGTAATAAAAAGGTTATCGAGTGTACTCTTTGATTAAAGGCACTCTGGAACAAAATACGCCTCAATGCACATTTTTAAGCTTTCGATTTCAATTGAAAAGTTCCCAAAAATGGTTGAATCTACTAAAAATAATCCGAAATTCAAATTTTCCGGTGTATCTTATATTATAAGAGCCGATGCCGGCCGCCGGCAGTCCAGACCGTAAGCAGGCGCGCGCACATGCCGATCGTACATGCCGATCGCGCCGCAACACGCAGCATGAAGGGCACGCATACTGGGCCGGACGTCGGCTGGCTACCAGGTTAAGCAAGCATTTTTATTGTTAACCGTTTCTTTACGCTGGCAGGGCCAGATGTAGGCTGGCGAACGCGTTCTAGTAGGTACATATAACATAATATTAATAGTAATCGTGCTATTTTAAATATATTTCGCCATACCACAAAATAAAAATATCAGAACATGAACGTTTCAGAAGACAAATCTACTTCCATTTACAACAATTAACTGTTAAATTAACTATGAGAGCTTAGCTTATTTTATTGGAAATCTAGCAGAGTGCGACTAACCTCCCCAATAAAACAGTGTGACACTGACAGCCGCCTACTTGAATACTTCTTTAAGAATGGATAGGCAACTAGTATTTAAATCAACTAAATGTGTGGACACGCATTCGTCTTTGTTTAGTAAAATATACGCAGCTTCTTTAATTTCACGTCTAGTTAATATCGATTCTATAAATAACATTTTTGTGTTATGCCAATGTATTTCGTGGTTGTTGTTCCAAGCATGTTCTGCTATTTTAGATTGGTCAATCTGGTATTTCTTAATTAAATTTTGGTATTATTCAACCCTAATTACTAAAGGCCTTGATGTTTCACCGATTAAGTTTTTTCCGCATTCACACGGAATACTGAAATTTTCGAGAACATCGCTTTAAATATTAAAACAAAAATCGAATAAAAATCAAGTAGTATGAAACAATGAGTTAGCCCTAAAATTATGACAGTTCTTCATAGTTTGTTTATCTGTTTTTGTTGTGTGCTCTTAATAAAATAAATAATTTTGCGATATTTCAGTGAAAAAGAACGAATTCAAATTTTAGTATTGAGGGAATGTGGTGACGGTACGATGTTCTCGAAAATTTCAAAATACAGTATCATACTTTTTTTAGCGTCCTAGAATTTCATGCTTTGTCCAAATTCATAATAAAAAGTTAGGGTTTTAATTTAAAAAGGTATCGCTAACGTCATAAGTCAAAAACAAAAGACAATCTAACAGTGACAATTACAGCAAAATATATCTTATGTAAAATACATGCGTGTTATTGTTTCGTACATCAAAAATGTTCTGAACAAGAGTTTCGGAATAACCGTTATCATTTAAAACATTTATAATAAATCCTTTCTTTATTTTGAAGATTTCATTATTCGTTCAATTAACCTTGACTCTATCGTAAATACTTTTTACAACATCTGTCTTTATGTTTTTGTGATGATTGGAGTTAAAATTAAGAACCTATTGGCGTTGGTTTTCTTGCGGTATGCTGATGTTTAAAAAGTATTTGTTCTTCGCGTCATTAGTATATCAGAAAAAAGTAATTCAACGTATTGTTATGCTTCTAATGTGAATTTGATATTTTTTTTATTGTTAATATGTTCAAGAAATATATCGTCAATACTATATGGCCAAATTGCAAAAACATCATCAACATACCACAACCAAACTATTGGTTTGTTTGTGTATATGTAGACATGTTGTTACTCAAAGTCTCCCATAAAAATAAATTGAAACAACAAACATTAATAAAATGCAACTTATATATTTTAAAAGATCCCGTATTTGCCCATTACTAGGAAATACTCGCCTTGGCTCATATGTGTAAGATCTAATTACCGACGCGACGTTGCCGAATATGCAGGATCTCAGGTTGTGCATAAAATGTCAAACACTGTATAACTTGTGGAGCGCCCTCTTTAGCGCGTTTAGTGTAACTATTCCTGTATAAAAATTGATAAAAATGGACAAAATGAGATCCGGACTAAAATTTAGAGGCGCACTACCCTCACTTGCATTAATTGGAAAAACACGAGATACACATAGAAACAAGGCGAGATCCAATTTGGATCTCGACTTGTTCAAACGGATCTCCACTTGTATACTATTTATCACTAAAAGATCTCGACTTGTGCAGAAAACATATATATATATATATATATATATATATATATATAAATTTAGAGTTTAAGTTAGCAGGTTCTGGGTTTTCTTGATTATATAGTGCACTATAGAAGTCTTCTACAATTTTTGTTATTTCTTCCCTATCATTTTTGATATTTCCACTTGGGTTTTTTAACTGATGTATCTGTGGCCTACCAGTGTTGTTATATGTTCTAAGAATTTTCATATTTTTGTTGTTTTCTATTATTGTTTTTATCACTTTTGTGTTATGATTTCTTAAATCTTTTCTAATTCGTTTTCGTATAGTTTTGTTGAGTTCTTTATATTCTAGTGTTCCTTTACTTAATTTTCTTCGTTTTGCCATGAGTTCCTTTGTTTCTTTCTCTATTTTTACATTTGTGTTTCTAACAACGGTACATATCTTCTTGTTTGCTGTGCTTATGTCAGTCCTTATTTTACATTCTAGTTCGTTGATACTTAATTTATTCATAGCTTCTTTATTAGATAACCTTTTGCTGAGTTCATATTGATATGTTTGTATATTCTGTTGCACTATGTCTTTGGTAGGAAAATGCTGTTGTTTTGTAAGTTTGCTTCGTTCCATCTTGATGTTTATTTCTACTCTGGCTCTCAGCAGTCTATGGTCACTGCCAGTACTGAAGTGGTTTAAGACTGATACATCTTTTACAGTGTACTTTTTGTTTGTTATTATGTAATCTATTTCATTTTTAACTTTTGAATCTGGGCTTCTCCAAGTCCAACGTCTTTTTGTTTGTTTTTGGTAAAATGTATTCATACAGAAGAGTTTCTCACTGTAGATATAATTTAGTAATCTTTCTCCACGGTCGTTTACAGAGCCGAGTCCAAAGTTTCCTGTATATAGGCTTTTGTTATTTTTTTATATTCCCACCTTAGCGTTAAAGTCCGCTCACTGATAGAAAAATGCAATGAATATAACGAACCACTACATCTTGCTTTCGTCGATTTTAATAAAGCATTTGATTCGGTGGAACTATGGGCCATTTTTAGAGCCATGAACAATGCCAGAATAGATTCAAGATACAGAAACCTACTTGAAAATATTTATAAACATGCAACATTAGTAGTTAACATTGCAGATGACTTACAAACAAGCAAAATACCACTGAAAAGAGGGGTTAGACAGGGCGATACCATCTCGCCGAAACTTTTTACGCTTGCATTAGAAGATGTTTTTAAAACAATTGACTGGAGTGAGAAGGGAGTTAAAATTGACGGCCGATACTTAAATCATCTTCGTTTTGCAGATGATATTGTGATTGTTAGTCAAAATATAAATGAGCTACAAAACATGCTAGTAGAACTCGAAAATAGATCAGCAGACATTGGCCTACACATGAACTTAAGTAAAACAAAAATTATGACCACAGAAAATATAATTGTACGTGTAGGAAATGAAATTATAGAACGTGTCGAAGAATATGTTTACTTAGGGCACAGTATCAAGTTGGGCAAAGAGAACCAAACAGCTGAAGTTAAGAGACGTATTCGACTAACATGGGCAGCTACAGGAAAACTGACAAATGTTCTAAAGAACAAGGACATTCCAGTTAATTTGAAGAGGAAGGTGTTTGACAGCTGCATACTCCCTGTAATGACGTATGGCATGGAAACTACAACGTTAACGATAAAGTCGGCGAACAGATTTAGAACAACCCAACGAGCAATAGAGAGAATTATGTTAGGTCTGAGTCTCAGGGATCACGTTACAAATGAAGAGATAGGAAAAAGAACTAAAGTAAAAGATGTTATAACCAGTATAGCAAAATCTAAATTGAGTTGCGCTGGGCACGTCGCTCGACAAGATCAACGTCGATGGACAAAACACATAGTGATGTGGAGGCCTCGAATACATAAACGAAGTGTTGGTAGGCCACAAAGACGCTGGCTTGATGACATCAAGAGCAGAGTAGGAATAAATTGGCATCAACTGGCTCAAGATAAAATATCCTGGAAAGAACAAGGGGAGGCTTATGTCCAAGAGTGGACTAGTAAAGGCTGCTAAAGAGAGAGAGAGAGAGATAAATTTAAGGGCCGACGTAAATGCATATAAATACCCCAAGGATCCTTGTTTACAGGACATATTGGCGAATTAAAAACAACAAATCATAAAATAGGGGAAATTCCTGGCAGATCCCAAGGAGTGAGATCAATTTAAATTCGTGAATTGCATCCCGGCAGATCGCCCCCAGGAATTTCTATAGAGTTCTACAAGAAATAGTTAAACTCGCATATCGTAGCTAAACGTGCTCAGCTTACAATGAGGTGAGGCCTTGTATTTAGCATGCTAAAAATTCGTGAAATGAATGAGGCGTCAAAACATTAATAAATCTCGAGCTGGTATATCGCGCTAATCCCAATTTCAAAGTAAGTTACTGACGGCAGTTCTTTATCGAGGGAAAGCATGTACACACGTGCAGCAAGGTTTACTCGCAGGTCACATCGAAAGCACAGATAATAGAACGGCAATTGTTACCTTCAACTGGTTTCGATACCGTCTTGGCGTTGACGTTTCACAGGGACGGACTTCCGTGGACTTGATGGCTGAACCAGGGAGTCGGTAGCACGTCACCTGAGCGCGCCGAAATAAGCGCTGTCGGAAAGCGCACAAGATACGCATCGGGTAGCAAGCCGGGGTATTCAAAGCTTATTTGGGGCCCATAACGTGGTGGGGACTAAATTATCAAAGTAAATGTTAGCGGGTAATCGAAAAGGGGCTGAAAACGGTCATATTCACACTAAATTCCTCAAATGTCGTAATTGGAAAGTTTGGGCGCAAAAAAAAATCTGCCCCAGGCAGTATCTCTATATCTATACTTAAGAGAAGTGTACAGGCGCGCACAAATCCCCTAAACAAAGGGTAAGAAGTGCCTAGACATCAATAGGACACCTTCTTCGCCAAAATCGCGACCTTGAACAGCGCCAAAAACCTTCTTCGATCGAACGCCGGAAAAAGATGATAAATTTCCGCGTCGCAAACGCTCAACAGGGTGGAGACGCAAAACCGATGCAACGGCGGCGTAACATAGATGCGCGATACCCGGACGCAATTTGAAAATATGTCGAAAAAATACAGTAAAGCGAAAATTGACGGTAACAACTATCTCTGTATCCTTATTGTGGCGTGTTTTAAGTCGGCTGTCAGTTGGCTGTAGTGATAGGTTCATTATAACTTCAGTACAGTAAGATAAGTGTGTCTTGTTTTCCAGTAAATTTTTAAGTTGTTATCGTTACTTGTTGATGACGGGAGCAGGGTAGTCCCTTAAACAGCATTTATAGTAGAATAGGATAATTACTTATCTTACTTGAAATGTACTATTTTGTCCTAAAACTAACTAAAGATTGAATTGATGTGATTGAAATTGGAGTTTGCACTTTACATGAAGACACTTTAATAAATTTTGTATCAATCATATGTTTATAATAAAAAATGTATTGTATAAGATTATTTCGATTTACTTTAGTTATTTATTTCCACTGAAAGACAAATTAATAAATGATAACATAATAAATAATAAAATAAAACTAAAAAAAAACCAGTACCGAGTCGGAGGCCACTGCTACTAAAACTAAAATGACATACGTCCTTAATCAGCGTTCGGTCATTTCTGAAGGCACTGTATAAAAATATACATTACATATATTTAAACCAAAAATTTAAAATTGAATGTCCAATATCCCTAATAATTAACCTTGTACAGAATGAAATGTAATACTGCGCTTGTTGTTGTATCTATCAGTAGCTTCACATCAAAACAGTAATCTGTTTTTAAATCAACAATTGCATTCAAATGTTTCCTCTGCTCGTAAAGCTTTTAGTCATGCTACAGTAACTTTTATTGGTTTATCATTATCATTTCCAGGTCGGATGTTTGTAATTCTAGTCATGTGAGAAGGCATATCAACACGAAATTTTAGTTGCAACACAACTGTTAGTTTGCTCTAACTGTAGCAGTAATAGTAAAGTGAAAATGCATTCAGTTTTGATTGGAATATTAGTCTTAGCTATGTTTGTTCAAATTGTAAAGGTATGTAAACTGTCCACTTATTAAGAGTACATGGTTGAACCTAAAATCATAAAAATTCTAATATAATCAACTAATGTAGGCTACTTTAGTTATTTATTGTATGAATCGTTAGGTAGTTACTTTGGGTTTAATACTGCTGCAGTTGTTTATTTTTTAACGATTTACATGTGAAATTGCAGCTTGTTGATTTATAAAGCTTTGAGAGAAACTCCTAGGATGTTTTATTAAAACTTTTTCGATCTACATCTATTTTAATTTTAAACAGTAGGTACTCTTTTAATTTTTATAGTTAGAGTCGCGTACTTACAAATCTTATTTTTTATTTAAGGTAGAAAATAGAGACTTTTATTTAGAGTATGTATATCAAACAGCTGTCAATATGGTTCGTTTCATTGGATTGGCTTGGAAAGTTTAAAACAGCCAATTAATCATATGCCAGCTTCTTCAGACAGGGGATTTTTAATTTAAATTTTTACATCTCATGTTTCTAGAAGGAGCTAAAAGGTTAGAATATTAAATTAAACAATGTATAAAAATTCCTTACCAAGTAAAAGTAATTAAAATGATTATGGGAGGAATTAGCACTCCCTAACATTGTTTTTAAATACATCATTTCGCTTGAAAGTAATTGAAAATCTTTTAATTCTGAACAATTGTTGTTAACAGAGATGAAAACTTATAAGTATGTGAGTTGTCATTTAGAAATTCCGGTTAGATCACATTTTCACTGTTTAAAGATTTTTTTAATGGGAATCCCTAAATTAAAATATTGGTTTCTATTAATTAATTTTTAAAAAGTTGTTATTAATGTTAGATCAAGGATTCCTAATTCTCATGCATCTTTACAATATAAAATAAGTGTAATTAACAGCTTAACTTATCATGCAATTTTATTATTCTCTAATACGCATCATAAAGAGAACATAAACTAAATTAAAAATTTTTCAATAAACAATCATTATCTTATTGAACTTATAAATTCAAATATTAAAGAAAATTATAAATAAACTTAAATATAAAAACACACATAATTTAAATTCTTCTATTGATTTATACCCTAATTGTTTAGAGCAAGAATTTAACAATAATCAAAACATTAAAAACCAACGTTACATTTCTATCCATATATGTCAAAATTATCACAACGTGTATGTAAAATTTAAAAAAATTATATTAATATATCCTTTAAAAGTTAGAATACATTTGGTAATCAATTTTTCAACAACTTAAAAGATAAACTAAATATTTATTCTGAATTAAATATTGTTTACCATATCAATTATAATAACTGCAATGCCAATTATATTGATGAAAAACTTAAAATAAGGATAATTCAACATAAAACGTCTATAAAAACTAAGATTTCAATTCCAAATAAACTTAATACTGCACACTCTGACCATGATGTAGACAATTTTCGCAATTTTAATTTTGATTCCTCTAAGTTATTACAAAAAGGAAGCAATTTACAAAAACACTTAATCTATTAAATAAAAAAATCAAAATCTATTAATTACTAAACTCATATTAAAAATATTCATTCAATATACTATAAGCTGCCCTAAATATATGTAACTATTTTTTTTTGCTGATAAAACACATTCCATCGCTTTTGAAAAAGGTCACAGTTAAACGCAACTTTATCACTTTGACAAAAACATTTTACTTGGAACTAGCTGCTGCATACCCTTGGAAATGGCACATCTTGATTGCTCCTGGCGCACATGATGCTGGAAACCCCCGATCTCGTGCTGCCTTTGTACGGGCAGTTGAGTTAGCGCCTCTGAAAATGAATGCTTTGAATGAGCCTTTAAATATAGAACAATGGGTGTACTTACATGTACACTAGGAAAATGCGTTTTAGGCATTTAAAACGCTGGATTGCTGCACTTTAACACTATTTGCAGCAAACCTTTGCTACCGCTTCGAATTAACTTATATCTTCCTGGGAAAATTCGCGTACTATACTTTCGAGTCGAACAAATCCATGCAGCTTTTAGAAAAGGCTGCTTGCGATAACCGTCTTTGGCTTCTTCTTTGTTAAATTTTCATAAATTGATAATCCCCGCATCCCGCGTACAACGTATTTCTTGCTGTAATCACGAAATGAGAGTGCTGCAGTGCTGTGAAGACAAACCGAAAAATGCAAGTTAATTTAGCTTACAGTTTATAGGAAATGTTCTAACTTTTGACCGAAAAGATACATGGTGCATCAGAGTTTCGGAAAACCCGAGGAAAGTTCCAATTCAAAATTTTATTCGAGAAAAGATTTACTGAAGTTTGGTTTAGGAAGGTGAAATGGTTACCGTGGCTACCTTAAATTTGAACAAGACGTCTCAGACGCCTTAATATTTAAAGACTTATTTTCCGTTTGTTCAGTTAGCTACCTCAGTGTAAGTTATGTTTATTTAACGACGATTAGTGTTTTTTAGAATCATTTATTGATACTTAAAACATTAAACACATTACTTAGGTCGGAGCTTTCCTCCATATACTTAGCTCAGAACAGGTTAGCCTGAGTGTAGAGACAGAACTGAACCACAGTCTATAAACAAACCAGTCGTCTCAAGTACTGTCGGTACCTTTCATGTTCGTCTGCGCATATTGCCGGGAGTCGATCTGAGTATTTATATTTGAAAATCATAAAGCAGAACGAAACAATAATCAAAAATAATTAGGTAATTCAGTTTATCGCACATCAGGTATGTATTAAAATCTGCGCGAATACCGTATGCGCGTAGTAAAATTCGGTGACACATTTGTTAAAGCGAGTGAGACGACTGGTTTCTTTATAGACTGTGACTGAACTATAAGAATCGTCCTAATGCTAAAGTAAACTTTTACATCTAAGGAATTCAACATCTTTACAGAGCGCCTTCCGTTCTCACTGGCGTTATCAGTTTGCAAGTTCGGAAGAAAGTAAGTTTTTCCTTAAACTACTAAGCATTTCTAAATACGGCCAAGTGGTATTTAAGTTACATTTTGACATTGAAGTAAAGAATTTTGAGTGTCGTTTAACACGATCGCTACATTTTGCGGTTTTCGCCATAGCTTTATTAATTTTAATTTGAAAGAATCAGGTTTACAATAAAAAATATAGTTCAACGGATATATACTATGCAAGACCAAAAAAACTGGGACAACTGTTGATAGAGATTTTTCCACAATTTGATTAACTTAAACGATGCTTTAAACAATTACATTTATTATAACAACGCTGCTTCATAGCAACGTCTAAACAAGTTGACAATTAGGTTAGAAATACCAACGTACATACATCAAACAAGTAGAGACACTCACGCCAAATGTCGAAACCTGTCTAGAGTGCCCGGGACAGTGACTTAGGGGGCATTTCTAAGCTTGATAACCAGATGGCAGAATAAAGTTGTACCAATTAGAGTCTCTGTATATACAACAGTTGGGACACATAGGGTGACTTGTTTTGAATCCACAAACCATGGAATACCTGATTTTTGGCGACTTTAAATTTTATGCATACTTCTTTCAACTAAAACAAATGAAATATATCTTTTGCTACATCACATGGTCCTTGATTTGTAGATCCAATGGCTCAACTCTTAGTACATATAGGAACTTTACTACCAATCAGAGCCAGTGTATATAGGAGAGTACCGCTACCCCCGCCATGTTTGTTCCTCTGACATATGCATCACTTTGAGGTTTGTAGCACAATACCGTCAACGTGACAATTATTGGCAATCCGGAATTTTACTTAAAATTGGCAAGACTGTAAGTCTATGTCAAATTTGAGGTTAGCAGGTTAGGTTTTGTTTGTTATTTGACACAGACTGAAGCAAAACATAACCTGCTAACCTCGAATTTGACATAGACTTACAGTCTTGCCAATTTCAAGTAAAATTTTAGACATAACTCAATCAGTTATTGCTGATCACCCTGTAATATGGGAATAAACATGGCGGCGATGGCGGCATTTTCACGGATCAAAGAATGGCGGTAGTCTCCTATATATACTGGCTCTACTACCAATCAGAGCTAGTTACTGGCTCTTGTACCAATCATGATGTGGTAAAGTAGTGGCGCCATCTGTTAGTACTATCGGAAAGTAACCCCTATGAACAAGGGTAATTCAAATCAGTATTTTGACATCAAATGAACCAATAGTGTGTGTCTCTACTGGTTTGATTTATGTACGCTGGAAATACCTAGCAACTATACACATTAACGTAGACACATTTACAACAGACCATACTAACTGTCCCAGTTTTTTTTGCCTTGCATAGAACATAGTGATTAATAACATCATTTTAAGAAACTTAAAATATTTACACGGTGGATATCGTTGTTTATCAACTTACCCTCATGATGTGCCAATATGATTTGATTTTTGACTAACTCTTGTGCATTGGTAGGAAATAAATTTAATTTTTGAAATATTAATTGGTTTACATTCATCTATTCGCAATTTGCTTATACTGGGCAATTGTAAAATAATTTGTATTGTGGACGTAGATTTTATGGTGAACAGTAGTTCGTCGTGATTAATTAAAACTGAACAATCAGGAATTAAATGCATTAAATTTGATACTGTAATTTCTCGCTTCGTAATAATTTGATTACATTTATTATACCATGTTACGGTATTAAAAGAACTTTACGACACCCACCCAAGGTGAGCATCGCACCACGGAATCAGTCCTGAAAAACTGGCACACTTGCCCTGAAATCGGTTCGAAATAGGCTAAAAGGCCACGGCTGGGACGCTCAGGGAGTCGGGCGTGAGTCACACGATACGTTCTGGGCAAGCGTGTGGTAACATAATATATACAGGGTATGTCGAAATCATGAGGGCGCCACCAAGCCTGTCTTAACCCGGCTAACCGGGCCTGGACGGTTAGACGGGAGCGAAACATGCAAAATACTCCGCCAATGGGATTACTCAAGAGTTGCAAGGTCAAATAACAATTTCGGGATTGCCTTAGGCAAGGATTGTAATTAGGTATCAATCCGACCGCGACTACGCAGCTGTCTCACCCACCTGCACGCTCAAAGCTTCCTCGTTCCGTCGTACAATAAACAGTACAATGAAGGGGGCGTCTATCTGTAACAGAACATGCACAAGTCGAAACAAAACAATAGTTCCCTTAACTAACCAATCATATATTGAACTTCGGGTTACAATGGGGCGGCAGAGTGCGTCGCCCTATATCTATACTTAACCTATGATTAAGGGCACCAGCTGGCACGCGCGCTCTAAACTTAACGACAGATGTTGAACAGTAGTGAACAGTAATGAACAGTAATGAGCAGTAACGAGCAGTAATAAGTAGTAATGAGTACAAATATGCGCGTCGCCTTATGCGGCGGACAGCGAAGATTTAAATTAGCACTCGCGGCATGAACAGTCTGCAAGTCTGAATGAATGCACAAGAGCAGTAATGAGTCCAAATATGCGCGTCGCCTTATGCAGCGGGCAGCGAAGATTTAAATTAGCACTCGCGTTCACAGCGGTAATCAGGTTAAAGACACATACCTTAATGCGTATGCGGCGAGGGAGCCTGGTACAGTTGAGTTGCGACAGGCTGCAGTCGTAGGTGGCAGGTACCTTCGATGTTACAACGGCTATAGGGGTGAATGCACAACCGCCTTAATGGCGACGGGAGACGCGTCAATGACGCGTACAACGGGACGACGAAAAAAAAATGGGCCACTTTCGTTCTGCGGAACAAATCCTCGTAGGTCGAGATGAAGGGGGCACGACCCCTTACTTACGGAAGCAGGAACTGGGCTCAAAAACACCCACGCTACGCCGAAGACAATTCGAAAACTCCGACTCACAACCACCACACGAGCGTTCTCTGCAACGGGCTGCGGACAACTGCCCTTAAGGCGAAACAGTTTGTCACATAATTGCTGAAGCAGCACTTGACGGGAAAAAGGCTGACGCCCCCGCCAAGGGCGGGAGCGCCGCACGAACTCACACACACTATCCGACCTCTTACTCGATCGACGGCCCTCGGCTGAATGCCCAGAGGGAAGCGTTGGCAAAGGTCACCTTGGTCGTGTCCCCACGTGACTAAACCTTGGCAGCCAATCGCAAGGCGATAATATGAAACAAGCCAATGCCGGCACCAAAGGCATCACGCTTCGACGGCGTGCCTCCTAGGAGATTCGGAATTCGGAAAAACGCCATCAGAGGGGAGCTCCAACCGACGAAAAATACTGCTTCTGGGGCTAAATATGTGCGAAATCGTGATTCTGAAATTAGGCGATGGAGCCAAATAAAGAACTAAAAGGGCTTAGCACACGGGCACGCTGCCCTAAAGCCTAGGTGGCTATTTAAAATACCAAAATGACCTGAATCAAATGTGCGGAAGATGAGATTGCACTTGTGCGCAAAGATTGAAAATGGTTTTAATATAGCAACAAGTTGCCCTAAAGGCGTGAAATGCAATTAAGCATCTAAAACAGCAAAATGACTTAACAACCACTCCCTCTAACATCAACCAATGAAAAACGGCAAAATGCATAGTTACACATGTACTAACTTTTGATAATGTACATAGCAACTGATAATGGCATATCTTCCTGATTAATAGGTTATAATCACACGCCTCCACAAACATCACGTTAGCTGCTGTCAGTACAATTGTCATAACAACCACATTAACTGTACCTTTAATATTTTAAATACACGATTCAAACGTTGTTTATTGACTCGTGATATAATCTATCCGAATGCAACTAGTGTCTTCTTGGTTATCAAATCATTTCTGTTTCCACTCGATGTATTTTTTTAGGCAATCACGCTCGTCCTTCGGACTCGCGTAATTGCCAAACAATATATCTCATGTAAACAGAAATAATTATTTGATAATCAAGAACCCACTAGTTGCATTATATATGAATATCTATCTAAAACAGTTTTAATGGGTGAACTAATCAGCCACGTAGCTTATATCTGCAAAATTTTATTTGTAGATAAATTGAAAATATATGGTCGGCAAGTTTGATTGTCGCTAAAGGATAATAATTATGTTTCGCACAACTTTGAGATTGGGATACTGAGATGATTATCTCAATAACAGAAGTAGTTATTTTCTGAAACTTGTTGACATTGATCAATTTCGATAGAGCTTGAAAATACCTGCAATTTGACCCATTGCAAACTGAAATGCGACTAAAATTACGACTTGTGGATGTTACATAAATAACCTAATAAACTTAATTAAACCGGGTGTCTTAAAAAGAATTACATCTTGTAAGTTTTGAATTTTGTTTGCATGTAAATTTTTATGTGCCACTAGATTGTTACTGATATTGCATTATGGGAAATTCAAGCCATACTAGAGGCAATTCTTTTAAAGACACCCGGTATTATTAGAATCATTATATTTAATAGAAAATCTTAGTGGACAATTTGAAGTTCAACTTTCCTGGACCCCCAACATTCCAAAAAAGAATTTAAAATTTCGGTTCTTAAGAATTTTTACTACTAAACAGTGTTCCAAGTACTACCTACACTTCCAATCTGTTTGCGAAAAGGTCGTTCCCCACATTTCGTTCCCCACATTTCGTACCCCACATTTCGTACCTCACATTTCGTTCCCGGGATATTTCGTCTCCCGACATCACGTACCCGGAAACTTCCTTCCCGACCGAGCTCAATTTGTCACCTAGATAACAGGGTGTTGAGAAACGAGTGCAGCAATCGGAATGCAGTTAGAAAAATAAAAGATATTTTATTAATTAATTTATTATAATAAACTTATAAGAATAGTATGTCCCCAGATTGAGTTTACAAGAGGGAATTAAATTTTATTTATAGTTTTACATAAAAATGTTATAGGAATTAAAATTCCTGCTTGGTTTGTAGAGAATTTTAAAAAATTTTCAGTTTTTCAAAAATAAGTCGGCCTTAACAGTTAAGCAAAAATTACCCTTATTGTTTATAATACGGCAAAATATTACTAAGAGAATATCCCTTATGCAAATTTAGTTGGAAATTTTCCATGGTAATGGCGAAAATTGATAATGGCAAATTTACCGGAAAATCTCCACTTATGTCACTGTCATCACAAAAAACCGTAAACTATTAGTACTTAGATATTAGTTTCGTAATTTTTTTAATAAAAATGTTTTCTTTACTGTGTTTTTTCATTCGTGATATTCTCTATCAAAATATAAAGCGTGATTAAAAAATTTCCCTATGGAAATATTTCAAGCCCTTGTTATATTTCTACTGAAAAGTTGTTCAGAATGAGAAATTATGGCCGTATACAAGATATAAGGAAGATATTTATATTAAACCGTAATTTTTAATAAATAAAATTTATTATGTTCTTATAGGTTTATTATAATAAATAAATAAATAAAAAAATTTTATTATCTGTTACCTAGGATATAAAATTACATATGAACAACAAAGAGATATCAACAGCAAAATAGCGAAATTCAATTAGAAGTGTGGAACAATAAATAGATAATATCTAAAAACACAAGGAGAGACACCTGCCTTGATTTTTATAAGCTAATGGCTGTTTTCGTACTATTATACGAATGCGGAAATTGAACAATTACTAAACCAAGCAAGAAGAATTTAAACAGCTGAAATCAGATTTCTATGGCACACGAATGGCTGCACAAAATTAGACCATAAACACAATTTGTAATATATATCTCTCGCGGTACTATTACAATTAATATAAAATTAAATATACTCTTTTTCTAATTATTAACAAGAAGCACTATCAGGTATTGCTCCTTATGTACAGGGTTATTCATTATAAATTACCCACCCCTTATCATCGTTATTATTGCCTATAGAAAAAAAAGTTTTAAATAAAAGTTATGTGGTTACAACTGAATTTTGTTAAAATGCTATCAAAAGTACGGTGGCGTGCATAATTAAGGGGATACAAAAAAGTAATATATTTTTTTAAATGGAACACCCTGTATATTATTAAATTTTTGGAATGATCTTTCTTTCCTGATTTCAAAAATATACCATATGTTACCCCTACCGTTGGACGATTTGGATACAACACCCTGTATGCTCTTTTTGCTGCACTTTTATTTTTGTTATTTTGTATATAACAAGTAAATATTTGAACTTTTTCTTCCTCACTATAAACCATTTTGGTTATTTCATTAAAGAAATGTCACTTATCAAACAAAGTAGTTGTTATTTTCATAGCTTACTTTAATAATGTTAATGATATTCGACGTTTAATAACTCAAAAACGGTATAAGGTAGAGGTAACATATGGTATATTTTTGAAATCAGGAAAGAAAGACCATTCCAAAAATTTTATAATATACAGGGTGTTCCATTTAAAAAAATATATTACTTTTTTGTATCCCCTTAATTATGCACGCCACTGTACTTTTGATAGAATTTTAACAAAATTCAGTTATAACCACATAACTTTTATTTAAAACTTTTTTTTCTATAGGCAATAATAACGATGATAACGGGTGGGTAATTTATAATGAATAACCCTGTACTTATCTTACTTCTTAATGAAATAAATAGAAATTGACGTATCAAGTACACTCTTCAGGTACTTCACAAAATTAAATTCATATTTCAGTTTGTTAGTATCTCTTCGAAGTTTGATCTGACATTACAAAAATAAATAGATATTGTCAAAAATAGTTTAATCAAATGTTTAAATATCCAGACTTGCTTTAAATGACGATTTTAAAAAATAACCTAATCCAAAAATGTAAATTTCAAATTATAATAATCGAAAACCGTCGAGTACTGGAATCACAATCAAATTTAGAAAATTAATTATTCTAAGTTAATTTCTAAATATATATTTACAATTATTTTAATGATTTGTCGCACCAAACTTACTGTATATCTTTTTAATATTTAATAAGAAATGGGCACTAACTTTCTGATTGTACATCTTGTACTTGATTGTGTTATCCCAGCTCCTAAATGGATAAATGCTAGTCAGCAAACACCTCCCTGGGTTGTTCCCGACCAACTAAAAACTCGTTGTAGCTCTTTGACAGCTCTAAGATGTGGATAGACAGTTCAACAGCATACCACAACATTCACTTGCACTGGTTTTACTGGTTTAGTAGTAATATACCACGTTAAGTGGACTCAAACAATCTTGAATTCTATATTTAAATAATACTTCTGACTTTGATCGTAAAGAATACTATATTGCTATTACGTATCCAGTCATCAATTATTATTCTTCACAATTAATGGAAATTTAACCCTTAACGTGACTATTTATCGCAGATTATCAATTCAAGTAAAGTTTTTACTACTTCATATAAACAACAACTCTGGTTGCCCTTTACAACACCATCAGTTAAAACATACTGTTACATCACATGATACCCATTGGATATCTGGATATTATTAAAATTAAATGTATCATTCATACAGTATGCTGCATTAGAAATTATGCAATTAGACAAGACTTAGGTATCTTCAATTTAATTAAAAAAATAAAACAATACGGAACCAATAGGCACGAACTTCTCAACAGGATGGACGACTCCCGTATACCGAAACTAGAGCACTGTATATGTAGGTAATATCGACCTCCATCTTGTTTCCAGCTTGGTGAAAGTTAACAATATCTATACACAAGAGTTTGATTATCAAAATACCATCGTTTAAGCCTTTTAATTTAGTTTGAGGAAGTCAAACCACTCAGGAAATGTGAAATATCTTTTGGAAAATGTATTGTACTTCGATTTGCGTTATTAAGAAAAATCGAAGTAAAACACACTTCCCAAAGGATATCTCACATTTCCTGACTATTTTAACTTGCTCTAACCTAATTAAAACGCTTAAGAGTTAATGTTTTGGTAATAAAACGTCTGTTTTACATACACGGCACGTGTTAATTTCCACTAAGCCACTACATATAGGTACAGTGCTCTACCTCTACCAGGCTAGAAACGGGATCAAGGTCGATATTACTCACATATATAGTGCCTTACCGAAACAACTGCTTCATTACCAGCCTACAAACGGAAGAAGAAATGTTGGACGACCAAATGAACGCTGGAAATACTAGCTATAATCTATAATCTGTAAGAGGCGGTGGGAGCGGAAAAAACCAAAAGGTTTAATCCCTAATTGTTACTATTTACAGTAAGATAAACTTTGTCGGTTTTGTGTACAGTAGTGAATCTAAGTTTTCGTAATTGTAAATCGTAGTTTTTGACATTTTTTGCATTTCAAAATACATAAAATAAATGTAGTATCCTGCAAAAGTCACATATGAACTTGAGGCTCGGATTGTTACTGTAGGTAGTACTTTAAACAACAATGTTTTGTAGCAAAAATTCTTAAGAACCAAAATTTTATACTCCTTTTTTGGGAAGCTGGGGGATCCAGGAAAGTTGAACTTGAAGGTGTCCACTTAGATTTTCTATAAAATATAATTATTCTAATAATATAATGAAGTTTATTAGGTTATTAATGGTAATAGTACGATATATGAAATCAATATTACGCTTTTCAATTTAGAATAAATCAAATTGCAGGTATTTTCAAGCCATACGAAGAAAATCGCGGTGAGACTGTAAGTCTATGTCAAATTCGAGGTTAGCAGGTTAGGTTTTGCGTCAGTTTTGACACAGACTGATGGAAAACCTAACCTGATAAACTCGAATTTGACATAGACTTACAGTCTCACCAACATATTATTCATAAAACAAATATTTCAAAGCCAAGCTTGATTTCATTTTCGTTTGCTCACATGATATATCCATATGGATTTTATGAAAAGGTCGATTAAACGTCGTAGTTAATTGAATGGGTTGCGTAATCGGATTTCCTTTGTATTTTTGCGTTACACAGATTTGACAATTGTTAACGAAATGTTTAATGTCGTTATTCATACCTTTCCAAAAATATTTCCTTTGTAGGTGTTGGCAATAATAATGAGTTTTAGGTTGACAGTGTTCTATTAATAACTCATTAAATTTTGAATTTTAATTATTTGGGTTCACAAAAACTGAGTAATGAATGTTCCCGTTGAATTTTGTAATCTGAATTTGTCTAGGTAAATTGCTTCAAAAAATTCTATTTGTTTACTGAAATGTTGCAAAGGTTTGTCACTAATATCTATTACGGGTGTCGAACTTTGTTGTTTTTTTTTAGGTCTATGATCTGGGCTAAGCTTAAATTTAGTTCCAAATAAACAAGGTCGAACTTGTTTTGCAGGTCATATACTGACTAATAATTCGCGTTCTGTGATACTGTACTTTTGTTCGGTATTATTTAATGTACGTGAAGCGTAACTAATGGGAACGGAAGAGGAGACATTATCTGTTTTGATAAAAATTCACTTACCCCGAGCAGTGGAACAACCTACTACCCCTAAGAGGGAAGACTGGGAAACCGCTAAGAGAATAGTCAGCAAAGAAAGGCTTAGATGGGAAATTCGCCTCTTCAGTCCTTTCAAATCTGCTGGAAGCGACGGCATACAATCTCTAATGCTGCAGAAAGGGATAGATATACTGCTGAACCCACTCAAAGACATGTTGCGAGCAAGTCTTTTCCTGGGCTACATTTCCCAAGCCTGGAGAGCGACTAAAGTAGTATTTATCTCCAAGCCTGGTAAGAGTAGCTATGCAGAAGCTAAATCTTAAATATTATTATTCAATAAGGAAAAGACGTGCAGGCGACAAGGGGATGTGAACAAGGAGGCGCCCTTTATTCACTCCTGTGGGGTCTCACAGTTGATGAACTGCTGACCCAACTCAATAACAAAGGTAACTACACTTAAGGATACGCTGACGACATTGTCATACTGATTCAAGGTAAATACTAAAGAACCGTAGACAATGTCATCAAAACAGCACTAAAGAAAACCGAAAAGTGGTGTCTAGAGAATAATTTTAGAATTAATCCTAGGAAAGCAACTATTGTCGCTTTCACTCGTAGAAGTACATCACAAGCAGAATCAACATACAACTGTTTGAGACAAATGTCAACCGGGAGAACGAGGTTAAGTACTTAGGACTAACCATCAACTCCAAACTAACTTGGAACTCCCATCAGTTATTGGGAAAAGAGCTGCAGGCAGTACGTGGGTGCTCAAACCGGAACTGACCCTCTGACTGTAGAAAACCATGGTTTGACCAATAATTTTATATGGAATAATCGCCTAGTGGCCCGAAATAAAACAAGTAACTGCGATCTACAAAATCAGCAGAATACAATATCTAGCTAATCGGTGCATTACTGGAGCCTTTAAAAGCACCTCAGGACAAGCACTGAATGCTATCTTAAATCTGTCACCTCTGCACATCTTCCTGGAAGGTGAAGTCAGAATGGCAGCCTATAGATTACAAAGTCCTGGTCACAGGATGATCACAGCTAATAATCTAGGACATGGTAAGATCATGTCACACATCAACAACCCAATATTGAAAATGGGTTCTGATCTTATAACCAAAGCCTATGACTTAAAAAAATCGTACACACTATTTGAGATCCGGACCAACTACCAACTCCAACAAATAAGAAAATCATTTTCTACAAGTTTGAAGTTGGTACAGGCTCCGGTGTGTACAATACCAATCCTAGAACCAACG